>SHCU01000117.1:194098-221573 GCA_004307685.1 Ceratina australensis
CCGTAAAAATCATTTTTATTTATCGCTCTGCTAATTAATATTAGGTTGGGGAAAAGGAAATCCATTATGTTATCCCTAAATGGGTACCCCTGTAAATTTTTGTGATTTTTTGAAATTGCTGTATCTCGGGATCTAATGCATCGAAAAATCTGAAACCCTGGGTAAATGGTCTACTATATGAGGAGACTGTCTGAGCATATTTTCGACCCAATCGGGAAACTTTAAATTTTTGCCAAATTTTGAAGGGGTAACCCTGTAAATTTTCGCAAAAATTAAAAGTTGGCTGATCGGGCCGAAAATATGCTCAGATATTCTCCTCATATAGTAGAATATTTATCCAGGTTTTCAGATTTTTCCATACAGTAAATCCTGAGAAACAGCAATTTCAAAAAATCACAAAGCTTACAGGAATACCTATTTAGGGATAACATAATGGATTTCTTATTCCCCAACCAAATAAAATGAAAATCGTGTCATAGAGTCTTCTACGGAATTCACGTGAACGCCGAATGACCCAATTGAGAATGCACCGGTGATTTCCATCCGAAGAAGAATTTCCATGGTACGCGCCGGGAGTAGAGGCTCACGTTTCGCGGTAAGTTCGGTGCCGGGGTAAGACCTATTCCCCCGGTATTTCGATATCGTGTTCGCGGGGCCGCTTGCGTGGGACTGGGTGGAAGATCGCGGTGATTAATGGCGATTAAACGGAGGAGGAGAGAGCTCGGGCACGAGACCCGAGAGCGTGTGTAGAAACGGGCACCTAGGAGCAACAACACCGAGCGTCGCACCCTTGCGTGGCCCGCGAAATCACTCTACGCGGTATGCGTATTGTATGGTAATACCGCTCGTGTACCTACTCCAATATTTATTCCCCGCGGTTATAACGCGCTTTTACTCCAACCGACGCCATCTATCTTATCCAGCCGCCGCGGCGCGGTCTCTTCTCCTTGATCTATGGATCCTAACATCCGTCTACCAGGGGAATCGTCGCTCGATTCCGAAGAATACCCGTTTTACGTTCATTACGCCCCGTATCTGGTCGAGCATCCGAGGAATCGGAATTCCGAGAGTCCGTTTTTAATCGGCCTGCGCGTCGATTCACGCGAGACGGAGAGAGAACTACGTTAATTTCGTTTCACGCAATCTCGTCTCGGGTGTAGGACGCGTTAACGCGTGAAGAGAAAACACGCGAGAAGTTTGCCAACTTTTCCAACGGCTCGCGCGTCTCCGAGAAGCTCTCGCAATGTCCACAGTGGCGAAAGGAAACGTTATCATCCGCATACACGTATTCCGCGCGGAACACGAGGGTGCATTTCCGAGAGCCGATATACGCGTACGTCGCGTCGCTAGTACCAACTACGTGTAAGCTGCCGGTGGAATGTGAAACGCGTACGTACGTGTCCACCAGCGCGTTTCCCATGCCCCGTGTTCCTTCCCTACGCGGCTACGTGCCCAGACTTTTCCCAGAAAAAGAGGAATCAATCTTTCGGCTAGCGAACAATCGTGAATATCTTCTGAATAAAAACAAGAAAATTCTCCAGGGTGCACCAGCGTGTTTTCAATCGTCCGGTGTAATTCGTCGAACTTATTTCGGATCGCAGTTCCCGCGACCCGATTGCGCATCTGTCCTACGCTTACGCGCGGCTAGATCCTGTTGGCCCGTTCTTTTACGGGCACGAGCCAACGGCCAGGTGAGAACGGAGACAGACCCCAAATCAATCTTTCGGCTCGCGACCAATCGTGAATATCTTCTGAATAAAAACAAGAAAATTCTCCAGGGCGCACCAGCGTGTTTTCAATCGTCCGTTGTAATTCGTCGAACTTATTTCGGATCGCAGTTCCCGTGACCCGATTGCGCATCTGTCCACGCTTACGCGCGGCTAGATCCTGTTGGCCCGTTCGTTTACGGGTACGAGCCGACGGCCAGGTGGGACGGAGACAGACACCACCGCGGCAGAGGTGGAAAAAAATGGCATAGACAGAGTGTACCGGAGACGAAGCGGCGGGGGATATCGCGAAGCGGTGAGGCAGAGGAGTGAAAAGACAACGCGAGAGATCAGTGCGAGTAGAGTAAGAGGCGAGAGGTAGGAGGACAGGAGGTGAAGGGCCAGGAGGGGAGTGGGTGAGCCGACCTCTGACCCGGCGAGGGGCGGCGGGGACCTTGCGGCAACCGTGCCGTGCCGGCATAGCTCAGGCATAGGCATAGGCATAGGCTCGAGCGCGGCATAAACTAGCGTGCTAGCCGCGACTCGCCCGCCTTTCACTTCGAAGACGAAGGCAAACGTATATAGACAGGACCCGCCGTGGGGAGTGCCTCGCACTATTATCATATTATAGCCAATTCACCGATGCCGTGCGACGACGACGGCGACGGCGATGACGACGCCGTTGTCGATCTTAAACAGTTGAAAATCGAATCTCCTCCTTCTGACGGCTGTTGATCACGCGATCGAGTACAGCTTCGGACAATTATTCCGGACCCACCGCTGCTTACGTGTGAGTTCCCTAACGGGAGAATATTCCCAAGTAGTAAGAAATCTGTTGGTTTATATCCCAATGCACCGATGATGCTGCGAAAGCTTCTGCCTGGAGCATTGAAACGTAAACCAAGAGATTTCTTATTACTTGCGAATATCGTTCCGCTAGGGAACTCGTATGTAAATAGTACTGGGTCCGGAATAATTGTCCGAAGCTGTACATAGTGAAGGCTGGGAGAATTAACGAGTAGAATCTCGTTAGAAGATCGCGAGATTATAATTTCATTCGAGTCGTCGAAATTAAGAAACAAAATTGACGAGAATAGAATCAGATGGCAGGTAGCAGCGGTGTACGCTATTAATCGCGCGGTTATTCGCGCGTGGACCAAGCAAGCGTTAGCGCGTTGCGGAGGTCGGTGCAGCGCGCGTTCGACCCCGGTACTTACCGGTACTCACGGCGAGGACACGAACGTCGAACGACCGGCGATGATAGTACAGAGAGTACCGCACGGTGTCGAACGCCTAAGCTGAACAGCCGTGGCTTACGAGAACAGGAACGGGATAGATGCGCGTGGAAAGGAAAGAGAGAGGCGAGGACGGAGAGTACCGGTGAGAGTGCACGGCTGTAATGTACGGTACGATACGGTCGTGCCGGCATGCCCGTAGGTCGACCCGCACCGCGACGTGTAATTATCATCTCCCAAGGGCCTATCCCACGCTATCCAACTTAAGTGGGACACAAACGATTACTGCGTGAACGATTAGAGAGAAGGGTAGGGATATCGGGGGTAGAGGAACGCAGGACCGATCTTTGGAAAACAGCATCCCGCGTACCGTCTGACCTCGATATGCAAAAATTGTTTTCGAGCATCTTGATTCGTACGGTGTTTACAACAGGAGGCTCGGAGAACGGTAAATGATAATTGGAAAATAGGAAACGTTCAACTGGCCAGAGAAATGATGAGAGATCGCTGGGTAAAGAGGATGTAATTTTATCTAGATTAAGAAGAATTCACTGCTTTCGCGGCTTAACGACGTCCTTGCTTTCAACCGAGCAATGCCCATCCCGTTAAAAGCTTAATTAACCGATTAGATTCTAGATAACCGCAGAGCTCAGTCACGATGCGAATCCGCGATTTCTGGCGCGATGCATGAGAACACCCGGAAACCACCGGTTTGAACAGGCTCGGCAAAACAGAATTGAAATTAACGCGATTGCACAGAATGTTTTTTGATTAGACGAGCTGAACCCATTTTCTACGTTCGGTGATAACAGACCTTTCCGCTGTATAAGACGCGATTGCGAAACTGTAACGTAATCCATGCTGCGTTCCCTAAAACCCATTTCGCTGGCATATCTGCCTGTGATGCAAGAGCACGCTACGCGCCTATTTATTTTCTCCGGTGAAAAGTAATACGCGAGCGAAACCGAACAATAAGATCGTTTAAAGAATCAAGCGCAACAACGGAGGGCGGATCGAAGCACCAGCGAACAATGTATAAGCGTTCGCCACTTAACGGTTCTGAGAACAGCCTCATCGATGGGACTTTCCAAATCTCTAACCCTTTAGATTTACGCAACCGTATCGGTGATAGGCGTAACGTGGTCAAACGTGAGATCGAGCAACGGTACATCAATAGGAGTTGAACAAATATGAAGTTAATCGCAATTTAATGTTTGTGATTAATAGAATTTTCCCCGGGACGTTGCACGGAATGGAAGAACGGTGTAAAAGTCTGAAGAATAGGTCGAACATTCGATTAAGCAAAAGGTATGGAGCTTTGATCAGAGTGGATGATCACAACGAGTTGCAAAACACCACCGAACGTTCTGCCTTTCGTGAAAGTCTTTCAAGCCTCGCGTTTGACACGAATATCGTGTCTAATTACAAGCACGTTAGTTCGGGACGATTGTTAAAGAACTGTGATACGTTTAGAGCCGACGATCGCGCGGCTACGGTAGGTGGGAACCATCGGGCAGAATCGTGCACAACGTTGGTGGCCGCCACCCGGCACACCAGACCCAGAGTCACCAGATTTCCTAGCTCTCTACTCATTTACAGTCCCTATTCCTGTCGTTGAAAAACTCACGTCTGACCTGACCACAGCCTCGAGACTAATTATATACAGGTTCAAAAAAGTATGAATTGTCGAATGAATCAGTCGAATCAACGGATGTTTCAGATGTTTGTTTGAGACATCAATGGAAAAAATGCAAGTTCACTTCTGTTTTCACGATTTCGGATCCATACGTATTCCGCTTTAAAAAATGTGCCAGTATTTTTTTGAGACACTGCACGAATTATAAATATTTATAACGAAAAGATTAATTTAAAAATGAAACGCATTTATTCTTCTAAAAATGAACTGGTCTCAAGAATAATAATTAAAAATAAAGGAATTAATTATTAGATGACGGGACATAAAAATCATAGGTGTATCTGTGTTGACGTCATAGATTATCAAATTAAAATTGGTTCTACGTGACACTGTCACTGGTATATCATGCTGAAGTAAAATGTTCCAGTTATTGCAAGGAAAAAATTGATAATTTTATCAATAGGTCAGCAATTAGAATAGCTTGAGATTATACCGAAATATCCTCGCGATAATATGCTGCATAAAGGCCGATGCCAGTTATCTTAAATTATTTATGCATCCGTGTATGAATACGTGCACATTATCTATCACATATCTCTATAAATATTCGGCAAATATTGTACGTATAATCCTATTTCAACTATTTATATACTGCAGACACAAGTAGTACATTATGTCCTCTGAAAGGCCAAGAAAAACTGCAAATTATAATACGAATATGTTTCATAAGTTATAATCAATTTTAAATATTCACCAACCATAAAATCTTTTATCACAGAAAAAAATATTTCGATCTCTACTTATTTGTAAACTATTCAAAGGCCCTAACCAATAAAATATTTGTATGAAAGGGCTATCATCGTCCCAGAAGTATCTCTTTCTTCCGAATATTGAGGTAGCGTCTCGGATTAAAGCCGATGCATCCTGACCAATTCGATACACGGTACTTAAAATTTGATAGAACTCCACGACGTATCGACGAGACGCATCGCTTCACGTGCCCCGGCGGACGCGTCTCTCTCTCTGTCTCTCAAGGAAATAGAATATCGGAGCATCCCATGGCGAGAAAGGGTCGGCGATGCACGTGGCACGCCGCGGCATACACCGTAGGCAATTCGCGTCCTTTTTCCCGCAGCGCACGAAAGTTAGAGACAATAGGTACGTGGGCGCAGCATCGCGAACCCTAACCTTAGGTGATCCCATATTCCGTTCTCTGCCTTCTCTCCCGTTTAAACGCTCTCCTCCGTCTCACTCTTCACGGTGATTCCTCTCTAACTCTTGTGTTAGGTCGCAGCCAGCGAGAAGCTATCTTCCTCCTCCTCTCCCCCTCGCCGCCTCATTGCGCGCCTTACCTCACCTGCACCTTCTCAGGTATTTCTCTTTATCTCCGTAGTGGCGAGAGTGCAGTCGTTGCGAAATCCCAGAAGTCTGCGCCCGCCATGCGCGCACGCTGCGCCATGCAGCCGCCACCAGTGCTATGCCACCGTACCGATGCAACCGAGGGAAGGAACTATCGGCCCCGAGGATCGTAACCCTTGGAAAAGCTTCATGCCCGTTCGGGATTCCAAGCGATTTCAAGACGATTCCCTTCACTTTGCATGGGAAATCCGAATGATCCGCGGCTCACCGTAAGCTAGGCATATCCTTCGCGATTTTTTTCCCGAAAGCTTCGTAGAAAGTCGTCGATTTACGCGTGTCCTTTTGATAAGGTAACAATTATGTAATGGCATCCCAGTTCCGCGTGTAAAAATTCGAGCTAAGTAGTATAAGTGGTACGGTTATTAAAAATCTGGCGAAGTAATGGCCAGACCAGTCGACGAAACGAGTTCTATTCTTGATCGGAGTTGCAAGCGTCTAGACGATTCCAGTCTTGAAAGTCGAAAGTCCGAGTCGAAATTAGCTAAGTGGATGTTATTTATTTTCTTCATTTCTTTATATGCAATCATGTACAAATAAGAGAAGTGGTGTCACCGCAGCTTCACGGAGCACATAAAGCGAACGAAGGTGTCTCGGTCAGAGAATATGTACACAATTGTCATTTTTCCTGATGTTAATTAAGATTGAGATGGCAGTCGAACTTCCATGGAATTTGTCTTGAAGCATAGCAATTTTCTTATCGGTAGTCAGGAATATCTGGCGCGGACTAAATCGAAGCTTGGTTACGAGTTCGGTTTCTCTTTCCTTCTTCCATCCCTGTTACGTAAACAGGTTGATCACTCGTTTTTTTAAACCGCGTGATACGCCTTATTTAGAATATGTATTTCGCAGGCACGGATAATTCGATTATCGTCGATCGACGGTAATCCGGCAGGCTTGGATGCAAGGGGTGGTGGCCGGGACCTACGAGTGCGAACCGCGGGAAAGCATTGTTGCGTATTAGATTCCAGGTTGGGAATACTTCGATCAACCATTCCCAGACAAAGGATCTAGAACTGAAAGTCCACAGCTATACAGGCAGCAGCCGCGAGATTATCATTCGTCCGTGTTATTGTTCTCCTAAAATCTATTAGAATACAGATTGCTCGGACGCTCCCCAAAATTCGTTTCTCACGGAGGCAGCCGCGCCGTGGATTCGGTTTGTAAATATCTCATTGGAAATGCCACGAGCGAGTAGAAGATTCGAAAACACTCTGCGGGGGTGTCTCGATCGAAACGAATCGATGATCCCCCGACCGATCACCGTTACGTTCCGTAAGATGCAATTGTGCAAAAGGTAACGATCGGTTTCCTTTCCGCGTGGAATGCCGCGGAGAAGGTGCATTCTGAGCGCACCCACCGAGTACGCGGCGCGAACCGACGTCGCGCTCGTCGCGCGACGCAACAAGGACAATGATACAGGCCGCGAGATGCAGAATATAGAGATCCCCTGACGTACGGAATGATTGTGCGGTATCGGTGGTAAGATTGCCATTGCCCCGTAGAAGAAGGAGCGAGGATGATCGCGATAAAGAAACAATCGAACCGCGTCTCGCCCACGGGTCCGCCAACATTCAATTGTGCCTTTTCCCTCTCTTTCGTCGGTTGCTCTCTCCATCGGGTCGAACCATAGAGACGTCGCCGGTACTCTTAACGGTACAACCCCCGCAGAGAGTGGCCTAGCGAGTTTATTGTTCCAGACGATTCGAATGTTTTTCAGTTCGATAACAGGTAGGCCTGCCTTTTTTTCGTGACGTAAGCGCTAATGTAGCATTATCGCGAGTGGCAGGTTGAACAGGTCGGTTGGGAAGAAGATGAAAGTTGACCGATGGGGCGGAAAAGGTGGAATCATGGAATCGTGGATGAGCAATGGAAGATTCAAGCGGATCCACGTTTTAGATGTAATCTCAGACGGGCGGGCTTGCTGTGTTACGCAATGTGCAAGCTGAAGCCGGACGATTGAATACAATAAAATATTGTCTTCGTGGCGTGCTCGTTATTTCGTTTTGACGCCGGAATATAGGAACCGTCGTGTTACACAGGTCGTTTCGAATTTAACGTTGTAAAAAATTTTTTAAAAATTGCGCATAACAGCAGGATAGACGTTAATAATATTTCATCACCCTTCAAACTTTTTATATCATACTACGCAACACCCTTCGCGCGAACAACGTCCTTGTCTATGGAGAACAAGGGGAGGACAGGTGTCGAAACACCCCTTGCTCCTCCGTGGTAAACGGATCTATCGGTGTTCTAACGAGAAACGTCGATAGTTAAACGAAGGGGAACATTCTTCTTCGGCCTTCTAGTTGTTCTTCATCGTTATTAAGTCTCGTCCCCGTCGTCGTACCCCGATGGCTCTTCCGCCGGCGATGAGACTTTCGAAATCGACTAGTCGCGTTCGATTCGTGCCACTCGCTCTCTGCTCACGGAGCATCGGCGTTTTCCGCGACGTGCAAAGGTCACCGCAACAGGCCGCGGTGCAGCTATACCTCTCGGGAAAGAAGACGCGAGTCACCGGCGCGTACTCTTACGAGGGGAGGTCAGGTAAGGTAAGTGGTAACCTGGGTCTTCCCTCTTGCCTCTCACCTTCGCGTTTTATGTTGCAAACTAGTACTCCTCTTTAGTAATAGCCGGCGGTACCGAGTGCACAAGCTTCTAGAAACCGTGTAAACACCCGAGGGAGTAGCGTGCGTCGGATCGTGCGGATTCGGTTAATTTACTCCCAATCGAAATTACTTCATTCCCCGTAGAACACTTGCAACTCGCACCTCGAATTTTTTTCGACGACCGAGAAAATAATTTACACGATCAACTTCGTGTTCTTAAAATGCTTGGCAGATAAGTGTAGAAATATTACAGAGCATAAAATATATATGAAGTATTCGCGATATTCTCAAGAGGCTGCTTCACCCTCTCCCGATAATCGCGCTCACTGTCTATTGGACAATGATAGGCTCGTGAAAGAGGGAGGGTAAAAAAAACGAAGGAGAAACGGAGC
Source organism: Ceratina australensis (assembly GCA_004307685.1). Classification (NCBI taxonomy): domain Eukaryota; kingdom Metazoa; phylum Arthropoda; class Insecta; order Hymenoptera; family Apidae; genus Ceratina; species Ceratina australensis. Next base: position 203,093 of record SHCU01000117.1, read on the forward strand.
GATATCGCGATGCAATCATCGCTCGTTGGAACGGCGATGAATCTGCATTATTCAAAGGCACAATGAACAGAATACACTACACCGTGGCAAGAAGCCTCTTGTACATACCGTTCAGGGTTGGCAGCATCATCCCGAGCTACATCCTACACGCTTTGCTACCCCCCGCTGACCAAACACCGCTTTTTATACCAATTATTGCACCGGTCGCTCTTCGCGGCATAAACAACGGCTAGGATAGTCACTTTGATGTGGTGCGAACGCGTGGGAACGCCTTCTCGATATGTACATCGAAGGCTATTCTTTCCACTTATTCCCACGTTTCCGCAACAATGAATACATCGAATATTCGACCTTCGACAATGCGTTAAAAGTATCTCAATTTGAAAAAATTTATTTTACGAGCCTCGAGTATTAAGTCTGTTTTTCGTCGAAGTTCATTGTGAGAGGAAAAAGGGGTGTAGGATCGCAATTATTACGTTTCAATTATAAATACGATTTCCACGAAAATTTTCACGCGGCAACGTACACCATATAAGATATGAAACTTGCATATCGTGTAGGATTGTTGATACCGGTGCAACAACTTTCTAGAGTATAGCGGAGCCAAAAAAGAGCAACCGATACCAATGATGGTGGGTGCACACGCAGGCTACCTGCCGACTTGGTGGTAACAGTTCCTTTGAGAATATCTAGCGTTACGCAATCGCCCCGCGATTGTGCATATTCAGCGTTTACGAAGCGGGACAGTCAGAATCGATTTTATAGAGAGAATTACTCGGAGGCATGTCGGGGGCCACGAGGCACCGTGCTCTAACCGGGCATACCTATCTGTCCGCGATTTTTCTGACCCGCGATTCGATTTGCGTGACGCAATGCTCACGGCGGAATCTTCTCGCGCAAATTTTTCAAACAGCCTTGTCGGGCACGATACACCCGCTTGCTTTCACGCGTGATCGAAGCTACTCGTTTCGAGATCATCCTTTCCCTTAGACTTTATTGCTTTATGAACTTATGTTAGCTGATTACACAATTCTAGATAGAATTTAAAAATACACTTTCCAAATTATGAATAAAAGTCTGAATATAATAGATAAAAAATTAATATGTAAAAGTTAAACCTAGAAGATCGATGTATCTAAATTTTTAAAAAATGATCTCAATGGGCGAGAAATAGTTAATGGAAAATATTGAATGATAGCAGGCTGCCTTACACGAAGGAAGGTAATTTACAAGGTTCGTAACGTTTATTAGTTTTAACGAAAGTATCATTTATTCCAGCTGTTTTAATGCTAAAATGAACACTGGTAGATTCTAACGTACATATGTATATTGAGATAGAAAATCATAACTGGGCCTGTTGATGCTTTTCCTCTCTTCCTCCCCGTGTGAGATAGTTCTTCTAGAAAATGCCAGTTTCTCCCTGCACGCAGCAACCGTTTATTGATTAATCGAGTTGTTGACTCCACGCTTGCAACGAGCTTCATCGAATGAGTCTTCCGATTGAATGGGCAGAACGCGTAGGTAGATATACTTAGGGAAGGGACGCAGGTGCCTCCTTTGAAGCACACTTCCTCCTTTATATAACGTGATTACGAGGTAAAACTAAATTTAAAGTACTGTCGATCGAGTTTTGCATGCGCCTCATGACTGACGACTCGCTGCGGCTCGTTCAGTTTTCCAAGAAAGACACGAATTGAGTGAGTTTGTACAACTGATCTTCCGTAAGGCAGACCTCGCTAGCGAGGTTACTCTCTTCTTTCTCGATTTTCGAAGGCTGCACCATCGTGCCATCAACTGTCCATCCTCTGTCGATGGCAACCCGACGTGCTTCTTCCAATGTTAAACCAGTCATTGATGCAAACACGATTAAATCCAACGATGAGTAAGCCTTGGATATTAATGTGATTGCTCTTTCTCGAACGTTATCTGGAAAGAGTAAGTAGGGATTGATATCCCGGCAAGTGCATCAAACCCGTCCTGTTTATGAAGCGCAGACTATGTAAATGCTTCTGTCTTGAAAAAATTACTAAATAATTCGAGAAACAATATTTTTTCAATTTGAGATAAAAATTATTTTTTTCATAGGAAGTACAACTGAAAACAATTTTAAAGACACTTGGTACATACATTTTTAGTTTAAAAATGAGACTGTAAATTAACTTATATCTATTTGTTGCTAATACTAACTTGTACTAGACATACCTTTTAAGGCAGCCATAATATTGGCAACGTCTTCGCTCCATTCTGTATTCAGAGCAACGTGAACTGCAGGCCAATCCCTTTGCCACATGCGTTGTCCTACCACCCAGATCTGTCCAAGTTCGGTACTTCCGCTTTTGAGATCGGACGGTATCCGCTTCCACAGGTATTTGGCATTGCATCTGCGACGGCGATATTTCGATCAAATAAAATGGATCGAAATCGCACTCGTGCATGTCTTACAGGGAACGAATTTATTTCGTTGAAGAACTCTTAGATTTAATAACTAAATGTTACAGACTCTATTAAACGACATGAAGGAAAATGGCTAAACATTTAATAAGAATTGAGTTTTCATGATGTCGGCACATGAAAAAGAGATATGGTAATAAGTAAGCATAGCAGTATACTTAATGATGAATAAGTCCAGTTTGTATGCAAATGAAATATACACACTGTAGAAATTGATTCACTGTCATTCAATAAAAACTAATTTATAACTGATTGAATGCTGCATTAAACACACATACATGAACTGATCGCACAAAAAACATGTACATATAAAAAGATAACAAACAATAAAATAAGCAATCCCAATATTAAAAGAGATTAAAAGAGATTAAAGATCCCGATATTAAAACAGATACAAAATTAGAGGTATTATGAACATTACATATAGAAATAATAATTAGGCAAATAAACACATGAAACATTGGCTTTCAATTATATAGCCTGTTACATATTAAGAACGATTGATATAAATTTTTATAAACATATAAAGGGGAACAGAAAGACCATAAATAACGGTATTCTACTCACATATCATTTTGATAGAGATATACAGCTAGTAATTGAGCATATGTCTGCGCTGTTGCAACTCCGCTCGGTGCCTGTAAATGAAGATGAGAAGATGTTTAAAACGTTTATTAACAATTTAACAAAAGGATCGGCATAACCTAAAACTAAATGTACCTCCAATTCGGCTTTTTCTAATTCATTAAGAAATTTGTCTACTTCGTTCAGGACCATGATTAAGTTTCGTTATTTCCCCAATGAAAAGAACAATATGGAAACAATTCTGTTACAAATACTTAGCAACATTGAAATAATAAATGTCAAACAAGAGACTTAAACAGCTGAGAACCATCGAGGACCTCGAGGACTGACGGCACGAGTCGCACGCGCACGACACTTGTAATTATCGTACCTCGCCGCCAGTGGCAGCACCTGACGGAGCTACCTTTCTTCATTAAAAGTCATATATGTGTTAGCATGTGTATGTACATATATATATGGATGTGTATATAGTGTTTAGTAGTGTTTCATGGTCGGTTACCGGCGTAATGTTACTGCTGTCACGACTGTCAGGCTCATATTATTGTTTGTGAACAGCTGTGCGAATGAGTGTCGAATAGAATATTCAGATCGTCACGGGAAGTGCGAGCAAGCATAATGATTTGTTATTGCTACTGACGCTGCTACTTTTACATATCGGTACGACCGGCAAAGTAATATAAGCCTAACATGGCCACTGTTAAAGTAACCGAGCAGAAAGTCATTCTGTGCGGGGAATACGGTGTCGGAAAAACTTCGATATTTAGGCGGTTTGCGAACAATACTTTTGTAGCGAGCAACGATCGAAAATCGACACTGGGTCTTGACAATATCGACAAAGAATATATTGTCGAAGACAGAAGAATACGAGTAATGTGTTTACCTGATATGTATATATGCTCATGAACCTTGAAACTGAATTAAACGCGATTAATTGTCTCAATTTTCCTATGCATAAATTTACATAGGAAATTCTTACGCTTCGAATATTACGTATAACTTCGCATGTTCTTCCGTCGAGCATTTAATCTCATCTCATGTTTTAGTTGCAATTATGGGATACTGGTGGGATGGAAAGAGTTGCATCAGTAACGTCAAGCTATTACAAGTTCGCAGAAGCAGCTATCTTAGTTTTTGCATTAGATAATTCAACATCATTCCATTTGTTGTCACAGCATTTGCTTGATATTGTTACGTATGCGGAGAATGCAAAAATATTTCTCTGTGGAAACAAAAGTGACTTGGAAAGCACAGCTCCACAAGTTACAGATGCTGAAATGGAACAATTTTGGTAGCTTATTTTATATTACAAGCATACAAAAATAAATGCATTTTCCAAACGTTTGATGTACATATTATGTAATTACAGTGAACAATGTCATAATTTAATTTCTGGAATATATAAAACATCATGTAAAACTGGGGAAGGAATACATGAGATGTTTGAAGATATAGCACAGCATTTGGTAGAAGCTAATAGATCACGTATGGAATTGCATGAAATGGACAAAGACAGATTTAAAATCTCATATATTGACGAAGCTACCGACCCGTCATGCTTGTGTTAAGTAACAAGATACGAGCACTGATGCAACGTGTTTTATAATCTGGGTCAACTCGCACACAGTAATAAAGTGTGAAGAGAGAAGACGCTTTTATATCGAATAATTATAATGACAAGCTTTCCTATGAGGGAAAGTATAATGAAATAAAGAATGGTAGGAAAAGGGGAAATATCAATAATGTTTATATACTAATATAATCAAACCCTAAGTCATAAAACCAGGCAATTTTAAATAAACATTTATTACACGCTGAAAAGTATTTTGCTTAATGAGATGCTCTTCATATGACTTACAGTCATTCTTATTGTACAATTCACTTTTGTCCAGACTCTATATAATTAGGTAGGATTAAGGATTTTATACCACAGGCATTAGTGCTGAGTCCATTTGATGGTTTTCAGGTCGATACCTTCTTCAACCATTTCCCATAGTGGACTGCAAAATAAACGTTACTGTTTACGCATCATAATTAATACCTATTAAAAGCTACTGATATGTATATTCCTAATCGCGACGAACGTCCAATACTGAATTTGTACCCTCTGTTTGTTACAACCACATCTCGATTCAGATATCGAAAATTGCGTAAAATAAGTTGTCTTTTCATACGAAATAAATGCATATATCATAACTAAATACGTACCTCATTTCTCGAAGTCTTTTAACGTGTCGTATCGTATTTTCAGCGGTAAAATCAACTTCCTCCTGCGTTGTAAAACGACCAATACCAAACCTAAGGGTATGAACAACCAAGAAATTATTAAATATTAATCTGAAATTAATATCTCGTCGAAAATACAACTTGCCTAATACTGGAATGTGCTAGATCTTCTGATGTTCCAATAGCTCGTAAAACATAGCTGGGTTCCAAACTAGCACTAGTACACGCGGAACCGCTGCTCAGAGCAATGTTTTTTAAAGCCATTAGTAGAGATTCTCCCTCAACATACGCAAAGGATAAATTTACACATCCAGGATACCAAGCTACTTCATCTCCATTTCGTATAACATGTGGCAAATCTCCCATTATCTTCTCGATCAGACGATTCGACAGCGTTGTGATGTACCTATGATCATACTAAAGGAAAAAACGTAATGAAACCCATTGTAATAGTATACATGAATATTATAAATATTTTTTATTTGAGATTACCTCCATTTCTACTTGTGCTAAGTCACAAGCTGCTCCTAAACCTACTGCTAAAGGTGCTGGTACAGTACCGCTCCTCATACCTCTTTCTTGACCACCACCGCTCTGTATTGCTTCTAAACGTACTCTTGGTCGTCTCCTTACGTATAGAGCTCCAATTCCTATGAATTCCGTGATTAATAATTAGAGAATAAGGATAATATAAAAGATATATCAAATGTACCTTTAGGACCATATATCTTATGACCACTAATAGACATCAAATCAATATTCATAGCATTGACATCTATTGGAATTTTGCCAATAGCCTGAGCTGCATCTGTGTGAAAGAATACTTTCTTCTTCCTAAAAAGGATAATCAGCATTGTTTAACATAAGTCCTTCTTTATTCTAGTATCTGCTATCTAGTTAGTATCTGCATTTGTCTCACCTTACCTACAAATAGCTCCAATTTCAGCAATTGGTTGTTTGACACCGATCTCATTATTTACCATCATGACAGAAACTAAAGAAGTAGTTGGTTTAATTGCATCTTCTAATTGATTAAGATCGATGAGGCCATTTGGATTTACTGGAATATATGTCACTTCAAACCCTTCTGCTTGCAAGGCTCTACAGGAATCTAATACACATTTGTGTTCCTATATTAATAAAAATTGGGATGTAAAAATGAATATATGATATAACATGTAAATTAAAAGTTCAATGTAATTATCATACTATCTGAGTCGTCACAATATGATTCTTTTTTCCCTTGTAGAATCTTGCAACACCTTTCACAGCTATGTTATTACATTCGGTTGCACCAGATGTAAACACGATTTCCTTCTTGTCTGCACCTATTAAATTTGCTACTTGCTATTACAGAAATATTTGATTACTAAGACATCAAAAATACGCTTGTTTTTAAAGAAAATAGAGTCAATCATGATATTAACTTTACGAGCATTTTCAACAGCTGCTTCTGTTTCCCATCCGTACATATGAGTCCTGGAATGTGGGTTTCCATAATAAGATGTTAGATAGGGCATCATTTTATCTAGTACGCGTGGATCCTATATAATTAAAAGGCATTTAAATTTAAGTGTTAAATTTTATATCACTCTGCGTCAATGCATTTACCATTGGAGTGGTTGATTGAGCATCCAAATAAATAGCTCTGCCTTCTACAGGACCCCTTTTATATTCATCCGAAATAACAGCTATAAATCAAAAATGGTTTGTCTACAAAAATTGGCGAAACAACCAAGTTGCATAAAACCTTCAATACTTACATTCATATTCTGTAACTTCGGATAAATTCTGACTACCGGTATGTACTACACGACATTCCTTGACGCGACTCAATGTGGATAAAAAGCTTCTTGCCGGTCGAAACATATTCGTTTTCGTAAAAACACCTTTTACATAAAATCTTCAGAATTTCCTGTATACGGCATGTTACAACCTAACCGCTACCCCTACTTAAGATGCAACGTTGTTTTTAACAATGTATTCTGCAGCTACTTTTGAAACTGTCTATATAAATGATATTTGATTCAATTAATTGATGTTTTTCTCGATTAGAAATTGTTCACTAACTTATTTTTAAGTTTAATATTTAAGATTTTTATACCACTACACCAGCAACTACTACATAAAGTGATGCAACCTACTATGGCACCAGCTATATGTACTTACCGTGCTTATGTAGTAGAAAAATGTATGCGGGTAAAAAAAACACTTGGCGAAATATCATCAATATTATGATGTCATCTAATAACATCTGAATAAATGAAAACAGTTGTTAAAAAACATTAATCTATATTAAGTACAATAGACGTGAAAATCATTTCCACAATTTAGTGTCCCCAAAATTATAAAAAATAATTTAATTTGCGCGTAAATATTGCGCACGTAGTAAACATAAAATAGAAATGACATTTAGTAATAATTAATTACATTACATTCATGCAGATAGACAATGTTAAATGGACGATACAATACAAAACGTACAGAAATAATCACAATCGTAAAATACTGTTAAGTGTAACTGATCTACTGACGATCTTTTGACAGATTTAACGAATCGCCGATATCATTAGCCTGCGATTGCTTTTTATGTGTACTCATATCTAACGTTCCACTGTACTCAGATTTAGGTATGGACAAGTCTTCAGTTCCTTGATACTCGTTCGATCGACTATGCTTCGTGTTATCATGCTGAACGTCCAGTTTCATGCGATCGGTGGAGTAATCCTCTGGGGTCGCAGAGAAGTTTCTACAAGGTTCTGAAGATCCTGTCGACATTTTAAACGGTGACTGTATCGTATCGATCATACTGAAATCGCCTGATTTACGTTCATTTCCCTCGATGTCTCTCGCCGGAGAGATCTTACCCATTTGACCGAACAAATTCGCGATATTACGCATGTACGTGGACGGTGATAGTGACGACGTTCTTGCAAAATCTGGAATAGGAAATCCAGAAAGTTTCGCTAGATCCGTGGTGGAGAAGTTAGCCAATTTTGACAAATCCGAGAACTTCGAAATTTGTTGCGTTATATCAGCCAAAGGGAAATCAGATGTTGCGGATGATCGTGTTTTGTTAACGCTTGTATCCGCACCAAGTGCCACTTTCGAAAAATCAGCAGGTGCGAAATCATAATCGCATTTAGTATTTTTCACAGAAACTGTAAGTTCTCCGGATTGGAAGCTAGGCATTATTTCTGTTGATGACATATGTTGTTTCGACGAAGAGTTTCCATCTTTTAATTGCGTAATAGACGCGGTATCCGTAGCTAGAATATCTTTTTTAATACTGTCTCTAGAAGTAGATGGTTGCATAACGTAAGGTTTCGACGTAGGAGTAATTATGGCACCATCGGGCTTGAAGTTCACAGGTGTAAGGAAGACAGCCGCGTTATTAGGTGGAAGACCAACTCCTGGTGGAACTGATGAAACAAGCGAATCGGAGACCGGTGGTACTAACGGGAATTTCATAGCGAGAAAATCAGACGATGTTCCATCTTCTGTACCAGGACATATCATTTCTCTAATTACATCCCAGTATGAACCGTTCGATCTGTTACGGCCGGGCAATTTGGACGCTAAAGAACACTTCAAATATCGCAATTTTATTATTGATCAAAATTCAAAGTCATGCTTTATATACTTACCCTTAAACGTTCAAGATAGGTTGTATTGTTATTAAAATTGGCAGTAAAATCAATACCTCCTTCACTTCTATAATATTCGATACTCCTTCTCTAAAGTAACAAATATTCAACAATTCGATTAGTCCAATTTACACAATTATTAATTCTATAATAAGAAAACAGTAGGTGCTTACGATTTCCTCTAATGTATCTTGAGAAAGAAAATGCTCTTGAGATAATGTATAACTTAAAAGCATTGGTCTCGGATATTCATGAGGCCGATTTTCTGGCGGTGGTAATGACCAGAAAACATTAAAATTTGACTCATAACAACTGCCATCCGTGTTGTAAGGTGCTATAATAAAAAATTCCTTTCTTTGCTTTGGTCATAAAACTATATTTAAAGAATAATACTTCATGAAAAGACACTTACAGCAGATCAAACCCACGCACGGTGTGTAACAATTGTCAATAGGTCCTTTCATTTTAATCTGGTAATCTAATTGAGAATCAACATCCCTAAGAGAAGGGGAAGCATGAGATCTGGGGTGAGAATGATACCATCCGACTAATGTTACTCGCTTCCATTCCATAGCCCTTGCAATTTCAGCTTCAACTGCAGCTGCAGCTGATTTATCCTTGCCAGAATATCGACATGGAAAGGCAGTTGTGATTGATAAATCTAATAAAATGAAATGAAATAATATTTAACAGCTATAAATTTAATGATTGCATCGAGCATTATAAACGAAATTTACTGTGTGAATTAATATCCCAATGACCACCTAAGTAGCCACAAACTTCTTTGTCTGTTAAATGACAATGTAAATCTACCAATAAAGCTGCTGTAGTTGTTATCGTAACGAGAAACGGTTGTATCTTTCCAAGTGTGCTAAACGAAGTCAACTCTACCATTGTGCTCATGTCCCTGAAATAAAAACAATCATGAAATATATTGAATCAACAGGTTTTTCAACAGCATTCTCTTACATTGCAGGACTTCTGATTCCAAGATTAGCATGTTTTACAGGAACCCTTACTACTTGTACTGGAGGATTTGTTTGTACCTTCTCCAAACTTTCCTCCATAGGCTCTGCAGTTGTCATTTCCATGTTTCTCTATCTAGTTCTTACAGAACTTATAGATTATGGAGCATCAAATCATGATTACTGTTTATAAAATATATTGCACTGCATGCCCATGCTATAAAATTTATAATTAAGACCACTTTAAACTATGTGTCAGCATACTGTGTGCACGTTTATTGTCATTAAGATTCTAATTAATTTCCAAGTTTTGCAATAAACACACAATACTGAAGTTTGAATTAAAAATATACAATTACAAAGCCATAAATTAATAGTATAAATAACTTTTTTTTATTTGAATATTTGGCCTGTTTACAGTCACTGGCTACGCATAGCCACCTGGTGAAGGAACAGTGAACTAATGCAGGTCTATAAAAAACAATTTCAAATTTCTTTGACTCAAAATCTTTAACAAAGCTGTAGTTGCAAATAGTGACCTTATTCATCGATCAAAATTATGCAAGTTATTGCAGGTAAGTTACGTGATTGTTTACCTTAAGAAATATGTGAATAGAAAGTATTTTCTACCTGGCTAAATACAAGTAGTGAAAATTTGTTGGGATTAAAACAATTTCCACGGATTATCAAGTCGAATGAAATGATTTATTTACAATGCATGATTACATGAATATTTGGCGTATACAGTATATTTAGTTCGTGATGAAATTGAAAAAGATATTACAAAAAATGAAATTACGCATTTTCTTATCAATAAATAAGTGAGCAATCATAATAATAAGGCACCTCTTAATTCCTAATGAGTATTTTATATTCCTACAATTCGAAGGTATTACAAAATTTATGCTATGTATTGCATTGGTATAAATGTAGTCAAAAATAGAGTCGTTCGTTGTGTTGTTTAAAATGAAGTTATAAATATTAAGTAAGAAAATACTAATACTGTGTGCAAAATTGCAATTGGTTCGTTTGATTCTTGCTACAGCGCTACGAGTATACTACTCTAAAAATATTACTTTTGCGCACGTTACGGAAGTTTTATATTGGCACAAAATCATACTACATCTATCCGAGGGATCTACATTCTCTGGATTGGCTCCTGGCAATAATCATAGATAGGTATCTCTGGTGGCTCCTCCATTATGAGTTTGGGGGCACAACTTCTCGTCGCTGCCACTATGCACAATGTTACTGCCGAAGCGGCAGCAACGTGCCAAGAAAATATTAGAGCAACACCTTCTGGAAGCATTGGTACTGTGTGATAAACACGTATCACGTGTGCGATCCAACCGCCATGGAGCAGCGTCATGCAAGCTCTTAAAAGTTTCAATTCAGGCCAGACGAGCTCTAAAATAATGGCTATAGATGTTGTCCAGACTATGAAAGCCAAAACTTTATCAACCGCTGTGTTGCTTCCAATACTGCCCCACGAGAAAAGAAACCCTTCTATGAAGAAACTTTGGGCAAGAGCTAATTTTACCAATCCTTCACTTACATTGTGAGGAAAGTAAAAATTTAGAACATCAACCAGGCCAGAGAATGCGAAGAACAAATAGATTGTAGCAAGTACAACTTTGGGAGAAACGCCACCCACTTCTTCCAGACCACCAGTCACGGTACCAGCTAATCCTACAGCAGTAGCTATCAGTTTTAAGCTACCTTCGACAGGATGTCCGCTTATAAGTTTCTCACATTTCTCTATGAGCCTTAGCCCTTTTGTAGCACGTGAATTATCCCTGGGCCTCAGTGATACCCAATACTTGGCATACTCATAACACCACTTTATGCCAAAGGCATAAAATATTAATCCAATTAGAATTCGAGGCAAGTTGTTATCCATGAGGTATATGGAAATTGACTTTTTCTTCTTCTTCCTTAACAGTAATATGTAAGTTACATAAAATCCGTAAGGAGATACTGGAATAACACACTTTCGATTAACATTCAATTAGGAAGTTTAATAATCAAATATTTCTTGATGCTTACTTACAATATATATTTATATCTGTATGCTTAGCCCTTACCCAAATGGGATTACCCCCTGGGTTGTTTCTAGATATCAAATATCGTAGTACCGCGTGAAAGCAAAGAATTTCAGTAATTTTGACAGATTAAACACTTAGGTCTATAATACCAAACAATGACAGTTCAGTATAGGTAGAAATAAAGTGAAATAAAGTAGAAACAGGTAGAAAACAGATAAAAATCAGCTAATATGATCACGCTGGGCAACGCATGAAATATAATAAATGTAGATACTCAAACGTGCTTCAAACGTGGTGTATGCTAAGGTGGAACACTTTCCCGAATTGGCCGGATGGTGCACTACTTTCGAATGTAGCATCCCTAAAATCGGACCACGACCATATCATCAGCTGGCATTTATGACTAGTATCTACTCCCGGTGTCGATCGATAACCATGAGTTATTTGTGAATTTTACACTTAGATTACGCTACTGTACAATTTATGTATAAATTTTTCGTGTATTTTATTTAGTTTGAATATTGAGTAAAAGTGTTCAACAATGAACACTTTCGTTCTGCAAAAAGAAAATTCTACAGAAGCCATAATTGAAGAATAATTTCTTCATTTCATTTCACTTTTATTAAACAGAAATACGTTTAAAATAAGTAATCGATGAATGAACACGAATTTATTGGCGTTTATCGTTTTTGAAAAATTCATAGGGATAGAGACGGTAACGCTCAGTTTAACATCGAGGCGATACATGAAAGCAGGGAATATCGATATGAACCCTTTTCGAAATTCAAAGCCCGTTTGTAGATGTGGTATTGCTGTGATTCGAGAACGGCCTTTTATGTACATCTCAATTATCGTTATGTAAATTGACTCAGTTTCATGATGTGTGTTCTGCACGGGATGAGCATGAACACGTTCAAGCCTTCAGGGCCTATTGATGCGAGAGCCTATCGAGGGGATTCCAATCGGTTAGAGGCAAGATCCACTATAAACTTCGATTTATAAATTAAAAAAAATAGAAAAATCGAACCACAAATTCGGTACGAGGGAATCATACTTTATTTTTCTAAAAGGAATCACATGTTTACCAAATACGGTCACGCGTGCAGAACGTTAACAAGCAATTTCTGATGGGTCACGCGTTACAGACGGCCAATTCTCGTATTTACCGTAGGCAAAGGGATAAGCCGAAGGCGGATTATCGCAAGTGGTCTTGTCGCATCTGTCATATACAACGCGCGTTATTATTTCATTTCTATACACATCTTTCCCGTTGCCGGGATCATGCTCGATCGATGCGAATCACCGTGTAATCTCACAATCGGATTATCTGTACGGAACCGTGAACGAAATCGAATCAGCGCGTGTCGACAGATACGTTGGCCCAATAAATACACGCGCTTGCTTCCTTAATATCGGCGGAACGGGAAGCGAGATGAGACCAACTGCGCCGATAGGGAACGATTACGATCTCATTTTAGCGGCGATAATATTCTTAATGCGGTAGCGTCTGATTTCAAAGGGGTAGTCCAATCTTGATCCTTGAAAAGCCGCAGACTTGTCGCGCCGTAAGGAGTGCAGCACAACACGTTTTTTCCATTTTCATTTGTCGGAACGGTAAAAAGTGGCGAGAGGCAGGGGCGGTGGGAGGGGGCACAGAGGGTGGGAGCATTGGGGGTGCAATTCATATTTGTCCGTAGGCAGCAGCGGAATTGCACCTTTAATCAAGATTTCTACCAATTTGCGAGCGCCGACGGCGCGAAGACAAAGCCTATTGTTGCCGTAACTGGTTGGGGCTTCAAGTGTTCCAACGCAACGGTGAGAGCCCAATGTGCGTGTATACCGGGTGTACGCTCAGCCGGTAATCAGTAAACCGTACAATTGATCAATCGGAGGAAGTGCCATTCCGGGACGGGTCCCTGGAACGTTTCCTGCCGCCGTCGGCGTTCTAAGTTTTGAGAATCGGACCAAAAGCCGTTCCAGCTCGCGATTTGATATATCTATTATCGGTACTACCGAGGGATGTCAATAGTCTGAAATTCAATGACTCCGTAAGTAAAACACATAATTGGAATATATCCGATATCGAATGAGTGAACTCGTTAAATGCATTTACAGGTGACTCAAACGAATCATCTATGAGACAGGGGAGCCGTGTATATCAGAAAGTAGGTACACCCGTTATCTTCAGAACATACACGCGCCTTCGCCGGTCTCTGTCGGGCCGGGAGTTGAGAAGAGTATTCTGGAGCGGAGGCTGACGCTCAGGGACTGCCAAGCTAGTCGCTTCGCATCCCAGAAGTCCCTACCCTACCGTTTGCTTCCGGCTAAGCCCGTTGCCACCACGTCCCAAGCAACTTGAAGCCACTCGTACTTCTGTTTGTGTTTGCTAATTGTGAATTGTCTACTTCTTGCCGGTGGCCCGCGTGTACGCCAGCCGGAGAGATAGAGAGAAAGAGGAAAGAAGACGGGGAAGCGAAGAAAACTGAGTCAGAACGGGATGGGAGTATCGGTTTCTGTATGCGATAGAGAGAAAGAGGAAACGAGACCGAGATTGTGCGTGTGTGTATGGAAAACGTATAAGCCGCATGCGAATCAAGACGAAGTGAGCCAAGCTGCGAGCATATCGTCTACGGAATGCTCAGACTGAGGAAAAACCATCCCTCCTTCAACCCGCCGTAGGCGACGTAGCTCGGTCTACTCCTATCCCTCCATTCCTTACACCCACTAGCGACGACTACCTCCTCCTCCGCCCCTTAGCCCTCCGTTTCCCCGTTGCCCCTCGGAGATACTCGAGTTTACCTCACTAGTCACTGCTTACACGAGTACTACCCACCAAGAGACACCCGCGAGCTAGAGGATACCAATTTTTAGTCATCCTCTCCGTTTCTCTTTCCCTCGGCGTAACGTGATGGCCTCTCAAAGCGACGGCATGGACTTTAAAATCGGAAATCTTCTTCCAGCGAGATTGAACGTTTTTTCCTCTTCGGATGTAAATAATTATTACTGGTTGAGACAGATGTTTCAGGTGAGATAGTGGAATCGAGTAAAGGGCAATCGCGTGATTTCGATATCGGCCATTCGCGCAGGTGATAACTAGCCAATTTTCGTTGTCCCCGCGGCAATATCGCCTCGTTATGAAAGAAAACCAGATCATGGCGCGTTATTGTAAAGAATATGTGTTGGCACACACCCTCCATCGGGTACCGGCGGACTGCTCGGTCGAAATATACCCGACCTCTCCAGAGACGAGGGACATATTGTTTGGTTCAGTAATTCCTCGCGTTATTTCCCGTGTTTGCTTTTTATCATTGTAAACTGATATATTGTCCGGGGTAACTCCCCTTCGAAGTTGCCGCGGACGGTTCCCTGGAAAGAGAAACGGCGAAGGGTAACGAAACGAGATGTGGACACAATCCGGTCGGGTCCAATCCACGGAGTTTAACTTCGCGGACCAAGCGGAAACGAGATTACTCGTCGACACTCCTGCGGCCGACCGAGAGACGGACGGACGCGAGTACACGCGGAACATCGGCTGACAAACAATAAAAGTTGCACAATGCAGATGAGAAATTGAAATTGATCGCTTCAAGAAGCGTGACAGCCGAATGTTTCTTCTTCGGTTTTTTTTTCTTTTCCTTTTCAAGTTTTTCGGTTAAACAACACGGTTTCACGGATGAAAGAATCGTCGATATCGGGATATAAATTTCCCCTTGTCTCTCGAGTGCTTGCGTATGACACTGGCTCGGACACGTTCGCGGCACGTGCACCAGCGGCAAACTCGTCGCGAGGCAAACAACGAATTAAACTTTATACCCGTCGCGCCTCTGCCTCGAATAAAACCTACGCCAATATAAGGTTTGTAAATACCGCGTGGCTCGCACGCTAGAAATCCCTTCATAGAGTTAATACCTTCGTAGCCTCAAATTCCACGCAAAATCCTTTTAATATACGTGCAAAATTCCCAACGGTTCAAACAAATGTCCCAGCGTTTACTTACAAACAACCGAATTTTTTCACATCTTTTTATCGCTGTTTGATTTTTTCCTCTCTCTCTCTCTCTCTCTCTCCTCAGTCCTCGCTGTACCACCGGCGAGTTTCATAATCCGTTAATCATAGTGGATGCGCGACGGGTGGCTGAGGGGGCAGGCGTGTAATCTAAGAAAAGGCGTCGGAGCATTGGCGTCAGTAGAAAGTGGTTGTAAGTGAATGAAAGTGGATGCGAAGGTGGAGGTGTGGTTGCCGCGAGGTCGTCTGCCTGGCAAAGCTGGCATGATCTGCCACGGAAGACAGAGGTTCGTCTGTCCTTATCAGTCGGCCAGGTAGAGCCACAACCCCTGAGGAGAAGCCCGGAGGGTGACGGACGCCCACGATTGGCGTGGCTCCCACGAACGAGGGAGGACATCGCGCGGCCCTATTGGCTCCTCACGGATCCATACTGGGTATTCATTCGCCGGCTTATTCGTCGACCCCTCGATCCAGCCTATTTTTTTCTCTCTCCCTCGCGTTGTCTCCCTTCGCTTTTACCCCCCGCTGCTACCGCCGCTCTAGGCTCACCCCTCCCCTGTATCACCCCCCTTCCCCTTCTTCTCCTCCTCTTCCCGTGCATACTGTGCACACGGGAATCTTTTCAATGCATTTCACCGCCAGCTTTTACCTTTCGCCGGATTCTTACGAGCAAATATTTTTTTATTAAGTGCGCTCGGTGCTTAACGCGTCCTGATCTCGAACCGGAAACGGTAAGCTGTTCCTAATGCATGTTTGCAGAAAAATTGGCATTGTCGGCGGGTTAAAGTCGGAATCGAATTTTCAGGCTCGCAACGATCGAGTTCGAGTTGGCGACGAGTAACGATCGCAGCTGTCGATGGGTAAAACACGCTGGTACCACGGCGGGATTATATCCAGGATTTCCGTTTCGTCGCGGGACTCCTTGTTCGCCTGTTTAAAACGTCAGGGTGACGAGATCGCTGGCCGTAATCCCAGGGAGGCTGGCTAAAAGAAGAAGTGGGATCGATGAAGAGTGTCGAACGCGAGCAAGGAAGCTTCACCGTCGCGAGAGCCCCGCGCTTTTAACGTCGCCGCGCTCCGTGTCGCGTTCGTCCCAATTGAATGAGAAAAAAATAGGGGGAGAGAAAGAAGGTAGCCGGCGAAGGACGGACGATGGCCGAGGCTGCGGACGCGACGAGGACGGAGATCGCTCCTTGGGGTGTTGCAGTCTATGATCGCGCAAAGAGATGGGCGTTCTTCCAGGTTGCCCGTCGCTCCGCCCCTGGCACCGCCCCATTGGTAGTTGCTGTCACCTTCGACTCGTGACCTCCCTTCACCCTTCTGTCTCCAGCTGAAACCATCGCCGAGTTCCGCCAGCAGCCACCGCACATACGTCAGCAGCGGCAACCTCGGCACCTCCAACGGTCAACGGATCGTTTGTGATCTCCGTTGATCATTCGTCAGAGATCAACGATCAACGGAATCGCGAGGAAAATTTTGATCACGGACAACGAGAGGAGCCTCGTCGAGTGATTACCCGTGCGGTTCGTTCGGTGAGAGAGTTATCTGGCCTCTGAACGGTGCGAACGTTGTTAAACTTAACTACAGTGTTTTACTTCGAGGGAACGAAGTAGTAAAAATATGCGAACGTCGTAAAAGTTAGTGACAACCGTTGAGAACTAATTGTGAAACCGAATGGATTCGATGGCTGATGGGTAACGAGGCGGTTGGTTACTCTGACAACTGATCATTGACAATTCTATCGAAGAATATTTTTAACGATGAAAAGAAGGAATTGTTCGAGTTGTTTATGAACGGAAGTTACCGCTCTCAAGTTCAAGTTCGTGATGTGATGAACGGGAGGCTAGTAGAGGAACCGGAAGCATCAATTCGTTGAAAGATTCGGTGTCAAGCGTCTCTGCAGTAATGGCGCATATTCGAAAGTCGAAGCCGAAGGACTAATCGCGTGCTTCCGATAATGTCGGCTACCGATTCGAGAGACTTTCAGCTAGTGGATGTCGACCTGCCGTGGGCCGTCGCTTATCATCATGAACACCGTAGCCTCTTCGAACTGGTGATCGAAAGAAAATTGTTGCAACGCCGTGTGAAACGAACGAACTCACGGATCAAGTAGAGTCGGCTGCGATTTCGTTAAAACATTTGAACTCTGCTTCTCGGATTCCCGTTTGTCGATACCGAGGTTCGTGAAAGTGTCAAAGATCGTCGGGAACCGAGGACCAGCTCGAGAGAACGAGCCACGTGACATATTCACGGATTCTGTAAGTAACTTTACAATTTTCCTATAAGAATTTCTTCGCAACATTTTTTTCACTGGTAATTGGTATCCGCTAAGCAGTAAGCTTGTTACGATCTTTTAAGAAACGAAAAAATGAGTAATCGTTAGCCTTCGACAGACCGTAGACACGAAATTGGATGATTGGGGGAGGATTATGAGACGAATGACTTAGCACAATTAGCCAGATTTTTATGAGTGGATTGAAACAGAAGAACCTCTACTCTTCGGGCTGNAGCTCGAGAGAACGAGCCACGTGACATATTCACGGATTCTGTAAGTAGCTTT
>SHCU01000117.1:224017-238150 GCA_004307685.1 Ceratina australensis
CCGGGGTGGTTCCGTCACTTTCTTTTTTTTTTTTTCTCCCGTCGGAGGTTTCCTTGGGTTTTCCTTTTATCAGACGGTACTGTACGCAGACCGCGTTCTCCTCGCGTTTTATACCCTACCGTGAGCACATTCGTTTACCTTGAATTAACGCGACGCCATATCGCTCGGTACCGATTCTTATCTATTGTTTCATCGGGACAATACGATTCGTACGTGAAACTCGTCGCGAGCGAAATTACAGAGATAGCGAGGATCGACGTTTGGTTATGCGAAATTTGTTAGTGGTCGCAACGGGGGCAGCTGACGAGCAAATTTTACAGCGGGCCTGTGCGATTAGCATACAGCTATCGCGCGCGCAGCGTGCGTCATTTAACTCGTGAAAGCCCGCGCCCGGAACGCCGCTATACAGCGACATTAATTGCCGATCGGACCGCTGAGATGTGGCCGCATATCCCGCCCCGAATATTGCGAATATCGCTTTATTAGCCGATCCCGGTCCTTCGTTTAACGCGTATCTCCTTTTAAGCTGGCCGCGTTAAGCCTCGCTGTTTTATTGAAACAGATAAACGTAGCTAAAAAGGTATCTCTCGTTATGCATACACACGTTCGACGTTAATTAACAGCCAGCGAGAATTTAGCAATGAAGCCATTTAGCTTCGGTATTATAAACAATAAAAGTAACTCGCAGTAAATTAACACGAACGTATCGTTCCCTTAATTAACTGGCACGTTTCTCAACCGATTCCGTGGGAAATGAAAATTTACGAAGTTTCGGCCGATACTTTCGCCGCGTAAATATATGATATACGGATAAGTGGGAGGTTGGGAAAATAGCGGAGACACTCGAATTCGAAGGGAGCATTTTCCTTCGCTTTTTCATTTCATTTTTCCTCGCTCTGAATGCCGCCGTTTCGGAGCATTATTACGCTACTTGATTTCGCATCGTGCCAGCTGTCTCCGATTATTCACTATAGAAATTTTCGGGCATTCGAGTTCAAAGGGGACCCCGCGGGCCTCCGCTAATATTTGAGGAGGTCTCGTGCAGTCTCCGTCCTAAACGGACGTTAAGCTCCTGCATCTCTCGTGATCCTCGATGTTCTTCGTCTTTCCATTCGACGTTACAAACTTATCGGGCATTGTTATCTCCATTATTTTTAACACATTTAAACATCGCCATTACCGTACTCGTTCCGATTCCCGGCCACGAACTTCTGTGACATGCAGGAATTACACGGTCCGCAAAAAAAAATCAGGTATCTCACTTTAAAATTGGTTTCCTCGCGTTAAAATATCTTTCATCACGAGATCCAGCGAGACACGAGCGAAAACAATGATCACGCGAGCCAAGTAAGTATTCGGCTCGTTTAACCATGCCTGAAAAGTTTCTCCCTGTCGCACGAACTTTCATATTCAATTAAAACATTTTATTTACATTTTTATACAATCAAAAAATGTTCTCTCGATTCCACGCGTAGAAAATAGCCGGGTACGGGTCGACGGAATAAAACTGAAATTTCCAACAGCTCGCAGGAGGGGCCAGCTGATTCGAACAAAATATTTCGCGCACACGTCAAACGTTCCCGTAACAGGCTCTGTTTCAAACGAACCCGGAGACCACCCCTTTCCGCCGGCTCTCTTTTCCTCTTCTCCCCGTGGGCTCGTCTCGCGCCAAGGATCAGCGATAGTTAGCTAGATAGCACTCGCAGCGTTGCAAGGCTTGCACCGTGGCAGTTAGTTGTCGGCTATGCCAGTAGACCCTGTCTCATGCCTTAGTAGCTTCTATGCCGCACGAACACGTACACGCACACGTACGTGCAACGACATCCGTCTTTGGTAGCGAGCGTGTGGGTGTACGGGTTAGTCACTCGCACATTTTGACGCGTACGTAGAGGGGCACGTGGTGAGCGTGTACGTAAGAGACGTTATCTACGTTTCGGGCGGGCGTGAGCGTGAGCGTACGTGTGACGACCGCGAGGTGCTCGAGGATGGGGCCGAAGGTGGTTTGGTATCTTGTTGGAGGGCGAGAAATACGAGCCAGCCACGAAGCTCTTCGAGAAGCTTGCGTGCACACCGATCGAGCTTGCGAGCAGCGGGAAGGGCGGCGGGATCGGAGCGCGGACGGGGTTGCTCCGCCTGTTCGCACCCCCTTTCCGCTGTGCTCTTTAAAAAATTAGCTCCTCGATGCGAGCGGCAGGGCAGCGCGACGCGAGTTTTTATCTTGTCGCGCGCTGCTTTTCTTGTCGGCTGCGGCTGCCGTGACTGCATTTTTCCAGCGATAATTTACGCGCGATGAAACAATCGCGGAATCTATAATTGCGTCTGGGCTCGTTAATCTGATCGCAATCAAGCGGCTGGAATGCGGATCGCTTTGTCGCGTTGAATTCGAGATAAAAAAATCAGGATTAGAACGCGGATAACGGCGGGAGAAGTGTTCATTAACGATTCGAGTCAGACGCGAGCTATTTCGAGTATTTAAATACTAGATCGAGCATGTTTAATTCCGATCGAATTGTTATGTTAGAAGAGCGGAGGGGCATCGTTGGAGGAGTGAGATAGCAGGAGCAACGCTTTTCCGGCGATTCCGTTTTTAATTCATGCGCGTGCAAATACGTCGAAGGGAGAGGAGGCACGGGAGCGCGCGATTGGCGTTGCGAGGCGTGCATCGAGGGCGCAATAAATCAAGATAAAGTTATGATAAACAAATTAGCCGGTACCGCCGCCCCTCACCTGTGTTATTGTCTATCGTATATCTACCTACAAATTACCAGCCGTCCTGAACACTTCGGGGTAACTGCTACTCTCCCAAGCTCCTACCGGTCGCTGGTAGTGGTTACACGTACGGGGGTCGCAGGAAATTCGAGGGGTAACTCGAAATTAATGCACCACTTCCTCTCCGAACGTAACCTCGAATTGCAGCGTATCAGCGCGCCCTTTATTTATTCGATGAGCCACGCCGAAACTTTCACTAACTCCATTAAACATCGATTCCTACAATTATTTTTCGAGCATCACACATTCAATCGGCTCTTTCATTTCAAAGATATTCGTCTCGATTTCGCTGATAACATTCGCAATTGCTCGATTATTTTACCTTCTATCCTATTTCTCGTTTTGCGCGAGCTTCGAAAAGCATCTGTAATTTCTCTTCGTTTTCAAGTGGCCCTGTTTTCAACGAGGCTCGTCCAAAAAAATTCATCGAGATCAATCGAATCGATTTACCGTGTAAAATTGCGTTATGTTTCCTACCTGAAATACGATAAGAGTTACCTACAAAAATCTAACGATTGTCATTAATGATTTCGATATTTCGTATTCCATTATTAATAACTGCACAAGTGCTTCTGACAACCAAAGATGCGATTTGCCTATTTTTTTTACACTAGAAGATATCTTAAAGCATCTGTAATTTCTCTTCGTTTTCAAGTGGGTCTGTTTCCAACGAGGCTCGTCCAAAAAAATTCATCGAGATCAATCGAATCGATTTACCGTGTAAAATCGCGTTATGTTTCCTACCTGAAATACGATAAGAGCTACCTACAAAAATCTAACGATTGTCACTAATGATTTCGATATTTCGTATTCCATTATTAGTTACTGCAAAAGTGCTTCTGACAACGAAAACTACGATTTGCCTATTTTTTTACACCAGAAGATATCTTATGAAATCGTACCAAAAAAGCCATATAAGAACGACTCATCGTACTTTACAATAAAATTTAACGTAGATGAATGTCGGACAGGTGACAATAATTCGTAATCGGCGCACGCCTTTTTTATCTTTACCTCGGTCGTAAAAATTGTCTTCTGTTAATAGCTGAAAAAAGATATTTTTTAACAACCCTGGGTGAAGCGAGTTCGTTCGGCCGGAAGAGAAAAATCGTGATAGTCCACAAATGGAAACTCGTTAGGCGGAACGGCACAAATTGTGCATTTCCATAAACCCGTTGTAACGGAGCGTACAGGGGAAGACGCTTAGGCTGCGAAATGTGTATCAGGACTATCTATCGGCGTTGCAAAAAATATATGGAAGAATGATTATTTCATTAGACGTATTTCATTACGCGGTGGAAAGAACCGACGTAAAAAGTGGCTACGAGGTTTTCGTTTTAATTGGCGAACAAATACGGCTTATTAAAAAGACGATCTTAACCAGAGGAAGAAGCCACGGTATCGCAAGATTATCGCGTTAGCGAACACATTCACAGTTTTCCTACTGACATGAATAGGAACAACTTTTTTTGGATTAACTAGGAAAGTTCTTCGCACTTCGTTCAATGTTGATTTATCTGGTATGCCTCAAGAGGCAGGAAAATTACACCTGCGAAAACGACTACACGGAAAATGTATTTTACCCTCGGCGGTTAATTGCGGCGAAGATAAGGCCGAAAATAAAACGGCTCGTTTTCACAAGACACGGGAAAATAATAAATTCCCATTTATAGGTGTTAACGTGATGTTGCATCGAGGGTACCGGAGGAGTGTCCAGTCACGCTATGGAAATTATGACGTATTACACGATTGCCTTTTCAACGTCGCACGCAGCTTGCCCGTGCCGTGACTAATAAGCACAGATCTAACGCAATTTAACACGCATCGTATTATCGCCTGTTTCGCCCGCGACACTTTCCGATCGCGCGCAACCATGTAACCTCTATCGCACCTAAAAAGCTTGGGAACCCGACGAAAGTTTTCCGCGAAAATCATATGGTAAAAGCCAGTGTCTTTCGCAGCGCGCGCAGCCCGGCGCATTACGGCCCCGCATTATCGCCGCGAATGCATTGCTACTAATTACTCGGCTGTTCGGATTATCTCGATTAGTTTAATTAACCAGCTGGTTTGAATGAAACACCAGCACGAACAGGTTCGCCGGGGCCTATTGCATATGCAAGCAGCCACCGTGTCACCAATTTGCTATTTTAATTTTTACGCGCGCTTCTATTAGTTGATGACCTCGTTCACGCGACGTATCTCGCACGCTCGCCTGATTAAGCTGGATTATTGCCTACGCATTTCGCGATGCCCGCCGGGGGTCGTAAATTATCTCGTTCCTCAATGAATCCCGTAGGCGGAGAGACAACGTTGTTACGCTCGCTACCTTCTTATCCGTCGCCGATCTTAAGTATCGGGAGTTAATTCTTCTTCGTTTTTTTTTTCGGCGTCGTTCAACATTTTTCTCGTCATTAAAATGAAACAATGTTACGCACGGTCGTAGGTAGCGGAGCATGGTTAGAATGTAACAGAAGTTTATGGCCACCGGAAGTTCATGCTTATTCACTGAGCACCGAAAGGGCGACCGGGTATAATTTACGTATAAATTAAGCCGAATGAATCAACGGCAGACGATTAATCGCAATGGCTTGCGGTGATAATAACAATGCCCGGCTTGTTTACGAGCGGTAAACGAATATATTAGCTTTTTCATTATACCGCCACGTGGACGACGCGGCCGTGTCTATCGTGTCTAACCATTGCCCGCGATACCTGCCTTCTCCTGGCACGAGCCGTCGGGCTTTTTACGGTTCCTTTTTCGTTTTTCGTCTATCACACGAGTATCGGTTTTCATCGGTTACAAACCTGTGGATAAAATGATATCAGAACTCGCTCGATGACTCGAGAAGCGAAGAACGATTGTTCGCAATGGCATGCAGAACGTGTAAGAAGGGTAGGAAAAACTGACAACGGTTTGGGGGTGGATCGCACGAAGTAAACAGGCCGTGAAATTACCTTTTAAATATTAGATTACGATTAAATGTGTACCTACCTCGAAGGCACTAAATGTTCACCGGCGACCCCCGCCCGTCTGATGCCGGTTCATAAAGCTGACGATGGGGATGGTTTATGGTGGACGGGGCTCGAATCTCTCCCTCTCGAGGTTATATCGTGATATCAATCAGCTCTCGGCATCAGATAAGATTCGCTGCTCAGGAACCGAGTGCTTTTCAAAACCGTGGATGAGGTTTCATCGCATCCTCCCATCAACCCGTGGTGGGTGGGATCCGTTTGTTCGCGAAGTAGCAACTGATCATTTTTTCACTAAACGACTCGCCCGTGCTCGGGTACACATGAGATTCGTATTACGCGCGATCGGCACGAGCGGCGAACCCCGACGCGATACGATATTTGCATAAATATCAATCGATAAAAAATCGATCCGGTAGCGGGTACATAAATCGTCATCAGGTGCAAGATACCACGACGACGATGATTACTTTTTGTCCGTAGCTAATTGGCATCGTTAATCCAGCGTCGGATCATAAACGCTCGCGGTAGCACCTTTGGCAATAAATATCTCGACTCCCCCGTTAAAATTTAAAGGGCCCTTCACACGTGGACGGACGAAGCCTGGTCGTAAAGGCGAGCATGATGGGCAGGTGTTTATATCCGGCCGGTGTTGCATGCGTGTGCATACATATGCATACATATGCATATAAAAAGAACGATGCCCAGTGGGCACTCTACGCCCACGCCACTCGCTCCTTTACCGTCTCTCACACCCCCAGTTCGTTTCTCTCCCTCGGGCGGTTGTTGTCGAAAACCTTCCGTCGCCATAAGCATATGCATTGCTCACTTAGCAAGATTGATATAACCCGATATATATCTGCTGTGTCGGCGATAAACGCGTACGGTTGGACCCGGCCGGCTGTAAGCCCGTGTCGGTGGGTAACCGTGCGCGTGGGTGATACCCGTGTGCGTGTGCATCCGCAATTACGCGCAAGACGGAATACAACGAAGGATAATTAATGCAAACGAGGTCGAGAGCCGGGGAAATTTCGGTTCGGCGCGGAGGTACCTGCTGCGAAGGTGAGAACTGGAATGCCTGAAAAAGAAACAGAGGGAAAAGAACGAGCCGAGGTAAAGGTCGGAGGGAGGGAGAGAGAGAGAGAGAAAGAAGGAATATTTACGGGGCCGGGCACGGGCTCATAATGCTCGCCCTCGAGATAAGGAAATTATTCGCGGACAAGTTGCTACGGGCATGTTAAGGAGACGATATCGATCTGACCAGCCGGTTGTCGGAGAAAAATATCCTTTCGCGTCGTAGCTGCTGCCCGGCAGTTCGGTTTCGTGATTCTCTATCTGAGAGAGTAAGGGCAGCTTGTGCATCTGTTAAACGAGTTTTATTCGAGGCCCGCGTTTCAAGGGTTCCTGGCTTTTTAAACTTATTCCGTGAGTCGCGCGCGTGAATCAAAATAAACCGGGGATCTCGCGTTGTTCAAGCGATAGGATTTATTTAATAGAGTTTATGGAAATGGGACTGGCGTCGTCGCCGTACCGATTACTTTCCCGATGAAATGCGCACAGAGTTGGGCACCGTGAAATTTGACGAAACTGCTAGACGTTCCCTTGGTCCCGGCCACTTCTTTTTCGTGCTATTTTATTTTTGCGGTATTGACCAACAAGTAGCTTCCGCCGGAGTCTCCGCATCGGCGTCCCGTTTAACGACAACGCGAACTTGGTAGTCTCCGGGGAGAGTTTGCCGACTAAAACCAACCCCTACTGACGATTCGAGGGGTTGCGCCACAATACAAGCAATAACACGTACCACCCTCCCCGCAACCTCCCTTCTTACGTCGGTTCCCTGTCGTCCCGTTGCGCGCACCCTCTTTTACCTTAATCGACGAAGGATGATTTGGTCTTAAATAAACTTCTCACCTCCATCGACGTAGACCACATTCCCGTCTCGCGACCCCACCGAACGTTTATCATATAAATCGTCGAGTGGTCACTTTGAGCTCGCCACCCCGTCTTTTTTTCTTTAATCGCTTCCTTTAAATTGTCCCCGTTCTCGAAACCCGAGTCGAATTCGATTACAGAGACCGCGGGATCGGCAGGGATTTAAAAGATGCCGAGTTTTCTTCAATTTTATCATCACAAGTTTCAAGATTCCGTCCTTGTTCGTCATGCTTTAAATTTCTCGCCGATCCGGGCGAGCCCTGCGCACCCCGAATTAATTGAACACGTTCTCTTCGAAAAATACAGAAGTTCGGAATGTCTCCGGGTAATTAAATCCGTAGGTCGGTAAATTCCAAAACCGTTTTGAAAGAGGAACGACGAGGAGCTGCAAAATTAATCCGTCAAAGGCAGCTCGTGCCCGATGGAATTACAGCTATCTCGAATTCCATGTGTACACCTTTGCCGGGGTGGGCGTAGTCAAGACGCACCGTACGCCCGAACAAAGGATCGATCGAAAGACGAGCGTTGCGGTACGAGGCAAGACGGTATTATTCATCGGCGAGCGGAAACGGTTGAAAGGCAGAGAGCAACATCCGGCCACGTGTACCGAGGCCCGATGGACCAATGAGATTCCAGATACCGTGGAAACAGGCCAATCTCGTGGCCGATCGACTAGAAGGTCCAGACGAACCGTCGCACGCGCCACGACGATGGAATTATTCAAATGGAATTCACGAAACGAAGCAGCTGCCTCGTATTCGATCGAAATTGGGGGAGTGGGTCGTACGTACGACAACTTTTTATGTCGTACACATATTTCTTTGCCTCGCCTCATTTATTCCCCTCACACGTTTCGTTTCAATGCGCGGGCTTCGATTCAGATTTGTAATCTCTTATTATCGAATGTGGTTTAAAAAATGATGCAACAGCAATTTAGGGATAGAATCGAGGGAACTAAGTCAAACAGAGTGACTATCTTTATACGAATTGCTTCTCGACCGCAGAATCACGCATGAGAAGTATTTTTCATCTCGGCTCGGTGTTGGAACGGGAACGCCGTTTTCGTTCCCTCGGATCCTCGAGAAGCGAAGAAAAGCCGAGGATCGTCTCGCGAGTAAATATAACAGACCGTTCGATGCTGTGTGTCTTTTTCAATTTTTCTGAGTAAACCATTTCCGCGAGGGTTTCTCCCTTATCGTTCTCCTCCGTGTTTGAGGAGCTCCGCGGAGCGATAGGGAGAGACCGCGAGAGAGACAGTGGAAGAAGCGAATTGCGACATTTAATGCGTAATATCCTATATAATCTTGTATGAAAAGCTTCGCGTTATGGTTCGAGATAGCATAAAGAAGAGAGAGCGCCGATGGGGGGAGGGGAACGGGGAGAGGAAGAGGGTGGTTCCTTGAGGGTGGCCAAGAGACGGTTAAAGGCATTGAGCCGTCCAAGCCACTCGCGAGAATTCTGCTCTCTCTGCTTCTGCGTCCGCTGCCAGAAACCCCCGGGGGTTGGGGGTGGCAGATGGCAGCCGTCGGACTAGTTCTTTCCAACACTTTAACCCGTCAGAATCGGTAGACTCTTAACGTGTGATCAACGATCGTAACCGAGCGTCTCTCACACGTCCTTCGTTCAAATAATTCTTATTATATTTCATTCTGTTATTCCTTTTTCCACGACTACGACGATTTTTTAACGAAGAAAAATTCTTTTTAATTTGAATCTTAAGATCCTGAACAACAGATCGTTTGAGACATTTAGCTGCGACGCGTAATCGACGGGAATGTTTGACCAACTGTGGAACGACGGGAGAAGTTCACAATTTTCTAGGCGAATAAGGGACGAGAATAGGGCGTAGGGAACGGGTGATTGAGACACGCGGCGCGACGGTAAGACAGGTTGAATCGAAGCTACTCCAATCGCGAGAAGGTCTCAGTAATCGATTCGAGTAGCGAGGAAGTGCGGTTTCGAGGGGCTTCGATCGAATGCCGGTTCGCCCGGCCAGGAGTGTGTTGTTGGCGGATTTGACGTGCTTATCAATGGATCACAGATGTAATAAGCTGCACGCACCCCAAATCGAGCACACTGATATCTGATAAGGAACCAATAGCCGTGACGGGATTCGCGTGTGACTATTCATACCTTAACCCCCTTTGCTCGGTTCTTCGTGTTATAAGAAATTCATTTCGATTTCGAGAAACAGGGTTCCCGGTAGTTGGGAAGTCTGACCTCCAAATCGATGCTCCTATTAAAAATTCGGTCTTATCTATAGCTTGAAAACGACTTCTTTTTAATCGAAGAGATATAAAATGAGTCTTAACACTATTCCTACCAGGAATAATGTTCAACACTATTCCTACCAGGAATAATGTTCAACACTATTCCTACCATTTAAAAACGGTCATTTGAGTTCTGGTAGGAATAGTGTTAACACTAATAGAAAAATTTATTCATTCAAATTGATTTCTGAGCTTAAAAGGAGGAACCGATACTTTTTCGAAGTCATCGGTGTAAAACCAGAGGCGATTAGTCGGAGGGTTCGAACCGACCGTTTGGCGTTTCGAAAAGGCGTTTTCCGACATTTGGCGTTTCGTTTCCGTCAAAGGGAAACCCGACACCCGTACCGGGCGAGGTTGATCATTTTAGAGGTAGACCTGAGACGCGTCGCGTTGCCGGGCACGCGCCACTCAAGGAGATCCCTCATTCATCCGATGATTCTTGAAGACGCGGTATAAGTATATCGTACGAGGCAAATGGCACGCAAGACTTCCGGTGCCACCCCTATCCACTCGCGCGCGGTATCCCCCGCCGGTGTCGAGTTTGGTCCATTCTTCCGTCGAGAATCGTGATCGCGATTGAATAGCGGCGAGCGGAAGCAGCGGAAGGGCGCGCTCGCAGACGTACGCCAACGTTTTCTGTGTACGCAGCGCGCCTGACGAAAAACCTCTTTTGTAATGCACATTGTCTCGAAACGGTGGGAGGAGACGGCGGCGCGACTGGGAATAAGACCGGAGGAACGAGCCTCGGAGAGAATCGACCGCGACAGAGGATCACGATTGTTCTCGAGCCGTTCCACTATTTATGTGCCCGTACACGTGGTTCATTTCTGTGGCCATCGAAAAATCCTCGGAAACCGTGAAGCGAAAAGTGAGCGAGGATCTTGCACGTCACACCGTCTTGCTCTCCGGAGAAGAAAATCTCACGAAGAACGGTTTGCCAACTCGGGGAACCATCATCGTTGACTCAGGCGAGCCGATAATAATTTGATTCCCGGCAATTGTGAGAGCGAACGATTCCCATCGTGTCCGTGCGAGTTTCTCGACAAAACGAGCGGAACGCAAACAGGCCTGTGGGGTGGCTGAATGGGCCGCGAAGTGACAATGGCGGTACCAATTGTTTTCCTGACTTTTATCCCACTTATTATTCCGCGAGACTATTATGATCGTCGTTGGCGATCGTTATTATGTTTGACGAAAGCCGACGATCTCAAGTTACGCGGCTATTGTCAGCGGGGTACCGGCAACGACGCCGAAACGTACGAAATGAACGCGCACAGAAGGCCGGATCGAGACGCCCGCTGTGGCAATCATCAAGTCGCGTTGTCAAAAGGCACGTGTGCGTTTTTATATTTAATTCGTAATCCCGTTTGTGCTTACTCAGTGGTTTTCGGATGATTACCAGTAATTGATACGCGCAGGCACGTTCTTCGAAAATTACGTATCGGCGAGGGTTATTAAAATTGATAAGCTTTAAATACAGACGAAACTGTCTCGACTGTTAAGGCAGGAGGTATCAAAAAGGTTTCCAGACTGAATTTTAAGGGTAGGAGCGGAAGGTAGAAATCGGTGATAACGAGGTGTTCCAACCGAGAGTTGAAACGGCACGGGACAAGGGCGAGGGGTAACAAACCCCCGTAGACTGCGCAGCTGTGAACCCCCTGCCATCATCCCTGTGCTCGACTCGACTCGACGATACGACGGACTACGTGAATTCGAGATGCCTCGAGCCCAGCGGGACTCGTTGCCATTTTGGAAAGCCGCCCGTATTCATACGGGCACGCACGTGGGCACCGATTTTTTTCCCGACCCTTCCACGCTTGCTCATACGCAGGGCTCTCTACGAATCACTTCGTTTTCGTTTGAAACAATACCTCCTTTGTCCCGCGCGCTGTTTTCCCCAATGAAGTTTTGTCTCTTTCCTTAAAAGAATGTTCAACGAGTCCGCTTCTAAAAACGAGAACATCGTACGAGCCCGATGACATTTACATTGTTTCAACGCCGTGTCGACTCGTATTTTAAGATCAACTGTAAATTGCGGGAAGCAAATTTAAATACGGGTTAGATAGGCACGATGCACGAAAGGCAGGCTTCAGGTATTATCGGGACACGGTGTTACGACATTCGACGGGTGAAATTAAAGTTCGTGGAAACGGCCGCGAAGTCCCTTAAAATTAAGCCATTCCCCGGTGCACGATTCGAGAGCAGTCGAGGAGCAAAGTAAACGGTGTACAACTGAGCGACTTAATTCAGAATACACCCGCGTTAGAATATAGGCACCGCGGAGAGCGGCTCCCTCTCCGGTTCGTGCGAGGCGACTCGCAATTTATTCCTCTTCGCCTCTGCCACCACCGGGCGCACCACTCTCCAATTAACTTTAAATCACCCTCTCCGCGAGGTCCTTCGCATAAAACGTGAAACTTCGAAATCGCGAGTCACGGGTGCGCGCGTTTCAATTTCTCCGGGGGTAGAAAAAAGCGGCACGAGATCGTTTTCATTTCACCCCGTTTCCACCTGGTAATTACGATTCGAGTTACAGCCGATTTACCACCCTCGCGGCCGCGCGGAAAGAATTTGATAACCTCCTCTTCGGAGTCGCGTGCCGTTAATCCGAAATTTGGTAAACG
Organism: Ceratina australensis; assembly: GCA_004307685.1. Lineage (NCBI taxonomy): Eukaryota > Metazoa > Arthropoda > Insecta > Hymenoptera > Apidae > Ceratina > Ceratina australensis. The sequence goes on from SHCU01000117.1 coordinate 236,583, forward strand.
TTAACCGACGAATCGTCGACGACGTGGGATCAGCGGCGAAAAAATTTGTCGCTGAGACGGCCGACGGAACCCCCCGTTCGGAGGATTACGAGCCAGCTAATTTTCGAATCGGCTTACGGCGACGCGCGGGCCGTCGTCGGGCGTAACAGAAAGGGCGGGTTTGTGGCCGAGTTATGGGACAGAGGATAACCAAGTGCGGTGCGTATTGTGCCTCCTGTCATCTTCAGCCGAGCTTTCGTTACCCCCAAATGCTAATTATATGTCAACCGTTCACGCGCCATATCACGGAATACCCCGGTGTCAGGGATGGAACAATGAGGGTTACTCCGGCTAATGGGCCTCCTCTCCAAAGACGTCGCAACCCGGAGTTTTAAGACGTTCTAATAAAAATTGCACACCGCGTAGCAGCTTCACGCACGGGAGTGTTACGTACTTCGAGTTGACTCGAAGGAAATTACAACACTGAGCTTTGAGTTCAGACGAAACTGTTTTCGCCACGATCAAGTTGACCGAAGAATAATTACCCATCTATTTTCTGGCTGAATGACAGACAAATTGTGTGACACGTTTTCGCGGTATCTGCCGCTAGTTAAGCAGCGATCGTAATAAAGTTAAGCAACAGAATTCGTCCGGGCCAGCTTATTTCCTTATCGCCACTTAAAGGAAAAGAGCGATAGGCGTGTGACCTCATGAGTAGGTATTATTCGCAGAAGGAGCCGCTGATTGATGCTCCCTGCACACGCGAAACTCCTATCCACCCACCTGCGCCCTTCGTCTCCGCCGATTCAGAATGTTCATATTGGGGCGCCTCGTTGATTCGAATCATCCTCGTTTACCGTTTCGGGGTTACCTGTTCGATCCTGATAACAGCGAACGCGTTCACCTGCTCGCGCGTTGATAATAATTCTATCTCTATCAACGATTGTCGCTGACGATTTTCGGTGTTCGATTAAAACTGCAACGAGGCGAGGTACAGGCGAACGGAGTAAGAAAATGAGAGAGTGATCGTTACGGGATGGGAGAGGAGATAATTAATGGGCCGACAACGGTACGGGTAAATTTGCAAAGCCATTTCAAGTTCCTTCTAGCTCCTTCAACTTTCTTCGCCATGATCCGCCGATTCGCTCGTTACCGTCTGATGGTTTACCGGAGGTGATTGAATTCTTCGGACCATTTAGTAACCGCATCGGTAAACTTTGTACATTTCACGTCAGTCTCATCTGTTGGGAGTGAAGACGGCGATAAGGGTGGTCCTGTGATCACTGAGTACCTGGATCTCGTATAAAAATGTCCAAAAATGTTTATCTCAGAATCCAAGATCTTATCAGATGAAAGATAAGGACTTTAACCCTTTGACTTACAATGACGTCTGGGAGGTGTCATTCACTTTAAGTCAAATTCGTACAACTTCCGTTTTATTTTTTGGTTCAAGGGTTAAAACTTCATTTCAGTAACTCATTTTCAGATAAACCTTACCATTTAACGTTTTTTAACTTACAAATAAAACGGAATTTGTACTAATTTAACTTAAAGTAAATGAAAGCTCCCATACATCATTGTAAGTCAAA
>SHCU01000117.1:244812-255653 GCA_004307685.1 Ceratina australensis
CAATAAAATCATCGATACCAATGAATCATACTGTCTCATTTCACCTCTCTTATACTTTTAACCTCGCGCATTAAAATATTCCTGCAATTTCCTATTAGACACATACAGGTAAATAAGATTTGCAACGCTANCCAATGAATCATACTGTCTCATTTCACCTCTCTTATACCTTTAACCTCGCGCATTCAAATATTCGATATGCCTGCAATTTCCTATTAGACACATACAGGTAAATAAGATTTGCAACGCTACCTCAATGGCCCGGAGCATCGATTGGCCTACAGAAATGAGAAGGATACTCGACCGTCGGTTTAATATACGTTACGAGGGTAGGAGCGTACTAATCTCTAAAAATCAGCCACATCGTTCGTACGGTCCTTAATCTGCTGGCTACCGTGGAAAGAACCGACCCTTAAGCACATCCACTACCTTGATCCGATCTTCTCGCACGTTAGAGAGAGACGATAGAAGAGCGTAGCATCATCTGCCACTAAACGCGATGCGATCTGTCGCGCTTAGGGAGAACCGAGGCCTCCTCGTTAAGGAAGTGAGTATCGGTGTATACGGGGGCAAAAGTTAGTCAAAGGTGGAAAACGAGACGGATCGATGCACGGAGGGTGGTCGAACATCGGATGGGTCGGGGGAGGATATGTCTCTTTCGGAGGGAGCGGGTGAGAGAGAGACGGCCAGAGGGGAATGACGTGCCTCTGTTCTGATTTACGCGCGAGATATCGCGCCATCCTTCTGATGTATCTGCAGAATCTGTACTCTATCCATTAAATCGGGTCTCATCCGGTCACCATCGCGACAGAGCCTCTTATCAGACATCACCGGTGCCACCCTAATAGCGCGCCTCGTTCAACGCGTACGTGTCAACAAGATATTTCGTGTTTCCGGGTTGGCTGCTAAATCCCGAGCAAACGACCAACGAAAATAGATCGGCTAAAGAGAAGACGGAATATCTCAATGTCAACTCGATTTGAACAGTTATGTAATCAACGACAGATTTATGATGTTGCTGATGTGGAATATTAAATGACGAATTTAAATAGCATTAAGATCGTAACGAGGTAAGAGTTTGCAGTTTATGAAAATACGATCTCGAGCAATAGAGATCTGCTTAAAAACGGCAGGAAGTCTTCGCCGCGTTGAGGAAAAGATATTTGGCTGGCCAACGGGGATTGTATACAAACAAGTATTTAGCGGTGTTTAATGGGAATTATCCGTCCCAGCGGTGGGACAATTAGGGAAGGATTATTGACACCTGGAGTCGGCATCATGCTGTTTCTTACCGGGAGTAACACGAAAACTTCTTCCCCAACGATCGCCGAGGACCGCAGAGTAACCGCCTCTCTCCCGTTCCTTTTTCTACGATTGACTCGTTCTACCGCGATTCCGGTTCTCCGGGCTCGGACCCTTCCAGAAAAGAAAACGCAGCGTTAAATCTGCGGAGCCGTGAAATCGTTTGTGAACTTGCTACCTGCTCTCCTTGCTACGGATTAATCGGTGCCCACGAGAGCTTCCATGTTTCCTGCTTCCATCAATACATTTATCCATCATCTGTGAATTTCTCATAAAAAAAGTATGCTATGTAGTGTATTCTGTAAAAATATTAATTGTAAGGTTGTTTATTTTTAAATAGCAGCTGTTAGGAAAGATCATTTATATGAGGAGAATATCTGAGCATATTTTCAACCCGATCGGCAACCTTTCAATTTTTACCAAATTTTTCACATTACTCTATCTCTGAATCTAATGTATAGAAAAACGTTGAAACTTGGGTAAATGGAGCACTATATGAGGAGACTATCTGAGCATATTTTCGACCCAATCGGGAAACTTTCAATTTTTGCGAAATTTTGAAGGGGTACCCCTGCAAATTTTCGCAAAAATTGAAAGTTAGCTAATCGGGCTAATAATATGCTCAGATATTCTCCTCATATAGTAGAACATTTACCCAGAGTTTCAAATTTTTCTATACATTAAATCCCGAGATACAGCTATTTGAAAAAATCGCAAAATTTACAGGGGTTTACCCTTCAAATTTTCGCAAAAATTGAAAGTTTGCCGATCGGGTCGAAAGTATGCTCAGATAGTCTCCTCATATAGTAGAACATTTACCCAGGGTTTCAGATTTTTCTATGCATTAGATCCCGAGAAAGAAATGTTTGAAAAAATTACAAAGTTTACAAGGGTACCTATTTAGGGATAACAGAATGGATTTCTTTTTCTCCAATCTAATAAGATATAAAGTCTAAAACAATTTTTATAAATATTAACCGAGCAAATATTTCTGGGATAACTGAGAATTATTCATGAAATTGGTACCTGTACGTGTGTAACAGGCTACGCGAGATGACACTCATCCCACCGTGTATCCTGTATTTTGGGACACCGTCTACCACCGCCCCCGAATATCCTCCCCGTTAATATTCTCGTAATTGGTTAAAACCCGTAACTGATGAGCGAACGGTAAGTTATTATGCAAAGAGACCCTTGGTTCTCGCGACGATGGGGGTTTATGGGATACGGTTCAACACCTCTTCATTACCCTCTTCATCCCTCGATAGATCGCCGTGTATCGGTGTGCACAGTAGCATTACATCCGTCCCCAGGCATTGTCATTGTGTCACGGATCGCCGGTGCACGCCTGGCTCGTTACGAGGTTCATGAAAGAATTCAGTCGACTGAATTTACACGCTTCGGGATACCGCGACCGTATCGAGCAGCAGAATTTTCGTTTCGTCGGGTTACCGTCCTTTACCGAGAGTATAAGAGGCCGGGGGGGAAAAACTGATGTCTGTCGGAACGTTTCACCAAATATCACCAGACTCAAACAATAAGAGCTCTGACTCTGTATCGCGTACAGAGAGGCTGATGATAAGCGAGAGACGAATCTTCGTATTTTCGAGTTACATTTTGATTCGTTCAACTTTACAACCCCTGAAGCTCACGCCCCATCTAATTACGCGGTATCAGGTGTCACCGACGTAGAATCGAAGCTTCCTCCCTTTGCCCGATCATTGTGCTCGGGTCGATCGTTATGTACGGTTCGACGCCTACGTAAAACGCGAAGGGGGACACGCGTACACACAGCAGCTAGTCGCTCGATTCACCCCGAATCGTACGACTCGAGCCGGTCGACTAAACGGAATACTTAGCGATCTTCGGATGGCCGAGGGTGAAGTGGAAAAAGAACGCGATTGAGACTGGACCGTTCCCGGTTGCGTATATCTATTTTAGCCCGACACCATTTCCCTTTGTTATCACATGACACGCAGCTTCCCTATCACGTGGCGACAAAACGCCCGGGTCTCACAGTTGCGTGTCCATTTCACAGACGCTATTAATGAAAATAAAAAAAAAATGGTGAAGGGTGGGCGAGGTACAGCGGGGTACGATGAAGAAATTTCGTCAGGCATGGTCGGTTATTTTAATTAATTTATCCTCTTCATAATCCCGACATTGAAGAGGGCCACGGTGAGGGTGCATGGGTAGACAAAAAACACACTCGTCACTCGCGGATGCGAAATTCGTTTCAATCTCTCGTTTCGCTTCTGTGTTCTCCGGAGCCGCGCCGCTTCCGCGTATTCCAGCTAATGGAAAAATTCCATCGCAAAGTAATCGCGGCGGATCGTCGTCGAGCGAAAGTTTCGTCTGGCGAGCTAACGAGGAACCGAGCACATTATAATGACGTGCTCCTGGCTGCTGGGTTTGAGCTCCCAGAAACGAGCCGGGTATCATGATAATCAAACTTTATTGTATCATAACACGGTGGCTGCCGTTAGCAAATTGGATTGCAAGCTGCACGCAGCTAGGCGGGGAGAAGAATCGCGACACGGTGGAGGTTCAAAGATATATCCCGGGGCTTGTGTGGATAGGAAATGGCGAAGAAAGTGGTCGAACGCGAATTCTTGCGTGAGCACAGACTTAACAAGCGAGGAACCGTGAGGGAAAGAGAGGAATCTGATGACGATCGGGTGGGTATTATAATGACGGCCCTCTTAGAACCGCGGCAGCAAATGTGAAGGGTTCCATTTCTCGCTTCTACGACACCTCCGTTCGCGATCCCTTTTCGAGCCAAGAGTGCCATTGATTCGTCCGACCACCTCCTCCGGCCCTCCGACTGCTGCCGCTGCTACTTCTATCCTCCATCTCCATCTTGTGTCGATGCTGTTCGACTCCTCGACCAAGCTATCTTCCTCATTACACGTCTATCTTCGGCTTGCCACTCGTGTCGCGAAATCAAAGAGGAATGGCTGGAGTATCAATCAGTTTTACACTACGTAACAGGCACTTTGCATATTTTTCGAATTGATTTTTCTAAATACTTTAAAGCAGTGTTTCCCGACGAGGCAAATTTCAGTTAATTTTTTAAGAGATTTTTTACTAGAAAAGAAAGCGGAGTCTTGAGACTGAAGCTAATTGAACTGGAGTTAACATAAGATCACTTTGCGATAATCATCAAATGCTAGAATTTAATTAATTTTATTTTTTAGAGAAACGATAACAAATTAATTGAACGTATAATTTATCATTAATTAGTTAAAAAAAAGTGAAAGATTTTTTCAATCAGTTAAAGAACAAGTGAAACAAGGTGTGCGAACACGGTGAATATAAAACGCGCCTAGAATTTACCCCTCAAGGAAAACTGTTTCACACCTTAGGTGAGGCATAATCGGCGCGTATCGTGCACGGTGATCAGTTACGATTTAATTAAACGAATGTAGGTCAAGTCAGGCGGGGTGAAAAAAAGAAGTATAATCGCGGTCTACGATCCACGCAGCGAGTCACGCATGCACAACGTTGAAAGGGTCGGTGAAGGCGGTCGCCGGGTTGCAGCGGAGGGTCGCGCACGGACGCGACGAGAGGTCGGACGGTCGCCGCGAGGGTGCCGGGGACATTTTCGAATCTGTTTAATCTTGGTCCGCGGTGCGTAAGTGAAAGCTATCTCCGTGAATGCAAAATCAAACAAAGCGACAAACAATCGTGCTCTCCTCGTTCAACCCTTACCCGTTCCTCTGTCCGTCCTCCTCCTATCTCACGCGGCTGCTAACATCGAGAGCAGCCAAAGTTCCTATGAGCTGGCGTGAGATCGCGCCCCTTGCGCCAGCGCTTTGATGTGGCCACTCGACACCATCGTGTCACACTCCAAGTGTTTATGAGGCGAATCTTTTTCTCCTACCGTCCCGTTCGCCCCGCGTACACCCGCCCTTTTTTTCACCACCCGACCACCCCACCCGCCCCTAACCATTCGCATCCTCTTCATTTTTCCCTGCTCTCGCTTTCGCTGCGCTCTTCTGATCGCTACTGAATGCAACCCGTCCCGCCGTACCTCTCACCCTTTAGTCCACTTTCGTTGGATAATTAACCGGCTACCCCTTTGCGAGCCGCGCCGCGGACCAACCGCCGACGACGCGGCTAAGGTCATCGAACCGGAAATAGCCGGGCGCGCACCGACATCGACTGGAGGAGAGGAACGCTGCCGTCAAGGTGAGAGGATGGAGCGAGGATGTGGTAATTAATTGACGACGCGCTGCGATCGTGCGTTAATTTCATGGAACTCTTCTACTCATGCTTCTTTTTTTTTCCTAAAGCGTGGCTGCCACTCGTTTGCTCGCTGTTCGGTGCGCGATTTAATAAGAATCGAATTGCAGGCCGAAGAACGCGGGCCAATATTAATTTGAAAATATATTTGAAACCGCTACCTTAGCTGCCCGACGGTCTCTCGCGCGAACAACGGCTGCGTGCCTTCGCGGTTGAAAAATTGGCATCGCGGCCAGACTATTATCCTCCATTATTTCCTTGAACCCCGGCCAGAATTGGCCACTGCGCGATTCAATTATTGCGCCGACACGAAGATTACGTATTCAAGGGAAGCCGCGGCTGTTTCATCGTTCCCGTTAGTTTTTTTCGCTTTTTACCCAGCGGAGGCGGCCGCGGCGTGTTTCTGGCTGACACAACGAACGAATGAATGACGAACGAATATGTTTCTGAAACTTGTTTCGACAGTGGCGATAATAAGGGCCCATTGAGACGGGAGCGCGGCAACAGTCGCCATTGTGTCTGGCTCGGCTTCATACCTGCTTCCAGTCCGAGCGAACATCCTGAAAATCTTCAATGGACCGGACACCAATTCAGGAAGAGAAACCCCCCCAGTCGAACGAGCGTGCTCTGTTTGACTCCCGTTCTCTGTTTGTTCTTCCATCCATTTTTTTCTTCATTAAATTCGGACAATGGTAATGATCGCCTTTACGGGATTACCATAACGCTTCGCGAGTAAACAACCGCCAAATCTGTTCGTTTCCTCTTATTCCAAAAACGTACGTAACATGGACTGTCATTTGCTAACATTTATATGCACATCGAATTTAATTCAAGATATTTAAAAAACGAAAAGGTAAGTAACAAAGATTTAGAAATAGATAGCTCGTTGAAGAGATACAAGCACAAGACGAAACCCCTTTGAAGCCGCCAAATCTGTTCGTTTCCTTTTATTTCAAAAATACACGTAACGTGGACTGACATTTGTTAACATTTATATGCACATCGAATTTAATTCAAGATATTTAAAAAACGAAAAGGTAAGTAACGAAGATTTAGAAATAGAGGGCTCGTCGAAGAGACGCAAGCACACGACGAAACCCTTTTTGAGGCGAAAGAGGTTTAGAGAGCAAGCGAAGGAGTGAAGTTTCGCATTGTGCGTTGAAAATCCCCGAGGTTTCAACGTCAATTAAAGCAGCCTGAGATCCTCGTCGTCGATGTGGGTATCAATGGCGAGAACGTATCTTATCCCGGTGCGCGCGAAGAACCTGAGAGACGGTCCGCACAGTCGCAGCATCTTCTGTAGGATCTTGATGCTAAAGGGAGCCGACATCCTTGGTAGTAGACTTCGGCAGTGGCCAAGCCAGATTAAAGGACCCCGACTGTCGACGGCAATCGCGGCAACAACGCGCACCAACGACAATAGGAGGCGTAGCCAAAGATTATGACCAATAAATTGGGCCACGGTTCATTTCACTAATTCCCATAATAATGTAATAGATTAACGATTATCTGTTTAGTGCGGTTCGTTTACGTTTCTGCCGGTACTACCTTTCTACGAAGGTGAGTTCATTGAAAACTCGTGAATGAACCCGGGCCCTCCTGGTACCTCGTCCGTCGAACGGGATTAGATCGCGAAGAAAGCCGGATGAACGATGCGTGCGAGAAACGCGCGTTATTTCTATCTCTCCGGTTGTTATGCGTTGCAACGTCAAACGGGCGCCCATGTATGCGCGCGTATGCGAGGTCCGCGTGTGTAGGTACGTGGATCTGATGGATAAAAAAAGAAAAAAAAAACCAACGATTCGAATGAGTCGACGGCACGTACTATTTCAATTAATCAAACGACTCGTCACCGGCGATAGAACAGAAATAGAGGGTGTATACAGGCTTATCGATGGCTGTTGTTCAATCAAAATAACAGGTGCTTATTTACCGGGATAAATCAATGATACGAAAAATGAGTGAAGTGCGGGCACGGTCTCTTTGTCAAGCGGAAGAGCCGAGCAATTTTAGGGTCCAATTTAATTTAATAACAGCAACGGGGGTGAGGAGCTAGGGGAGCCGCGCCGAACCGACACGGGATCGACGGGGATTGAAACGAGCAAAGACCGTCGATCGGTATTTAATGCCTTTCTGCGATTGACACGTAAGAGTTAAACCGGTTTCCCCCGCAGCGTTTTGGATAATCCAATGAGCCGTCGATCGTGTTTTACCAACCGCTTTATTACTTCGCGACGTCCCCGATACACGCGAACGAAATTCCATTTTCATTCCGATTCTTTCCGCAGAATTTGCGTCATCGCGATGCGTCACCTCTCTCACCGCGGAGGAACGAGCGACCTTTGAAAAAAACGATGGGCATGCAGGCTCGTAAAGCGAGGCAGGAGGAATAAGGTGAAATCGAGGGAAGCGGATTGGACGGGAGAGTATCAACCACCGCGATCACCGACGAACCACGGAGACAATGGACCGCGAAAGAAAGGAGGGAGGAGGTGGGGGAGGGTATGTAAGCGACGTCGCGGTTCGCGCCGATTGCCGGTGCACGCAAAAGAACAAAAAGGCCTTTCTGCACCCGGTAAGAGAGGGTGGACCAGATTCTTGAAATCAAGCCCGGGCGCGCGTGTCGCGATACATACGCGCGCCTTTACGAGCGTTTGTGAGGGATGTGCGTGACGTGGGTGGACAGGTTAACGCGTACCGGGGATTTCTGTGTCCCTGTGAAACGCTTAGCGAGATTGCACCCGACAATACAACAATACAACGTACATGACACGCCCGACGGGGATTTCGCCGAGCGAAGAGAGGAGGCAGAGCAGCAGCGCGACACGCTAGGAGGAGGTAGAGGGTGACCGAGTAGAAACCAGTAGCAGGAGGTACGCGAGGGTGCACAGGGTGCGGGTTTCGAGCAGACACTGAAATCTCGCCAATTCTAGAGGGATGATGCCTCGTCGTATATCTGGCCCGGCACTCAGCTGTAACCATGCGTGTGTCCGTGTTTAAACGCGTAAGAGGACGTTCGCGTTCTCATAGTACGAGATTTGATAGGAATTTTTACAGATCATTGATCTCATTTCTCATCGTTTTACTTATGACTGCGGGACAAAAGGCTAAGAAAATGTCACGCGATTTGAACCTGTGTGAGAGATGAAAATTGTCAGGCTAGAGGGTTGTAATTATAGGGCGGGCATTCGAAGATTTACAAGCTGCGTGGACAATGAGTCGGCACCGATTTAGAGGCAAAGTGGCAAGCTGCCGGCACAAAAAGGTGCTTCTGTGCGTACCAAATGGTGTTCGGGGCATCCTCACCCTTCGATGAAACACGCGTTTGAGTATATTCTTACGTGTACCCGTCCATATGTATCCAGGCCATAAAATAACACACAATGCCTGGGCATTATGATGCTCCGGAGATTCACAAGTGCGCAGCCTCTTGAGCTTACACAGAAGAGATTTTGTATCTATATTATCGCGAGGGTTCAAATGGCCAATCCAATGGGAGCTACCAAAACATCGTCTGCCCTTTGTTACTGGCTTGCCAGATTACTTATCAATCGTGTTTCACTTTTCCCCTCTGCGTCGCACTCTCTAGCTGCTTACAATTATTTTGTTTAAACATGTAATATGTTCCGCTGTTTCGCATCTCTCGTATCGAGGCGGACAATTTCGACGAATAAGGATGACCCACATCTTCGGCATTAAAAATCAATAATATGTCGCTCGAGGAACGAATCGCGACACGTCAAAGCGAGATCAAACTTTTTCAATCTCGATTAATTCCGCCGCGGTGGTATTGTCGTGACAGGACGATTGTTCGCTGCTAAAGAGTGCAGAAAACTGCGGTTGAGTGACACGAACGCTTGAAATTTCAAAAAAAAAGAAAAAACAATAAAAAATTGAGAGAGGGTGCGCAAGAGAAAGAGAGACGGGGGCGGGAGCGGAAGACTCTATGAAAATAAATAGAACGCGATCTCCTGGCGTGACAGGTACCTATCCGCCATCGTTTCATCCGCCGCCGCTGCAATTGGTCTTTGTCACAGACGAATCTCCGCGATCAGAGAAATTTGGAAAATAAATTCTGGATCCCGATGAAAATACTCGATACGAATCAAACGGATCGCACGGAAGATTAGTGCATGCAACATGATACAATTTTTCCAATAAATATTCTACGCGTGAAAATTTCTTTAGTTAAGAATATCATTTATTTGATAGTTTATAGTATTGCTTAGCTCGTATTAATTTCTAATTCGCAGTTAAATTTCGTTGGCAATTTAAGCATGATAGTAATAACTGAAAGATTGCAAAAGGGAAGCATATCTGCCGTATTAAGCCACCCCTCGGATGTAACATTCCCATCCCCAACGGCCGACGGAAAAATTCGTGGCTGCACGCCAATGGGGCGTAAGAGCGGTCTATAAATGGTTAAGCCGGCCTTACCGAGGAGCCCGGGGATAAACGTTATAAGGCTGATGATTCGTGCCGCGGTTCCTGGATACATGCAGGGCATACGGGGATACACGTGTATCCGGCTGGAACGGCGGCATCGGAGGCTCGTGAAATCTCCACGTAAGAGGCCCCGCCGACCTTCTGGGTTCCCGTGATGTCATGCCCGCAGCTACTGGGGAGAGAATCCCTACGGATCCTCGATGACAATGACAGGGGCCGACAGCCTTTCCAAACATGCAGTTGTAAACGTCTGCTCCAGTTTCATGCTCACTCGTCGCCGTCAGAGGTGACGACGCTAACTTCCATCGTCGTTCGATTAATCGGATAAAATACAATCACGCAAGGTGAGTATTCACGGATGATAACATTGAAAGCTGAAATCTATTTTATATGTAATTTATCCTTTATGACGTGTTACATCTTATATCGATGGACTGATTAAATGAAATGATTAAGAGAATTCTTTCCAGGGATTTAACCAGGGGATGCCAGAAGTATCAATACGAGGGTTCATATGAAAAATATTCTCATTGCAGATTGAAATAGATTAGATTTTTGGGAAGATTAATTAATAGAGGATTATCGTTGGTATTTCTTCGAAGTTTCTTCGAGATCGTAATCCTTCTCGTTGGTTACCAAGGTAGAAAACACAGTTGTGAAAGTTCACTCGGCGAAGAGACTCTTTGAGAATCGTCGAAAGGACATAGTCCGATCTTGGTCCGCGCGGTTCATTGATCTCGGCAGCTAATGCGAACGATTCTGTTCGTTTCGGTATCAGCAACCCTTTCAGCGTCTCCATTTCGGTAAAGCAGCCGCGCCGCAGCGTCGACGATGACAACAACAACAAG
>SHCU01000118.1:4456-21395 GCA_004307685.1 Ceratina australensis
TGGTATGAAAAATTCTAAGCCGATGCTCGTGCAAACTTCGTCACGTTGCAACGTCTTTGTTCTTGAATCGGTTACGAATTAGACGGTAACTGTACTCGAACCGGTAGTCACTTCCGTTCACGTTGATCGTAAAAATCAAATAAAAATGTTACGTCTATTGTTTAAGAATTTGAGAAAGTCTCTATTGAATTCAGTCAGGCAACTTCAAGTTTCCCATAATTCTTCGGGCAAAAATAAGTATTTACGTAATTAAGTATTATTGTTATAGCTGTTCTATCCACGTGATACGTGCATGGAAATAACACAGCTTCGGACATTTGGAATTTTAAACGAATGATAGGGTGGGAAACTTCAGAGAAAGACGTGGATGCGTAGGCGTGGCAGACTCCGGGTCGATTCCCAGAAAATCATCATTTTTAACGGCAATGTTCCAACACATCATTGAGATGGGCGGCCTTTCACCGTTCATTGAGATTAGTTCCGTACATCGCATCGCGTGAAACCGAGCAAAGACCAGAAAGAGCAGCGAGCATGCTGGTTGAGCAATCTAAACGATCGGAATCCGCTGCAAGTGCAACAGGCATTGTTGGTTGCTGCAGATCGAAAGGTCGCGTCTTCAAGGAAGAGCCTTTATCAGAATATGTAGCGGATACGCAATCGATGTTCCCATTGAAAATAGTTCTATTATTATCGTTATTAAACTCGCCGACTTTCACTTTGCCAATATCATTTCGCGAAATCATCGCCGTTGAGAAAATTGAATTGCTGATAACTGTAAAACTATTGTTGAACTGAAATAAAAATCCGATAGATTCTTTTATATAGGATCCTGGCATTCGGATCCATCAAGATAATGATCTGTTGCGCACTTTCCAAGATACCGATATCTCAGCTCCTACTGTTCGATGTTTAATGGGTTTCGCTTCACTGGCACTGGTAACAAGTTACCGATGACTCACGTCGTAATTTGAAGAATTACGAGTGTAGACGTCGATTAACGACCGGGGGGATCTATCTCCCTTTTCTCGTAAATCGATAATGCCAATGGTGCATCTTTTTAATTATAGGAAATGCGAGGCGAGTCGGTCAGGCATCATTCGAGGGACTTAATCATTTCATCGTGTACGGATTTTAATAGAATCGAAGAATGTGAAAAAGTTTTCTCAAAACGAGAGGAAAGCTGTTTTCTTCTTAATCGAAACTCATGACATACGATTTGCTAGATCGTTGAACTAATTTACTACGAACCGCGGCGGGTTGATGAAAAGTTTCAAATTAGACCGACGAGAACTGCAATTCATCCGCTGCCGTATTTTCTGGCCTGCCGCGTTTCTAGTCAATTTAACGGCCGTAATGCTGTCTGCGATTTTCTTTTTCTTTTCTTTTTTTTTACTCTTTCTCTCCGCGTGTCGGCAAAGAATTCGAAAACGGCGGCGCGTTCATGGCCGAGTGAGTAAGCTTGTCCGAGTTTAGATATGCCTTTCTCCGTGCGGTACTCTCTGCCGTGCAATGCTGCACAGTTTCCTATTTGCAACACGTCACGTTCGAACATTTTTCCGCTGAATAATTTTTAGGAGCATCTAGATGAGCGAGTTTCCGAGCTCACAGGAAAATTAAAGCGCTCAGGTTTCCCCTATGCTGGATTCTCATGCAAAGGATTTATTATCAAAATAAAAATGTTCGTACAGCAGATACATTATACATTTCTAAAATATGCATACGATGGTATCCAGCTAATTTCGTATCAGAAATGAAACCCAAACCCTCTCGTTAAAAATATATTGAAGGAGTAATTATTTTAATGATCGAAGCTCTGAAATGCAATTCCCTACATTCCCGTTGGGATAGGTTTATCGTAAGAGTACATTGTAAACCTTTTATTGCAACGATCAAGTGGAGACGTTAAACGATAAATTAAGACGCAGAATTATCACCGGGGTACAAATTTGTCCTCGGTTACGAGCACGTTAAACGATTCTCGGTTTAGCCCGTCGGTAAAATAGGAGCGAACCGCGACAGGGAGTTTCTCTCGCGAGGTTCGTTAGAATTGTAAAAGGATGCTTTCGCGGGGGAAAGCGTAGGTATATCTTCACCGTGCGAGATAATGCTCGCGGCGCGGAGAAGCAGCGAGAGGGCCGGCGGCCGGTGATCGCGCGTTTTCGCGTTTACCTCTACGTCAGGTTCAACCCGGTGATTCATTCCCGGGGAATGCGATGTGGCAATGGTTAGGTGTATGTATAGTTGTACGTATAACGGAGGAGGGAGCGAAAGCTAGACGCCGCCGCGCGGAGGAAGTCACGAGCGTAATGGAGAACGCGAAAAACGAGAATGGGAAGAATAAGGAGACGGGATCGACGCGCGGTGTCTGCAAGTCTGCCGGCGCAACGCATCGCCGCCACGGCGATTCCCTTCGACCGTTTTCCATCCGCGAGAAATCGTCCGGATATTGCGTCACGTTTAGACCTGACGCATCGACGTTTCCGCTTGCCGAAACGCGCAGAAGCTGCGAGAGCTTTCGGTTTAACACCGTGTCAGGGGAACTGGGCAATTTTGTCCGAAAAGGCAAAATAATTGGACTTTAATGTGTATGAACGAGCAGATTTTTGTAACCTCTTTGAGATTTTTAATTGCGAGCTTAAATGCGTCGCATGAACATTTGCAGTTATACATTGAATTTCAGGATTTCCAATCCTTATTTTTGACAATAAATCGGTGAACCATTAAAAGGGAAAGTAGTTCCTTTAACCGATAATTATGATTCATCGTGTTTACGAGGAGAAGAGAAAAAAGTGTGAAGTTTCAAGCTGTCCTTGGATCAGCCTTTTATTCCACGTCCTTGATCTTTTTTGCTTAATGCAGCTTTCGCAGTCGATTCTCGCAGTGGAATTACTTCTCGTACATTCCTGTCCCGAAATAATTTTTGAGATCCTTGACAGTATTTTTCTTTTATTCGTCTCATATTTGTTATGAGAAATGCATCGAATTTTTGTAGTTCATTTTTGTATTTGGGTAATATAAAGTTTCCAGATAGAAGATGAGTATGATGTAACGTATCCAGCATTGATTTGTAGAAATTATGGTTTTCGACATCTGGGATTAGTCACCCTCTGTTAGTTCAACTGTGCTCTACGTCAGTTACATTTTTATAGTAAATAAGTATGAGGGTGCGTACCATCTGTGAATGATCAACGGAATGGTATCAGAAAATTGAGGGATCTTAAAATATTACTGTGTTTATCTATGAGTGATATCGCGTTAATCATCATAATGCAAATTTTAACGGTTAAATCTCGCTGATCTTAATATCTCATTCAACTCTGCAAATGAATAATCAATATCGGTCAACTACTTGAGAAATGAAGTCATCGATAAACTTTATGACAGGCAAACGTATAAGCAATTTTTATGTACATACGCTTAGAGCGTGCTTATGGCTTAAGTGCTTTCAGTATTTGAAAAACGATTTGTCTTCATTGTAAATAGAAAGTAAAAATCGTAAAGGTCAAGTCTCGCAAATGAACTGGCTGAGTATAGAATACAAATCTTATTCACGGGTAAAAACAGGATTCATCGACTCTTTTATTCGAGAAGTGGAAAAATGTACGTTAGACGAAGATTCAATTATTATTTAGTCACTGCAATACTTGGTTTTGATATTTGTTCGCGTTTAGAGCTAATATACATTGAATTTTTTTTTATGTGATACACGTGTGGTCAATCTCAGAATTTTACTGCTGTAGGAGTACACGCAGTATGCGAATTCTTTGCAAGCTCACGCTCTATTAATCTGTTCCTAAGAACACAGTTAGCAGAATTTCACATAGCTTGCCATCTCGTATCCTGGATGACGTGTCGCGCGCGACTCGTAGACGGGCTCGCCGTCGTCCATACATATGTAAATAGACACGGAATAAACAGAACGTTATAATAACAATGAGAAACGAGCTTGGTAGTAGTATGGAGGAGATCGAAAATAGTAGGGTTCGGTAAATGTATGTGGCGAAAGATGAAGGGGGGGGGGCAGTGTGACGCATGGTTTGCACGAGGGAACACCATTATTTCCCCTAACTCGTCGGGAATGTCGAACGCCGCTAATCCACCGGCAGTAGCGGATGGACGAAAGTTCCTTGAATATTATGGATATCAACATTCATGAGTTGCCGCTGACTGACCGCCATGGCTGTGTACGTGGATCCTTCGATTCCGGCCATCCTCCCTCCTAGTTCGACTTTTTACATCTTACATAAGTCTTAGAATATTTTCATGTCAGGCGACAGATCTGACGTGTATCCTAAATCACGAAGTTTGTCGATCTTATTGGAATTTGTCGCTTCAAGAAATTTGGGATATTTTACAAATTAGCTAGTTTGTTTTGCATAGATTACTTTTTAATATTTCATGATGTACAATTTATATCTCATTTTCATGTAACTCTGGTATAGGTATATAAAATTTATAATCAAATTCATCAAATTGTAAAATGTAAAAAGTAAATGCTCCGGGTGAGGATCGAACTCACGACCTTAAGATTATGAGACTTACGCGCTGCCTGCTGCGCCACCGAAGCTTTCGAGTGGTGATTTATAGAGTGTGAGGAAGTAGCACAGATTTAGGAATTTTGAATCTCATCAGTACACATGAGCAATGTATATTGCAATGTCTGTTCGTATTTACAAGATACTACAAACTAAAAAGTAAGTTAGACGAAGATTCAATTATTATTTAGTCACTGCAATACTTGGTTTTGATATTTGTTCGCGTTTAGAGCTAATATACATTGAATTTTTTTTTATGTGATACACGTGTGGTCAATCTCAGAATTTTACTGCTGTAGGAGTACACGCAGTATGCGAATTCTTTGCAAGCTCACGCTCTATTAATCTGTTCCTAAGAACACAGTTAGCAGAATTTCACATAGCTTGCCATCTCGTATCCTGGATGACGTGTCGCGCGCGACTCGTAGACGGGCTCGCCGTCGTCCATACATATGTAAATAGACACGGAATAAACAGAACGTTATAATAACAATGAGAAACGAGCTTGGTAGTAGTATGGAGGAGATCGAAAATAGTAGGGTTCGGTAAATGTATGTGGCGAAAGATGAAGGGGGGGGGGCAGTGTGACGCATGGTTTGCACGAGGGAACACCATTATTTCCCCTAACTCGTCGGGAATGTCGAACGCCGCTAATCCACCGGCAGTAGCGGATGGACGAAAGTTCCTTGAATATTATGGATATCAACATTCATGAGTTGCCGCTGACTGACCGCCACGGCTGTGTACGTGGATCCTTCGATTCCGGCCATCCTCCCTCCTAGTTCGACTTTTTACATCTTACATAAGTCTTAGAATATTTTCAAGTCAGTCGACAGATCTGACGTGTATCCTAAATCACGAAGTTTGTCGATCTTATTGGAATTTGTCGCTTCAAGAAATTTGGGATATTTTACAAATTAGCTAGTTTGTTTTGCATAGATTACTTTTTAATATTTCATGATGTACAATTTATATCTCATTTTCATGTAACTCTGGTATAGGTATATAAAATTTATAATCAAATTCATCAAATTGTAAAATGTAAAAAGTAAATGCTCCGGGTGAGGATCGAACTCACGACCTTAAGATTATGAGACTTACGCGCTGCCTGCTGCGCCACCGAAGCTTTCGAGTGGTGATTTATAGAGTGTGAGGAAGTAGCACAGATTTAGGAATTTTGAATCTCATCAGTACACATGAGCAATGTATATTGCAATGTCTGTTCGTATTTACAAGATACTACAAACTAAAAAGTAGTATCTTACTTCATTTCTTATCAAATTTAATTATGGCGTATCTAACTTTTAGTAAACACCTTTTGGGAGATCATTTTCTGGAAAAGTGTTCGCCGGGTCAGTTTTGCTGTCAACTATAGGTAGTAAGTAGGTGCAAGATCGCTATCATCTTGAACGCGCGCTTCGCGCTTAGGCGGTGGTAACAGAAGGGCGAGGGGCCTCTCCGTGCGATGACCGAGACAGGAGAGTAGACAGTACACGGGGTGCGAAGGTGGGGGTTACGAAAGGACCAATCATGCCGAGAGCCCGACGAGGGTGGCGTGAGTCATCGGCAACGGTCTGGTGGCGACATCCGGTGGCTGGGAGTCCGCCAGTCGGTCGCGAAACGCCACACCCGCCGTTTCAAATCGTCGGAGAACAATTCCTCATATTTTTCTCACACGTTCAAGTACACTAGTTCACGGGGTATCTGTGCCGAGACGTGTTCCGAGTCGTTTCCGCGTACGCGCGAAGGAAAATCGGGTTTAAGTCTGTGAAACGAGACTGCGATCGCGAGAACGAATTTCCAGCTGACCGGAAGCCGGCGCTCTTCGCCGAGCGGTGTTCCCTGTGACGGCTACCTACTCGGACCACGTTTTCCTCCCGGTGCCGGTACATACATACATTTATAATATCATAAATATAACGCAGTGAGTTCACGAGCCGAAATTCATGACATTCACGCATGATGTTGATTCCTTTTTCACTCGTTTTGGTTTCAGTGTGTGTTAATCTGTGATTAGAGTTCAGTGATATTCCCGAAATATCGCACGTTTGAACTCTCACCGTGAACCCAGATTCACCAGTTTACTATATATCCTACAGTTCATCTTCTTTTGTGCCTTTGCAAAATTTTATGCACACGGTTTAACGCTGAAAGCGGTTGCACGAGGGTAGCAATTGTCACGTTACCAGCCGGCAAATCTCTCATGCGTAACGTCATCGGCTATACAGAGTCAGCGGTACAGTAGGAACTTCGAGCATTTAAATAGGATCGAATTCGGTAGAAGCATCAGGGTTCAGGATCGTAAATTACTCGATCGTTTAAAATCTATTTACTTCTGTAATGAGTTCGTTGAATGTATGAGGAAGTTACAAGGTTCTATATATATATGAATGACGATATCGTGATTTATTGATTAGCTTTTACCTTTCGGCTTATCGGCAGACTTCCGTCCTACATGTACATCTTTTTTTCTGGATTCTACACCTCTTCGACCTTCAATTAAATTAAACATGTAACTCTTCCAGCTACAAAAAATTTGAATAGAAAACAAGTTGATTAGATTTTTTATTGCGATGGAATATACGCATGCATGTGCATTAATGATCTTGCTTTCTCCTACCTTTAACTGCAATAAACTCGTAATCCTTGTACTGCAAAAAGTTATTTATTGATTTAGCACGATATAGAATATCTGCATACATATATATTGAGTTAACAGTACTTGTAAAGATATCCAGTTATTCTAGAGTGCATAATTTTGATCGCGGAGAACAGTGACCGATAATAGACGGTGTGCTTAATTGCATTTTATGCTGTCGTAAAATGTTGTACGATCCGATGTCCTAAGACAGGAATATGAAAGCCGAGCAAACGTGGTAAGCCGCAGGCCCCCTGTAACGTAATACCTGGACAGAAGTCGAGAAAAAGAACCCCGACCACCGCCTCGAATATAAATTTTCTGTTAAAAGAAACAAAAAATTGAGCCAAGATATATAGATCTATCAGGTCGCTCGTTATAGCCCACTGTTTTTTCAAACCTCTCTCTTCTACTGCCCCCTTTAGATTCTAATTTACTTTGCTAACGTCCTCTCGTCGCAGTCGTCGATGATGAGCCCGTTATATTATTTTATAACATAGCTAATCCGCTACATAGATATAAATATCTCTAGCTAGCCAGAGGTAGTGAAAAGTTACGTTAGGATCATCCTACTTTATTTCCATAAAATAAAGTTCGAGTCGCATCGCACATCAATATCTGACTATTAATGCGTTATTTTTATTTCGCATTCTTGTGTGTATGATCAATATAAAGTAATGATGGGTATGCAATAAAAGTTGTAATTGTTATCTAAGAATTGTGGAAACGGAAGCGAACGGACACATTTAAATGATTGAGTTTATTGCTGGAATTAACATGAGAACGTTGGCACACAAAGGCTAGCAGTTTCATGAACAGACACATAGATAGATATCGCGTTCCGGCTGAGTCGCGGATAACAGGAAAGAAAGCGGATCTCCGCATTTTTATGAAAATGCATCCAGGTAGCGGAGGATCTGCGGTGTGCGAAGTAACCGGCGTCGAAGACGTCCATCCTTTTATTCTTCCGTCCATTAAAACACGGCATTTACCGATACACCGAACAACTTTATATCGAGATACATTAAAATTTACGACCGTGAACGCTCCGCGTTCAATTCTTTTTGTTTTCCCTCTTACGTGCCCTCGACATACATTTTTTTCCTCGCTCACAAGCGGTTTTTGTCGCGTTTCTATTGCGAGTGATACTTATGTTAGCCGGAACCCGATAACAGTTTTACGGCGAACATATATTGCTGTCAGTCGGAAAAATCAATTAAATTGCTGATAAAAGATCTTTGCACTTGTTTCACATTAATATTGCATTACTCACTACTTTGTGTATGCATTTGCTTCCATTCTTTGTATCCAGCTTTACTCACAGATAAAGAGGATATATTTTTTTATTTGTTATCAATGTGGAAAGTAATGTATAATGTTCTGTATAATGTACAGAGATATAAGAGATTAATCTCTCATGAAAAAGAATTCAACGACGTACTACAGGTAAAAAGTCGAAAGGGATCATTGAATTATATCTGATTACAATCGGCTGAAACTGTGTCAGTGATTTAAAACATTCAGCGTGCCTACGGGGCGATTAATTTGCTTGTAAAGTGTCATCTCATTGCTTTCCTCGTTGCTGCATAATTGACGTGACAGCATCATTCTGCAAGACTGTCAGACTGTTAAAATGGAGCGTCGGAAGTTCACTTGTAGCCTGTTCACGTCAAACAAAAGGGAACGAAACATTTTCAAATTGAAATAAAAAGTTTAGAATGAAACTATGAATTAAATGGGAATTTCAGCTTTTTACAATTAGCTTAGGGGACGCACTGACATTGACATGACTTCAACGATGACTTTAATACTCAGGAATGAATTCCTGAGCATTATTCTTTGCGTTGCTAAGGTCGCTTAAAATGATTTTATGCCGGTGATTCATTGAACGATACATGAATTAAGATGATTCATCAATTGTCCGAAATGTACAATTCATATTCGTAATATTTATTTTTTGACAGTCTTTAATATTCGATAATACTGAATTGTTGTAATTAAATTACACGAAGCATTAGATTATAGCAAGGTTAATTACTTTGTACAGGACTTATTCTTTAATGTACAAAGTGTATCATATAATCTTAACGAAATAAAGAAGTAGTATACTTAATATATTGGTTGAGGCATAAACCTGTGAGACTAACCAGTGCCACCAATGTGGATAAAGAAATCGTTCAGTTTTATGAAAAGATACAGACCTCACGGTCATAAGGCACTGTTTTATTTGACGAAGAGAAATATGTGTCAGCACTATAATAATGCATTCTTTGAAATACTTCGTATCAAGTAACAGGTTAGTGGGAAGAAACCACAAATGCTTAAACACAAGCTCGCGATAATAATTATCAAGACTCTAACATACTTATCCACATTGCATTGTAAAGCGTAAAATCATTCGTGACTTGCATTATGCAATTCTTCCAATCGCAAGGATATTATTGCTTACTGTTGTTAAAATTAGCGTAATTAATTACCACATAATATCGATAATATTGTAGATTTTTATTGGAAAGTGTGAGATGCATGTGATTTCTGATATTTCATGTATTTTTATGCACTCGATATATCCTTTATAGTGTCCGCATATTCATAATATCCGTAGTCTAGCATTATGCCTCTAACAGCTGCAAGTGTACGATTCATTTGCAGCTAAACGAGAAAAATTCGTAGTATAGAGATAGTTTAGACTGTCAGCAAATATTTTGTGCTTAACTTTGCTCCTTTATCTTTCGAGTAATTCAAATATTAGTGAGGTGTGGTCAATAAACGTTTGCACAGCAGTTTATCTTCCATCGAGGTGGTTGTACTGATAAAGATTCTGCTTTCGTTCAGTGAAAGTTTATATGCCAAAAATCTGTATTCAGAACACGGGATAAATTTTTTATCCAGAGATTATTTTCGTGAAAGATCGAAATATATTTAGGATACGTGCATATGTATAGAATATATGTATATTTTTTGCATAATTAAATAAGTATTCATACTGCTGTTTAATTATCGCCACATATTAATATTTTTAGCTCAATAAATTGTTAGAAGGAACAATATGCAAAATTTTGATGGAAAAGTCGAGATGTAGTGAGCTTAAGGCGATGCTGACGGTCAGGGCCGATGAGCATTGGTTCAACGATCGTTCCGCGAGCGAGTCTTGATTTATGCGCGCAACGCCTACATAATTCATATTACTTAGATACAGTAACAGTTCGAAGCCTGCAAAACGTTTCGCAGCAGGAAGTTTTACTGATCGCGAGCCTCTCTGTCCCGCTTTCTTTTCGGCCGTTCGTTAACGAATAAAGCTGATTTGAATAAATCACTCTGATTACTGATACTGGACATTGTCCGACCGAGATCGTCCATAATTCAACTTCGATATCCATTCTCCGTTTTTTTCATTATCTTGACGCTTCGTTGCTTTCTTTCAGCCTTACGTTCTACACAGTCTGCACATCGTTGGCGTTAAATGCCGTTCTCGATAAATCTGTTCCAACGCGTTTTAGCGTGTCAGATAACCGAAAGAAAGAATGATACATCGCATTCGTATTTACCGTCTAAAGTTGAGACGATTATCCGTAATCAAATAATTATACTTCGTATATAGATCTTTGATTATTATCAATAAACTTGCTATTGTAATTTTTTGCAGAATTCATATAACATTGAGCGAAACCACAGGCTCCTATATAAAATAAAATATATCTCACGTTCTACATATAAAAGATTACTCATATTGCGAAGGAGTAGATATATCCAACTCTAGGAAAAGCAATAAGAATTGCCAACCCTCGGTAACCCCTCGGATTAGGTCTCGTGACCTTAGGTCCCGTGAATTTAGACTTGCCTTTCGTATGGAACAAATTCGAAGTAATTCGTGCAACCAGCTGAAGATATCGATCTGCCGAATGTCCATCTGGTGCGAAGGGATGCGTGTAGCAACCGGCTGTCACGCCCATTTTCTAAGGGTACAATCGATAATAGTTTGTTCAGCACTCACCCACGAATCCTCACGAACACGCACAATATACCGCAGAGCTGGATTGTTTGAAAATACTTTAAATGAAATAGTTCTTTGAAAAACAAGTTGGAAATTTTCTTATAACAAAAAGATCCAGGCAGTATGATTTGATAGATTGAAGCAATTTGAACTCCATGTAATAATTCTATTTCTCATTGATGCTTATCGTCTGTTATCGTCTGTTATCTGTCATTCAAAGATTGTAAAACGTATATCTCGCAGAAAATCTAAAATTATGACTTCTTGGAACTCGCGTCATGCATACAACTCATAGTTACATATTTAACTAGTTTGTTTTTTTCCTGTTTCTACGGGTTTCCAGAAACATATCATGGCTAGGTACAGATAATATAGAATAAAGGGGATATGATGTTAACGCAGCCGTCTATTGTCCAACCGCCGTTGCATTACCATGCTACGTGTAATCCAATATTTCCGTGTAATTTAAACTCTTTTCGCCCGTGCAGTACGTTGCACGCTGAAGAGGTAATTTCTCACCCTGATGTTAGCACGTTCTTTCGTTCCACAAAGCTTCTATCACATTTGCTGCATTCAAGCGTATGATCTATATTTTCGAAACACTTCTCCTCATTAGTTAGTTAAACTGCATAAAATGTGTAGAGAGAGATTAATAAAAATTCGATAGGAAAAGCTTCGTTTTTTTAAAAAAAATACTTGATATATTCTGGTGCTTATAGGAATTAGAATTTCACGTTCTCGTTAAATTCCTACGCTTTAAGCATGATCGATATGTCGGCATGTCCTCAGGCAGTGAATAGAATAGTCGCCATTCACAAAGAGGAGCAATCATATTGGGAAATTGATTCCGATTACACGTTATAGCCTGTCTGTGCAACAATATTCCAATGAATCAGGCATTTACCTACCAAATGGTCGATGAATAATATATGACGGGTATTCCTGTCGCGACTTACGCGCACAGAAGAAATAGTCGTTGGCTGTGACAGCTCATTTCCATGGAGATTAGATCGCGTCGCGTCTGATTTTGCGTTAGTTATGTCACTTTTTGTAACGGGGAATGATAGCCCACTGTTAATGATGTACGAAGGGATTAATGTCCCGTTACCTGTCACCGGTTTAAAAGTAGATTCTACCTCTATTTTAACGATAGGATTTCTATTAATAGAAACTATTAATATTTGATACATTTTTATGTTCTTTCAAATTAATAACTTTCTTGAATTTATTTCCTGTTTTAGTATGCGTAGTAGGTAATGGTACTCAGGTATTGAATGCAATTTTTATATTTAATACATGTACTAGTTTTCTCTAATCTGTTCAAGAATATTGGTTTTAAATCGAGGAAACCAATTACTTTATCTTGTATATTCGAGATGGATATTTAATGATTTATCGATCACCTGGCTCCGTTGCCGTTTGTTTCTTAGCGAAGCGTGGCCGCTGTGGAATTAATTTTTGCCTCGATCCATCAGACGGCTCGCGGTCTGAATTACTTCGGACCGGGGGGGAAAAAGAGCGAGTAAGTTCTCCGGGAGAAATAATCGGGAGAAAGATGAAAGTTAGCCGATGGGAAAGCAGACTGAGGGAAATTAATGACGGGAAAAGGGTGCCGCGGATGCTTTCCGTCGCAATGAAGTCACCGAGACCGAAATCGGGGAGCCAGGAACGGAATGCTATATAGAGTATATAGAGGGAAAATAGAAGAAATGCGTTGGGGTAAAGTAGACGGGGTAGGAACGTGAAACCAACGCAGACGTGCCGCGTAGGTCAATGCACTTGCACTCCCGAACGTTTCGCCGTTTCACTGTACATTCCATGTTAATAATTTTCATTAATTCGCATCGTACCCTGCAATTTGAATTAATACGATATTTTATACCATGATTCAGATGATGGTTGATATTATGTTTAATACATAATAATTATTTAAATATAGATAACTCGCACGAATAACTGAATATAAATAGATGATAGGAATCAAATGATATGTTTTGAAAGATTAGAAGGAAGTATTACGATCTCACGGATTAAGAACAGTAATCGTATTCACATTTCAATATGTAATTTAAAACTGGCTACTTGTCGTATATTGTTGTGTTTATTTAGAGTAATTATTTAATTTTCTATTTCATATCTACTCTCTTACAATATTCTCTCAATTGTAAAATTATTCTTCTACTCGTTATGATCACTTGAAGTTGTCATCGTTATCTTTCATTGTATTACATTTCCATCTTGAGAGCTTACATCAGACGACTGATCGGTATAACAATAATTAGAATTACGCAATCTCATACGAACGCGTTTCGGATGAATCACAGTAATCAAATCCTGATTCATACTCTATAAATATCCGTTATTCAACGCTATATAGATCCTTCGACTCTGATAAGAGATTCCGAATTAATTGCAGATAAGATTCAAACGAAGTTTAATGAATGCACCTAACATATAATTTTCTTCCTGTTTCAGACGGGTACAAACGCGCGCACCAAATCCTGCTACAGTGGGCGAAGCACGCGGGTTCGAAGGACAACATCACCGTGGTCGTGGTCCTGTTAACCCCAGCGAGCGTGATCGCAGCCAGGCCCCTGTACGTCCATCCGTACCGCAGTCCACAAGTGAATGAGATACTCGAGAAAATGAACTCGAAGGACAAACCGTTGTTCCTGGATATCGACGACGCGCATAACGCGATCAACTCAAACATTCTGAAGCAGACGATGATCGGGCAGGAACCGCGTGACGACGACGGTATCCTCGCCGCCAGTAACGGGAAGCACGAGAACGGTGACCCGGATTACGATTACTCCGACCTCGNCAAACATTCTGAAGCAGACAATGATCGGGCAGGAACCGCGTGACGACGACGGTATCCTCGCTGCCAGTAACGGGAAGCACGAGAACGGTGACCCGGATTACGATTACTCCGACCTCGGCCCCGAAACCGACGTAGACGCGATCGACGACGTACCACCTGCGATGCCTGTGAAGAATCTCCCGTACGAATTTTACAAAACTAACGACGACGGAACCGATAGAGACTCGAACATGCTCGACAATATGAACGCGGGTCAAGCGACGAATGCTAACTTCAACGCTAACGCTAATACTGTTCACGAAACGATGATTGATAATAATTTGCGCGAAGACGACGAAGAAGACGACGACGAGGACGAAGACGAGGACGAGGACGATGACGTGCGCGAACGCGAGGACAATGACATACACGGAGATGTACGCGATGAAATCGCATTGTCGAGAAACGTGCGCGACGGGATTGTCGAGAATATTCACGGGATAATTCACGAGGAAATGGATAACAGAGTTCGCGAAGAGCTCGACGACGAGGAAGCGAGGAACGACGACGAGATACGCGTAGACAACCTGCAGGATATTGTCGACAAAGCCGGCCCCGTGGACTATGACTCTCCGCCCTCGCTGCAGGCTAACAGTAAGTGTGAACAAAGTAAATCGCGTTTATATCGGGAACCGAGTTCGAACTGCGTCGTCAGGTACGCGTTCCTATTCGGCAAATTCTTCCTGCTGAGTTTCATGCCGGTCTATGACTTCTCCAGTTTTTAACGTTCTCGAAACTTGCAATAACGAGCGAAGCTTATTTTCAGATCTGATACATCGCGACTGTGAAGTTGAAACGTTTTCGATTCAGGTCTCTATTTTCTGTCATTTTTTACTACGAACTGAGCTGAGATTTAAAGAAATAATGTGATACGATGTGATAAGTAATGTAATTGAATCAGAGATAATTCATCGGTACTATGCCTATCTATAAGTTACTCAATAATTTATATCGTGTCAGTATTCCAAAAATGGCAAGTGTCCCAAGGTTTCTGAACTGACGGTGCATGGATTGCGACACGTATCAGTGTAGGAAGTAGAAGGTCGCGTCGGAAACGCGAATGTAATTTAAGTACTTCTTATTTACAAGTTAATCTTATTTTAAAGCTATTCTATTGGCTTCATTTTTTGAGGGAGTACATACGATTAGTTTACTATTATTTGGGATGAGAGTTCGCTCCTAATTCCTCGATAGATGTAACGAATTTAATAGATGAAATCAACCCAACACTACAGTTGATTCGTAAAAATCGATGGGGTAGCAGACAGTGCAAATTTTGATTGAGTGATATTTTTAGCTGTTCTATTTGATCCGAATTTCATTGGATCAATCATATTCTATCAATCAAAGTGAAAGGTTCACAATGGAACCTTTCCCGTTAAAACGCTCGCGTAACAACTAATTTGATCAGAAAGATTGATAGTTCAAATGTGTTTACGATCAAGTAGCGGCACATGTATGCGTCAAATGTCAACTGCATTCGATAACTCGATATACAATAATTC
This sequence comes from Ceratina australensis, assembly GCA_004307685.1. Lineage (NCBI taxonomy): Eukaryota > Metazoa > Arthropoda > Insecta > Hymenoptera > Apidae > Ceratina > Ceratina australensis. The sequence continues at coordinate 19,992 of SHCU01000118.1, forward strand.
TATATATTGTATTTTGTAACAGCCAGATAATCAAATTCTTTCTTGTATGTTTAATTTACATATGCTATTTTTCTATCTATCAGTAACTAATTTATTGATTTTGACTTTTACTTCAAGTGTTCTTTTGTTAAACGCGTAACATTATATTTGGCGCATATTTACAATATTTCATAATCTAAACTTCGAAATAATTATTTGTTTATCGCTGGCTCGGACCGATCTCGATAAAGAGGCCCGATATTTTTATCCACGCTGCTCATAAATATGAATGTCAAACGTGGGATGTTCGAACTGTTACATTACACGTTCTTTCCATCGGAACCCGGCCCACTTTCCGCTGCACTTCGACTTTCACCACCTTGTGCCAGTCACTGCACTTCCTGCACTGATTGTCATCCGCCTCGCAGAACCGGCACTCTTCTTCCTAAGCCACGGTCTTCCGTATCCCCTTCCTTACTCTTTCAAGTCTCGTTTCCTGTCCTCTGCGAGGGCTTCGTCAAACGAATCCCTTTAATTTCCGATTTCGTAGTAGGTACATCTTACAATTAGGATTTTTGAAAATGAAATCTAAATAAGAAGATTTTCTGTATTAGATAATTAGTTATCGAACAGATTATTGCTAATCTGTGTTACTAGATATGTTTAGGATAAAGTTCAAATACTATCGTGAGTCATGCGACTTATTGTCCGTCATCGTGTGATAGAAAAAGGAAAGCACTGCCGAGTGTTTCTTAAAAGAAGAACGATATTAAAAAAAGGAGAAACGTCATGACAGTTACGTGCCAAAGGAGTCACGTACGTTGTTCATGTATCCGAGCAGTTATTCACCGCACCACGCCCCTCTTTTTCCATCTATCTAAATTTATCTTAGCGTGCAGCCAGCCGCAAGGTCGTTTTTCTCCTGTTAGGACCTATACGAATTTTCCTAATATTTATTTAATCCTCGTTCGTTCAACAGAATCTTCGCTTTAGAATTTCAACAGGGCTGTAAACTAAGATTCATAACCAGACTTCGGTCTTTCACATGAAGTAAAACACATACGTTGCTCAAATATTTCTGACAAGTTAACTTTCTTGTCTTTCATTTAACAAAATCATTTATTTTCAAAAATTCTGCAACGCTTTTAGTCGCGTTTATTCGCATAAATTTAATAGAAATTCAGTCACATGTACCCCGAGAGCCAAAACAATGTTTGACACGAAACCTATAATACAGCGTCATCGATACTGTACAAACTAAAAGTAACAAGTTATTTAAACGAAATCTATGATTGCATTGAATAAAATCTTTCGTATCCATTAATTGTAAGCTGATATCATAACAGCTGGTCGCGCGTCAAATTTCCGCATTCAAACTTGGCGCCGAACAGCAGAAGTATCTCGAATGGCCGGGAGCGTGCGCGC
>SHCU01000118.1:21416-45523 GCA_004307685.1 Ceratina australensis
ATTGAATAAAATCTTTCGTATCTATTAATTGTAAGCTGATATCATAACAGCTGGTCGCGCGTCAAATTTCCGCGTTCAAACTTGGCGCCGAACAGCAGAAGTATCTCGAATGGCCGGGAGCGTGCGCGCGATTGGGCTAGCGAATCGCTACGGGTTCCGACAGTTGGAGTCGAGCCCCGGACGATCGCGAGTGTGCGTCTTCCTTTGATCCTGCTCAAATTAATCTAGTGGTGAGAACGCGTTCTAATTAGTGTATTGTGTGTCCCGTTAACGAATTCGCTCGATCGCCTCGTGCCCGGTACGCCCGACGACGAGCAGCCTCTGCCCGATCCGCTGGCGTGTAAATTCGAAAGACGGACGGTGCCAGCGAGAGAGAGAGAGTTCTCTAAGGTACGTTAATTTACGTCCACCATGAACACGGGTCTGCGGCGAATTTAAATTTGGAACGGATGCCGGCCGGCGTACGCCGCCGAACGCCAGCCGATTCCGCGTGTCGTTTCTTGGAATACTCGGGCGGGTCCTCCGGGATAATTGATAATGGAATGATCCGGCTCGGCGCGATACGACGCATCGGCGTATTCGACCGTCGAGAAGTTTGTCGCGACGTTAGTTTTGCTCGTAACAACTGTCGCGACCACGATGTTTTCTTGTTTGCCTCGCGAGAGGGCCCCGAACCCCGCCACGGGGCTTGGCCCAATTTCTTGGTAACGAACGCGAACGGTTTTCGCGTCTAGCCAAAAGCTGGATCTGATTCTCGTACCGAGTATTTTTGTTAAACGTGGATGAAACTCTGTTTCTTTCGGTTGTTCGCCGCTGCGTATTTCCGAGCCTGTTCAGGGGATCTATGCAGCTCCCTCGCCGGGTCTCCGAAGGTCGAACACGCGTGCAATAGTGGTGTGCGTTTCTAAAATGATTGGCACAAAAAAAGGTCCTGTTCCCTCATCGATGATACTGCGTGTGTATAGGTACAGTCGATGGAAGCGATAAACTCGAGGTTACAAAGCGGTCCTTTGTCGTAACAACAAATAACGTTGCAACAGAAAATCCTTGTGCTCCGAAATTTTTTACGGAGAATACGTGGATGACGTGGAAACGTTGTAGGGAGAAAATTTTCATCCGGGATATCTGCTTGCAAAGTCGTCGAATCTTTTGTTCCATTAACTGCGTCCCGGTCGAATTTACAACCACGTTTTATTTGTTCCGACATGTATGTACTCACCTTTGGCGCGTACATATTACAGTTGAAGCGCAAATGTTTTCGTTTCACGACGTTGCGAAACGATGCAATTCCCGGATTATCGTTGATGCATGATTTATAATTATATTAAAGCACATGGGTATCAATTTTTTCATATTTATATATGTGTAACGGCTAATTTTGAGTTTAAATATTTTACAACATACATGCATCAGGTAGAGAAATAATTTAGAATACTTCAAGCAAGAAAGATATGCTTAATTTATAATAAACGACATTAATAAGAATGTTTCGTTGTTGCACTAGGAGTGCATGTAGTCTATGCGAGTAACTGCATAAAATAATGGAATTATTATCGTGATAGAAGTATAAAACCGACGTACATTGATAACTCTTTTGCTTGATAACTTATCTGTGAATTGAAAAAGCAGTCGGGAATGATTGAAATTTCGAATTCGTTTCACAACTACAATATAATAACCCGTCGAGGTTCGTATGCACCTCGCTTCAAAAACATTTAATTATTTATATCCGGTTTAGCAATGCAATCTACTCGTTATATAAGTTTTAATAATGCTCGTTCGAAGTATTCTTTTGATTATTTGTACCAATTAATGCATGATTTAAAATAGAATAAGAATTTTTATTCCCTGATTAACGCGAACCCGAGTATCAACTTTCCATATAATCATGCGTGTAATTTGCTTTAAAATAGGTTTTAACTTTTTCATTTTATGAAATATTACGTTGGGATAAGATTGGCAATCTTCAATTTTATCGGGAACCCGGTTTAAACCCACATGAAGTGGCAGGAAAAGTGTATATATAATTTTGAATATTAACTCATGCTCGTTTGATACGTGGTAGTCATAAATAAATTATAATATACAAAAATAATATTCGTATCTCGAATGGCGGTGAATTTGCTGTTTGCGTCCTGCCCGTATTCATCGTAATCGACGGTGCAACCTGCCTTTTTAGTCGAACGCTTAGAATAGTTAACTTCGGTGCAAAAACTATTGGAATACGGGCCGGTATCTCTAACGGGTATCTCGCAAGAAAAATACTGACAGCGCGCGTACTGTTCACTTGTGCGTTAATCGCATTAGACCGCGGATTTTTATGCAAAGCAAAACGTTTTAATATTCCATTTTTTGTCATATTGTTTTATACATTACGTGCAGCGTTTGTTACCTTAATATATTTAATATGTACGTTGTTTGGAAAGATATTTGTTCCTGCGAGATCGAACCTTGAACTTGAGAAATATGTAATGCTATCAAGCATTTCGTTGATGAAATTCCAGACGATTTGATGACAGTCCTGATTATACAATGCGCTATGAATCAGGAATGATAGCACCTACATATCATTCTTCGTAGATATAACGTCGTAATTTTCAATAACCAAGGGATTCTATGGTTAGTTAAGGAGGAAATTTCCATCCACTTGACAAAGTCTCATCTATCAGAGTGAAATTAAAAAGCCAACGTTACGCGTGAAACACGAAGGCTGAAAAATCGCGTGTTAATCGCTCGTGGAGAATAATTAAACAAATACAACGAATTCTCTCGTGACGAGTCTGTTGTGTAATTAACGATGAAAGCGTCCCTCGAAACGCGTGCTACTACTGACCGTGTCACTCTGTTTTGAAAAAAAAAGAATGTATATCGCAGAGCCCTCCGGTTTTCCGTGTCACGACATTAGCGAAGTCTCGTGTCTGCAAACTGGTAATTGGATCTAACCTGGTGCGAATATGTATGCATACGTACGTTGCATAGTGTGTATCGGTTTACCTCGGACTTAAGCAAATTACACACGGGTTTACGCGCGTGCGTTCTTCGCGGTCACGATCTTCCCCATATTCATACTAAGTAATAATATTAACCCTAGAACGCACGCAATTATTTGGAAAGGTTTATTAAATATCATTGGATTCCGCGTTAAACTTGATGCTACTGTTCGTACGCATCAGGTAAAAATGATTCTTTCAGATTTTTTTATCGACCATATCGAATAGCATTTATGATAAGCTATATGTAAATTTGTGTATTAATCGAAAATCAATTTTTTAAATATTAATTTATGATAATTCTTAATCATCGACCGATCACAGGTATTTAAATAACTAGTTAACTGGTTGTTAATCAATTACTTAGCTAATTTACGTACGTGCAGAATAATTGGCAAGGTGACAATCACGGGTCATTAAATCATCAGCACCGTGTAATGCTGGTGAGCTTACCTTGTAAGATGCTTGCCAAAAGAACATATATTACCGTTGAACATTTTGGAATGCTTTACACACAATATCGAGCAATACTTTCAATTTCGAGTAGTAACATCGATTTGAAATTCGCAATTAGTAAAAACTGAACATCATGATTTTCGTCGAACAACCGTGGTTTCGTGTACATTGAGCTAATATTATCTACGACTTATTATACGCTACGTTAATTATATTTCATAGATAACAACTTAATGGTTCTGGCCACAGTGCTAAGAGCAGGATATGTACTTGCACTTACGTTAGACTCATTCAATTTCAATGACCCGTAAACATATCGTATTGATTTACGTAGACGCTGAACTTGATCCCATTATTAATAAATTAGTTCCACGGTTGGAGCAAAGATACAGGTGTAATCCCGTATCTTCGCGTAAGACGTTACTGCGAATGAAATTTGAAACTGAGCCAGTACGCGAGATAAACTCTGGTCGTCTTCTTATTTTCCAAGGCGATACCGTCCCGTGTGTCGCTTTTCTGTTTCTCTCATTTAATTTCGTTCTCCAACGATGTCACACTCTCGAGAAAGTTACTGTTAGAAAATCGGGGAGTTAGATAAAAGCACGTCATGTGCTTTCCGTCAAGACGGTATCTCCCTTCGAGGAAAGTCCCCACTTTGGGGAGGGGGTGTCATAAACCTAAGGGCATACTGTCGAAGGCGTCCTCATGATGGAGTTTTGGAGTCAGTCTTACGCTGACGATCGCTTTGTGAAGTTCTTTTTTTGTATGCGAATAAAGCAGTTCTGATCCTGATTTTGGCGGGTTTCAGTTGTAAACTAATTTACCCGCCGCTCGATTATTCTTACATTACTGGCCATTTAAAGACATGAGGTCAAAATACTGTTAACATCAAGTACACGTGTTACTCAATTAATTCTACAAATGTAATAGAGTAACTTCGGAAAGCTGACATTTGTAAACGAAATGCACGCTATTCGTGTGCAATTTAGCGTGCGCGAATATTAATGAGCACATCGATCACGTAATAAAAAAGGAGCAACTTATCAGGCCATTGAATGAACAGTGATTATAAATAGCTCCGTCGAAGAGTGAAAGTAATAACATCGTAGAAACTGATTGATAGCCCTCGTTTTATTTGATACGATATGAAAGTTGACATCTCTCGCGGGCGTCCACGATGCATACATATAAAAGTTACAAGGTCAGGCTTATTTTTAACACCGACTGCTACTGTGTCTTAAAACTGTCGCTATAAGGAAGAGTATGTATGTACATATTAGGTTGCGTATGAAACACCGGTTCGCGTTTGCACAAACGACTATTGCACGGCAACACGTTGTGCATACAATGAATCATGAGAATTTTCGGATTTACGTATGACAAACTGTAGGTAGAATAACGTATATGAAAATTCTCGGTACTGTTAGAAATAAATTACAAGCAACGCATGTTGATATGACAGGCGGTATCTCTTGTTTGTAATAGCAAATAAATAGTAGATAAAATTATTGAATTTAGGAATTTTTTGAAAGTAGATCATCAATTATTTGAACAAACTACATGATATTTCACAGCAACGCTTGGTTCAAAGAAAGAAATTACTTGTTCCGTGTGCAGCAATGTAACACGTACATTTAATATCGCAAGATGATAGCAGAGTTCCGTATAACGTTCAACTTCCTGTCATAATACATTTTTAATGCATCCTCACAAGGTGTGCACTTATGTGCACGCGCACACCTATTGTCCTTATGTGGTCGTATGTACGGAGACTTAGAGTGGAAGGAAAGGCTCATTCGTGGAATAACAGGTTGTTGATAATGAATTTGAACCTAGATTCACTTTGAGACGTAAATTGCTTTACCTGGTTCTGGATCATTATCATTAGTAGGAGAATTAACTCTTATGATTAAGATTGATCACCGTTTTCCGCTAATTGCCGGAATTTCAATTATGAAAAATAATATACGTATTTTTTTAGCAGCGCATGCAATTAACATTTACCGGATTAAATGAGATTACAGATACATAAATTGGCGAAAAACAAGTAGATAGAAAAAGATCGTAAACACAGGCTATTTGTAAAATTGCAAATCCAGATGTTAATTTTGTATGCAAAGAATTTAGAATCGCAAATGACGAGAATGTCCACCTAAACAGAAGCTAGGAGAATTCACCGTGTCGCGATCCTTAATGTAATGCGTTTGACGCAAGAGGAAGTGGGCATGTAAGAATGAAAACGGCGTACCGGTGCAATTTCAATTGGAAACCCCTCAGTCATCGTTTATTACGCTCGCCACGAACGTAATCGTAGTAAATGACCAAGCTACGTTCATTGTTCCGCGCAAACCCGATAGCGATCTTCGCGTAAAGTTGTCGAACACGAAAGCATCATACAATACCTCGTCGTTACTCACGTGATAATCTTAAGGGGCAGTCTACGGTATCGGTGCATCTAATCGGTGCATGTGATATCTATTTCCTTATGACTTGCTTCAGTTTCGAAGTGTTACGAGTTCATTGCAATCTGCAGTGCATGTACTTCAGTCTTGCACGTAGTATACTAATTATCGTGCATCCGAAACGTTTTATTTATAAATTAAAACGGTTTCTGACACATCCTTGTTAGAAGTTGGTCTCTCATACGCTGATGTCAGGTGCAGCCGAGAGAAACCAAGCTTCGAATAGCAACAGAGTCTTGGTTCCTTTTTGCTCCTCTAGTCTCTGTCCTCCCCGATGCGGTGCGATGTCGACGGTTTAAAATTAGCTCCCAAGCTCTCTATATGCACCATTCTGAACCGATATATGCTGCGCTTCGTACGGATGAAATGAACAAAAAAAAGGGAGGAGGGAAAGAATTAAAAAACAGAGGATCCTCTTTCGGGGCGAAATCTTCTGGCATGCTCTTTTTTCCTTTGGATCTCTTCTTTTATTTTTCTCCCTGCTTCCAATGAACCGTGAAGACTTCTCTCATTCCCGTGTAAATGTACAGTACGTTCTCGGAATAAGGGTGAAGATGTTTATAGAAATCCACATTGTTGATAAATACACTAGAGATACATGCTTTTAGCAGGTTGATTTAAAGTATGAAATCCAGACTGATATTTCCTTTGGTCTCTCGCAGTTTTTTCTTATAAACCCGGAGTGTACTGATAAAAATGTTAGCAGTTAAATTGATCATTCATTTAATAGGATTCGTACGTATCACGTATTTTTTGTCTTCTAAAGCAATATAAATGTAATAACGTAGGGATAGAATTAGAAGAGATTGCCAGGTATTGGCAACCGCGTAGATCGTTTTTATACAATTTTCTATGTTAAGAACAAGAGAGTTCTCCTTAGTATCACGTTCGTATTTTCCCTTTACGATTCTACTTTCGTTTCTATCTTATCTGGAATGTTTAATACTCATGCCTCAGTCTTATAGTAATTGCACTTCGCCTGTTGTAGTAAATAGAATAGGATCTTTATCTTATTGCGGTACGTTCCCGGTATCCCTTGATCTTCTAACGTGGTAAATGCAGAGATACCTTTGCCTACATTCGAACACGCGAGAACTTCGTTTATTGTATGAAATTCTGATAATACCTAAAATATGAATCGAGACGCAAGCCGTGGCTAGCTAGGAGCGGTAATCCACGAGAAGCGTAGCGGGGATGAAGAAAAAAGAAGTGTTCGGTTAAAATAGCGTTCTCGTCTCGAGAGGAAAACTCTTGGCGAGAACGGATCTCTTTACAAGTTATGCGCGCGCTGCGAGAGATCGTTGGAATGGATTCGCGTTGGTGGTAAAGGAAGGTTGGAATTAGGAACGGGTTAAGACAACGTTCTCCGCGTGGGTTCCCTTTTTTTTGGCATCCCTTAAGCCTGTTTCTATCCACACTTTCTGGCTTCTAGAGCCTTCGATCACGTGAAATCGTTGCAACTACTAAGACTTCGTCTTACATGAAACGAAATTGTTTCCCGAACAATCACTTGTCCAATCTTCTCGAGAAGTTGAACAAATGCACCACTCGCTGCCGGTACTTTCTTTTTACTACTTCTTAAATTTTATTTTAATTTTTCGTCACACATTATGTAAAAGGAATAATACAATAATTGTTTTATTAGCATTTCTCGAACATCTACCTGTTTACGATACTCTTCATTTCTTGATATCCATTCTCTTACTAAATGGAACGGTAACTGTTAAAGTGACCACGAATGATACATTTGCCCTACTTTAATTACTCTGTAAGTCCCGTTGCGCGAGATTAGGAACAGGTACCGAATGCGAAATACGTATGTGCAGGAACCCAGATATTAAGAAAAATTGCTTCAATTTTGCGGCTAGTATTATAGTGTAAATATGAATGGAATAGGAGGGTGCTGAATTTTGTGATGCGACAGTAGATTGCGAAAGCCACTTTTTCTATAAATTTGAAAACTAAGTTAGAAGGTCCTCTACGCAACGATTTATGGATTACTATGTAACACCGTAAACCTCTAATCTGTGTATATTATAAGTATTTTCTTGTTTAGTATCGATTAATAGCTAATGTAATTTACGCATCTTGATAAAATGCTCCATAGTCATGCGTTATTAAGTTAACTAAAATATGCTTAGCGTAGCCGCAAATTAATGTTCGTAGGAACGTGTATGATTTACTGTTAGTTTTAACAATAACAGTGGTATTTTAACGCAATCTGTGGTATTGATATCCTTAGCACGAATTTTCTTTTTCATTGTAATGAAGTTAAAATTCATTACCTTTGAAATAGATGGAGGTACTTCGGATATCGTATTTTTCTTATTTAGTATGTAACGCCCTTTAGTCAGCGTTTCTATTCTTTTGCATAGATTTTATGTTCGAGTGCAAACTTGACAATGCTTCGTCGTCATTAGACTTGTACAGTATAAATATTTTTAACGCTACCTCGATCTTCCAGAAACGGCGGAGATAATGCGCTGGATAAACAAAACATATTTTGCCATTACAGCTGTAACCCTTCGTGTTACGGAATTCGATTAAAACAGTATTTATAGTTTTATAATAGAACAGCTTGGTACTAAATACCTATTATTTATAGTCTACGGTAAAAATTGTGATCTGAATTAATGCACTATTGGTTGAATATTTTTCAATAAAAAGGAATGATTAAATAACAGATGTTTTCTTATGAAACCGATGAAACTCTGCGTTTCTTTATTATATAATTCCCGATGATTCCTTTAATGTCCTGAGATTCTATCAAGTTCCAGGCATCTGTTTCTCATTCCATCATTAATGCATTTATTAACGATTTCATTGTGCAATCATCAATATTGCATACTTAATGTTTATTCATAAATAACATGACATGTTCTGTTATCGCTGTGAGAGCAAAAGATGTTTCTGTATTTGTTCAATGGGACAAAATTTTCTGTTATCTTTTACAAATTTTATAATCAATCGGATCACCTACAGGTTTATTTATAGTTAAACATTTCATGCGATACCATTAGTAGTTAAGGTGTTTAAGTTGTTAGTTGTAAGCAATTATTTAAGACATATTTTCCCACTGACTATGTTGGAATTTTCACTTTAGAAGGAATCTATTCTTTTTTTATGTGCAACGTATAATCAGAGTTACTATTATTTTTTTATCTCATCGTGAAAATGTAGCTTATATTTATATTTATTAAGAGTATTTGTGACGTCGATGAATACGTAATATCCGTCTGATCATCATGTTTTTCAAACCGATTCGTATTCAAAGTGGGGTGGAGCGAGGGGTTCGAAATCTCTTCCAGCAACACGGAGAACCATCTCGAGGAGAGAAGAGGCTATTCGAGAAGGAGGAAGGGTGGGTCAATCAGTCGGAGCATGCGGTGGAAGCGACGCACAGAGGGGGATATATTTGCATTGAGATAATGAGAAAGTCATTTTATTCAAGCACGTACATAATAAAAGAATTATTCAACGGTGCCTAAGAATTTAATCATCTTTTAAATCGATTTTAAAGTGATAGATCTTAAAGTCTATAACTCTCGATCAAGCTTCAATTTTTGTCATCACTGAGATAAAATCCCTTAGAAAAGAGAATTGAATAATAAAATTCAGAATAGCTTGTATTTATGAATAAAATGTTATAACATACGACGGATGGCATAGCATGTAACAGAGATGCTAGCTATGTGTATGCAAGTAGGTGAAATAAAAAACGAGAGTCGTCGTGAAATGGCTTTCGCAAATACCGCAACGTGCGGTAGGATTCCCCGAGTCGAGGTTCACGGGGTTGAAATTGATGGAACACCGGTTGCTCGTCTTTAAAGCCGGAACTACCCGACGGTGTACCAAGGGGGTTGAGTCACCTTGTGTGCGCGGGCCAGGACCAATCGCAGGAGCGGCGGCGCGTTCCTGTTGGAGATGAGGTGTGCGACTGTTACTATACGGTACAGTCTGGTCTGGTCTGGCACAGCACAGGTGGGTAGTGGCAGGGCCGCCGAGAGGAAGGGGGTGCTCTAGACTAGATCGATAATGCATCTCTTGGCGGGCGTAGTTACTCTTAGTTGGTGCCGATCGCTCCTGCGGCCGAATGTCCTCCTCGTTGTCCTTCCGGATCTCGTGAGTACTAATCCGGCTACCGGTACCCGAAGTAATTCATACTTTTGCTGGTGTAGAAACTGACGTACAAGGTGCAATGATAATTCGAGTTCGATGAACCGTTCGTTTCTCTCCATCGATCGATTATTAGGATTAATTTGATTTTGTTTTATTCGGTTTTGTACTCGGGTACCATGAACGAAAGTGAGATAATCGAGGTGTATTCATCTTTTCGTCTGACGGTGAAAATCAGCCTCCCTTTATTGAAACGTGCTAATTTTTATTTCTTTTTAAACAGAAGGCGTGAATTTTTTTACGTCTCGCATTATCTTTCAAATTTGAAGTGAATGCATAGCTCTTTTGCTTGAGTTCATGTGAAATACATGTTCGATCGTTCGAAAGTGTCGCGAGTCAAAATTGATAGGAACTCGTTGAAAGGTGACTGAGGCGTTGTGAAATGTCAATGCACCGGGTCAGTTGTATTCGAGGTATATCGCGGCAACCGGGTCGGACTATCAGACTGCCATCCTGCAGTCCGATGTGAACGGGACTATCAATTTTAGAACTTAACTTTACGTCAATTAGGTATTGGCATAGAATGGAAATGCAAAAATTACACGTACACGTAGTCGAATAGGTTGTTACGTAAGGTATCACAGTGATTGCTCCTTTCCAAGTTTTGAAATTCTGAGATTATCCTTTTGTATAAGAAAGAAGTTCTTTACGAGTTTGTTGCTTAACAAATATTTCTGGTCGATTGTTTGCAGAACCTCTTCAGAATGCGCTGATAAATGAAGCGGATAATGTAGCGGACAGCGAGGATTCCGAGGACGAGTGGAATTACTATCGTGTTGATCCTAACAAAGAGAAGGACACGGCAACGCCCGTCAACGAAAACCAAGGAACGAGAGACGAAGAAGTGAGCGACGTTTCAGGCCACTCGATCGAAGAAGACAACGAGTTGAAAATCCAGTCCGAAGGTGTACAGGAAGATATTAAATGCGAAGATTTGAAAAAGGAACGGCTTGAGCTTATTAACACAGAGGTACGTATTATTTCAAAATGAATTTAGGAATTCGTTCATTTTTATTAAGATATATAAAATATAAAGTGGTCTGTTAAACAGCATGTGAAATAAAAAATCGATTAATTTTATTGAACAGATTAGCACCGTGGAGAGAATAGTGGAACCGGAAGATAAAGAGCGAGCGCGCTTAGAAGAACAAGAGAACCTGAAGGACATGGATTTTCAATTGAATCCGAACGCTGCCGAATTTATTCCAGTTTCGCCACAGTTCACTGAGCCAAGAATGAGTCTCGTCGAGGACTTCCCAGTTTCCGGTTCGCCTTTCAAACAGGTCCCGCAAATGGACGATATTCAAGTACCCAGTCAGAGCGAATTCGAAAAAGAAGTGTGCCAGAGACCAAGGGAGGTCGAGAGCGACGAAAAGGAATATCAGAACGGCGATAATGTGCAACGTACCGATTGCACGGACTTTCTATCTGAACGACAGAAACTCGCGAGTAATTTAGACGATTCGGAAATTTCGTCGACGAAAGCCGAATTCGGAGACGAATCGACGACCAGCTTCTTAACCGCCACCGAATTCCACAGAACAGGTATAGCGGACGAATCGTTCTTGAGCTCCGATCGCGACTACGACATCGCCAAAGATCCGATGGCTATGTCATACACGCCTAGTGATTTCGAAGCTGCGTTCGACAAGGGCATCGATCTGAATGCCGTTCATGATTTAACCAACACCGATCTGGATGAGAAGAACGGCATAGAGAAAGACGACGGTGATTTCATCGGAGAATGTGGAGATTTCCAAGCTGATTCCGCCGATACAACGCGCGATGTTGCTTTTGAGGAGACAGTGTCTAAGGTCCCTGAAGAACCCGCGGTCCTCGTGAACCTGTCCTCGCATCAAGAGGATAGCGAAGACATCATCGAGCAGACGGACGAACCATCGGAGAAAAAGATCGTCGATTCGTTGTACTTGCAATCCGAGCCTTCTCAAGAGCAGCCAGAGATCGTGAGATGTGATCACTCACCGTTGACCGAGAATTACTCCGAGTCGGAAAAGGAGCTTGCGTCTGTCGATAACGAGCAGCCTTTATCACCATCCAGCATCGACATAGACGAGACCAAGCCTATAGACGAGGCCAGTGAAGATGCCGTTCTTCCCGAGAGCGATCTCCAGAAGGAAGCTTGTACAAACGAGGCAGATACACCTTCGTCGTTATCGCCAGTCCCCGATGCGATGGAAGACGACGTAGTAGCCCCTACGAATGCCTCGGAGAATCAATCCGGGTTGCACGCAGATGCTCCGGAGTTCGTGCCTGGACACTTCAGTTTCCAAGCGTTCGGAAGCAACGAAGGTTCTCAGCTATCTCCGATGGAAGCTACGGACGTCTGTCAGATGTCACCGGCAGTACCAGTTGAGAATGCGTTCGAGCCAATTAAAGAGAATTTGACTGCAACCTTAGAACGCAACGAAAAGGAAATCGATGAGGTGTGCGTGAAATCAACGGCACAAGAAAATTTGTTGAACTTTTCCGAAGAGGAGAACGTTTGCACGAAGCCGGCTCAAGTCGATCACCCGACACCACCACTTTCGCCACAAGATATTGAAAGAAATGTCGTTGACGATGCAGTTTGTTCTTTCGAATCGTCTGCCAGTAGGAAGCACGAAGACATGTTCGAATTGAGAAAGACACCTGAAGAAACAAATTTGATCGAGCATAAGACGAACGAAATCGCGGAGGCGATGAAGGAACCAGAACAATTGGTGGAACAGATGAAACCGTTCGAAACGATGGAGCCGATGAAAGAGCCTACTATGAACTTGTCCGACTCGATGCAAGAATTCACAGGCTTAGAGAAACAGTTGCAACCGAAAGAAGATGAGATCCTCGCAGCTAACGTTACCGAAGATATAAAGGAAGAGGAAGTGAAAGAAAACGTGCAATCAGAAAATCTTGTAGACTTCGTAACCGAAGAACAGTGTATGATACAGGATAAGATAGAAGTACAGAGTCTTCCTTCAGAAACGAAAGAAGTCGAGCCGTTAGAAGCAAAGGAACCAGAAGCGAATGTACCAGAAATGAAGCCAGAAGTAAAGGAACCGCAAGTCGAAGAACCAACAGAGAAGACTCAGGTTAAAGAAAGCAAAGCTGGCGAAGTAGCCGCAGCAGTGGCAGCAACCGCCGCGGTCGCAGCAGCTGGAGGAGCCGCAGTGCAGAGCAAAGCGAAACCGAAAACCACTTCGACGAAATCAACGAAGACCACAACTACGAAAACAGCTGCACCAAAATCAAATCCAACGTCTCCCTCGAAAACCTCGACCGCTGCTACACGAACATCAACCGCGGCGACGAAGAAGCCGTCCACAACTGCTGCGGCCCGTCCCAAGGATCTAGACGCTCCGAAGAAAACCACGGCGTCAAGCGCAACGGCCAACAAACCGTTGACTCCTAAATCTTCGAAAACCTCGACAGTGGCCGCCGCAGCGAAACCGAGTACAACCAGGCTCAGCGCCGCCCCTAAAACAAAGTTAGTGGCGTCTCCGAAACCGGCGGACAAAAAACCGACTGCGAACGGCGACGTGAAACCTTTGAGCAAGCCGGCTACGGCCAAACCTGCTGCTGCCACGAAATCATTGGTTACCAAAACATCGAGCACATCGATGAAAACGTCCACGACCCCGCGATCCCCAGGAACGACGACAACGATTACGACGTCGAAGCCGAGACCCGCTTCGGCTACTACGAAAACAACAACAAGCACGACCACCAAGTCCAGTTCAACTACCAGCTCCGCGACTACTACGACCGCGCCAAGGCCCAAGACAGCACCAATTTCCGGAACAACGAAGACTCGATTGTCAGCTAAGTCTCCTATAATTGACAAACAGGTAAAGGAAACCGCGAATAAACAAATCTCTATGGCGAGAAGCACCGCCGGCGCTTCTAAAACGACCGCGACACGTTTGACTACTACTAGTTCAGCCACAAGCACCGCGGTGAGACGCACGACGTCGAAGACTACGGCGACGTCGCAGACCAAAAAGTCTACGACGGCAACGTCGAAGGTTACAAAGACTTCGACGGTTGGGAAAACTGCCACGGAGAAGGCAAAGATCGTGCAAAACGGCGTCTCTGAGAAAGTCGAGATCAATACGATAATCGATGACGTGCCGAAGAAAGATCTCTCGCCGGTAGTCGCTCCGAACGATAACCAGCTGATCGCGAGTTCCGATTGAATCGGTGATTAGCCGAACGAAGCTGGGTTCGATCTTAATTTACGTCGATCGCATCTCACGCACCGATAAACGTTGTTGTTCTTTCTTTTTTTTTTAATCAATGAGAAAGGAGAGGAAACACCCGCTAAACACCCGTAGTCTTTTAGGGAATATATAATAACGAATCGGAAGGAGTTTTTACTATAATTAGCGTACAATATAAAATAATAATATATTAATGTGTATATGTGTGTGTGTACCGATAAAGTAACGAGTCTGTTTATCTATATTGGCGGAGAGAAAGCGGGAGAGAATGTCAGTGCGCCTGAATGAACGAAACTGAGAAAAAGAGAATCAGAGAATGGATGGTAAGTGTATGAGAGAGAACATACATACCCTTTAAAAATTGAAAATGAAAAAACAAAACAGTACTATCGCTTTTGACTGCTTCGAATCGTGCTGATTATGTGGTGTCTCGTCGGAAGCAAATGTGTAATAATAAATTGAAACAGGAGGAAGTAAATGCAAAGGAGGAGGAGGAGGAGGAGAAGGTGGCGAACTTGATTGGCGAACGAAATGGGAATTAAAAGAGCAAAGAATACGAAATATCGATTGTTCTTGTAAATAAGTGGANATAATAAATTGAAACAGGAGGAAGTAAATGCAAAGGAGGAGGAGGAGGAGGAGAAGAAGAAGGTGGCGAACGAATGGGAATTAAAAGAGCAAAGAATACGAAATATCGATTGTTCTTGTAAATAAGTGGACGCGTTTTTTACGCGGCCTCGGATTCGTTTTGTCGTAGAAGTGGTGCTGCAACTGGCCTGTAAAACGTTTGACATTCGATGTGCAGGTCCAACCGAGAAGACGCCAAGCAAAATATCTACTGGAGTTAAATGAGAATCCGAAAGAGGAAGAAGCGCTTAGCTGTGACACGTTCGGTCGTGCGAGTTGATTTCTCAAACATAATCTTAATCGTAAAGAAAATACGAACACGAAGCTGGACAGTCTTTTTATATTTTTTAATTTTATATGCATTATACTTGATAACGAATGATTTATCGCCGTACTTTTTATGATGATAAAACCTACACACTTCAAATATTCATATATCCGAACACGCAGACACAAAACACGCGCGTACATACAAACACATACGGATCCATTACACACGTGAGAAAACACGAAACGCGAACAACAGGTACCATATATTTATTTCTTTTTTGTTTGTTCCTATTCCGAAGTTGAATATACTGCGAGAGAATATTATAATGCCTCGTCATTGATTAATATCATTCTTATGTATTCTCTATCCATGTATGTACAGCACTTTTATGAGTTAATGTGATACATTATTATATTAAATAAATTCGAACAGATATAGGATACGATGGGAGAATTCATATACGTAAAATAACACGCGAGGAATATGATAACTATCGATTACATACGGTGGAAAGAGACACGCGAGAACAACGAAAAGAGAAGCTGGAAATTTCGTGGAGAAAAGAGAATTTGAAAAGAGGCATTTGCCTCGTTTCTTATAAGTTCTGCTCGGTAGGTTCAGATTAGCAATAATAATAAATATTAATCTGACATTACTTGAAGATTTTTAGTGCAGGAGCTTTTCAATCCGAAACTACCGAGTTCGAGAAAAGGCAAATGACTTTTCGTAAATGATAAATGTTTTTTTTTTCTTATTTGCGGTTCGGTATTTAGAATAATCAGGATATATTCGTTAGGATCATTTCGTTTTAAGAATTTGACTAAATACATACTAAACACAAGTACTCCAATTTTTATTACCGTTAAATTAATAAAACGAAGCGATGAAAATTTTGAAAGGTTTATAACAGAACAACACGAAGTTCTTAATTGCCAAAAAAAATGTTACTACGTAAGAGAAACTAATTTCTTTCTATTCTTGTTCCTCTTTTTACTCCTGTCTATTTCTTAATACACGCAGGTACTTAGAGATACTTTTTGTAATACACGTACGTATAAGGATTCATCGTTCTATAGAGTTTTTGCTAAATCGGTAGCGCGAGGATAATCTGTATCGTTTCGAGCAGAATATAATAATGACGTAACAATCGTAAAATGTTTCTAGAAAAAACATTTTCCTTATGCACTTGTTACGTCATTACAGTTTTGAAATAAATAGCAAAGCGCACGTTTCGATACCTACTGCCCAACAATTTCGAGAAAGTTCACGTTTATCTTCAGTCTCAAATATCTCGTAGCGTTTTAAAATTATGGAACTATGACGGGTAGTAAAGAAATGTACACAAAGTGAAAAAAGTTTTCGATTTTTAATTAATATAAAACAATGATATTATTTGATAAAAAGTCTAAAAAAATTTGTTTACAGCCTCTTGTATGTACGTGTTGCCTTGAGGTCGCCCTTGTTGGTAGATAGATGCTGAAAAGCAAAAATTGACATAACATTAGAATTAATTTTAAACATCTAACAGTAGGTATTAAATATCTAATGTCGTTCCTTTATATATGTATAATTTGTAACGTGATATTAACACGATTTCTGAATAATGCATGTTTATAAGACTTCAAAATGAAGGCTACTAAGCTGCTGGTTAATAATTTAAATGCTTGTCTTGTTGGCTAATGACGGATGTTGAACGATTTTCAATTGAGCGTTACGTTTTTATTTAATAAAAAAAAATTTTGTAGACCAAACGTTTCTTGATCGAATTGAATTTAAGGATTTTCATTCGAGAGAAACGTGTGGGAAAGGTACTCACAGCTTTCATCTCGGTGTCGGTGAACTCGTAAACCCGAATGATCTTCAAGTTATCGGTTACTTGAGTCTCCGTTCTGAAAGAGTTACCATCCTTCGTCGTGACGCTCTGTAAATTACAAGAATTTAAATTCTAGATATTCTTTAGTTAATACAATTTCTTTATATGAATCACACGAATACATTAACTTGCAAATTGTTGAAACTTCTCAAGCAATTTCTAGCATAATCGTATAAATATTTTATCACGTTTCTACTTCGTTACGAATCATGAATCTTCAGAAGTTGAATTGTATTAAGATTGCAATCTATATAAGAAGATAACCACCTGTTTCTATAATTTTATTTTATCTATTATCCTTATCGTGTCGCATACATCAAAGATTTGAATCTTAGTGATTTCCTAAAGTTCAATTGGATAATATTAAAAGTAGAATCAAAATTCTTCAAAGCACTTAGTCTTAGGCATCAATTATTGTACTCGATAATCACTTGGTAACTCAGTTTTACAATTTTTTAGGAAAAAGGATTAAGAAGAATCGCTTGTGTTAAAAAGTCAATAATCGGACGAACCTGGAATTTACGATCTGGGGACGAGGGTAGTTTCTCCTCGTAGGGCTCGCCGAGTTTGAAGGTGGCCGAGCTGGTCCTTCCGTCAGAGTTGACGGAGATGGTCCACTGGTCGCCGTTGTTCTGCACCTCGATCAAGGGTTTCGATTGCAGGAACGTGGCCGCGAGCTCTCCTTGCCCAAGTGCCTTCATGAACTCCTCGAAGTTCTCGTTCGAGACGTATTGGTACTTGCCGACAATCTGCACCATCTTTCGACTGTGATCTAACAGATCGATTCAGAGGAACGTACGCACAGGGTTGAATACTACCAACGAGTAGTCAGTCACCGCGACGGACGTTGCTTTTATAAGATCATCAGGGGCTACTTGTCGTCATGCCAGCGTGTACGTGAATCAACACAAGCATAATCTATGATCGGCAGGGATAAGTGTCGAATGGATTATCGCGTACGCCGATTCCCTTGTCATTTCGCCAACACTATCGTCAGATAAAAAATGAAATCGAATGAAAATTCCATTATAAACAATTTCCCGATTATGAATACGACAAATTAAATTAAGGAGTAGGAAATATTAAAAAAAATATCTGGAAGACTCGAACATTCGCTAAGCCATGTCGAGTACGAAGTTCATCAAAAATTGTGTGTAAAAATGAGTCAACAAAATGACGAATCGGTTATCTCCGGAAAACAAATTTCACCTGATCAATATTCATATCAACGTGTTGGTTTATCAAAGTACCTGTTCCGATAGGCCTGAGACATACCGAATAGTTCGCTCTTAAACACCTTGGAATGAAACACTACTTAGTTAGCGTTTAACGTGGCTAGAGACTATTAATTCAAGTAACTACTTTAACTAGACAATTAATGTTGCGCATTAGCAAATTGGACTAACCGGTTGTGATTGACGACTCTGGGTCTATGAACGCGTACAGCTAGGAACGTAAAATGAACATTTCACAGATTTTATCTCTTAACGAAAGAACATAATTTTCGGGCTTGGTGATCTTCCGAAATCGATAAACATTGACTTCGCGTTATCTGTGCAGTACGTGATCGATCAAATGAGTATCACTCCTGCAGATCTCATAAAATGATTCCAGCAATTATACGGAACTAAAGTACAGAGCACACTGCACTTTTACTCTGAATTATTGCAACGTGCAAATTACATATTCTAGAATAGACGAACAACAAATTGTCCCAGAGATCTCAGAGAAGTTTTGTATGGTTTAAACTGCATACCTCAATTTCTGTTCTAAATTTATGTATTTATTTAATGTACTTTTCAAGTAAAATGTGAGGATGCTTTCGTCAGTCGTTTCGGGAAAGGAGCAACGTTTACCGTTTTGTTGTCGGGGTCCCCGGCACACATACATGCAAACTTAATTCCGGTCGACGCGTCGCTATGCAACAACCCGTTCCCTGCGATATGCGCCGTCTGTGATTTTAATAAAGCACGTAGCGTAGATCAAAGTATTGGTAGACATACATGTGCAAGTACTTGCATTCAAATGGACGCATTAATCGCGCGAAATGCATGCATGTGCGTGTAAGTAGTTTAATGCAGTCTGCGTTGTCGAGGCGCATTCAGTACAGTTGGGCTATTTATTGGCTCGCTGCACCGATTCTAACGCGTTCCTTATCGTAAAAACGCGTGGCCACCTCGCCCGATGCACTTTACCTCATCAGCGGCACTTGCGCGTCGATTAATAAGAGAAGTTCCGAATAGGAATAGTCTTGTAGAAGTGCAAAATAGATTATTATAATGATTTATATTTTATGTTGCTTAGTACGCAATAATTGAATTACGGGTATGCATGCAAAATGTTTAATTTAATGAAGAATAGATCGGAGTTTAGGATCTAGTTATACGTATAGCAATTTAAATTTATTACTTATCATAAGTGCTGTAAGACAGCATCGAATTTTTGTGATCGTCTTAATCGAAATTATCTCTAGCAAATTTTATATCTCGCTGTACTTTGATACTTATGTGTCGCTATATACTTATCTTCTTTTATCAACAAAAAGACGGTTAAAATCGACGTTTTTATCGTATCCGACAATCGAGGAACCAATTTTAGGCTGGAGGTATACTCTCGGGTGGAGTGAATTGTGAATTTCTGATTTCGTGTAATGTCGAGGCATTTAAACGTAAAAAATTCTGAAACGGAGTTTCAGTATCGTTTACATAATCTGTTTGCAGGGTCATGGATGATGGATTCAGGATGATTGTCATAAGTAATAGATTAGATATAGAGATAGTTTAGAATTTATTATACTTGTTTTTGCAGCGTGTAAGAAAAATTTAATTTCGCATTAGATGATTCATTGATGCGTTCCTTTACTTCGTTTCTGATCTCCTTTGGTATCATTTACAATTTTTCAGTTACATCTTTTTGATGCATTATCTAAATACGGGTTTCTTATTTCTCTCATTGCTTATCACGTATTGTAAAAAGTTAACCATTCCTCGGGTCAGATATAAATAACAAGCTTTTAAGTTCAAATCCCCGACAATAAAATACGGTATCTTCTGATATTATCGTACGAACAGATTTTCAAGTTATACAATAACGTCAGTAAGGTTTTCCAAATTAGTGTAGGAAATGTACTTAAGAAAATCAAGTTGAACAAAAACTTTTAGTCGTTTCACGGAAAACGTGGATTGATCAAATCGGGTGGTGGGTGATAAGTGCAACATCCGACGAGCTATCAAGAACGATGATTGCTGAGTATAGGGGCAAGGGTTCGGTCACGATTTTGGCACTTCTTTCTTTCAGCGAGGCGAGGCGAGGCGAGGGATGATTGCCACTTGAGACTTCGGGTGCTCGGGGTTTTGGAGACGTGCGTAAGCATACGGCCTTGAATTGACAGCTAATTGTCAGTGATGAGCATACATCAAAGGCCTAGACGATCGGCGGTCACGTGATCTTCCGTTTCATATAGGATGAATGAGCTTATTTCCATTAAGAACCAGCCGGCGTACACATATACGTATGTAACTAGTAAATATGTGTACAATCTACCGGAGAAGTCTGTGCGCTCTCTTCAATTCAATTGTTTCAAGATTCCTTTCAAGGACCAGACAATTTTATTACAGAAAACAGTAATTTTAACAGAACTGTTAGTAAATGATAAAATCTCAAATATTGAGGTCCGCTGCAAGCAAGGTCTTTTGCAAGCTCAATGAAAAAGACACGAAATCTATACCTTTAAACGCCACTTGTATTTTATTTTGACGTACAGAAATTTTCGAAATATTGAAAGCACGTAAATTTTTGTAACTGACTGTATACTGCGTACCTTTCGCAGTATAGTACTCAACAGTCAATTGAACTAACAGCTTTCTTCTGTTGATCGCATCGGTGCAAATCACACGATCGATCATCGACCACATCCTGAGGTGGGTTCGTGGTCCCCACGTTCACTCGCGTTACAAATACGAATTCTTCTGTTTTGCATATCCCTTTCTGGTTTAGATTTTACTGTCATCATTTGCCGATCCAATATTTCGTGTCATTCGAAACACATTTATTCTACTTGTAATAATAATTGATAAATAAGCACTGAAGAAACAATCAGAAACGTTACATTATGGAACATTGTTTTCTTCTATTGTAATTTTGAATTTTTCTTATGAATAAGATGAAGGACTCAGTATATTACTATATTGATATTTAAAAGGATAGTACTCTTTGATAATAATAACAGCTTTATTTATTTGTTAATCCGCAAGAAATTCAAATCACATTGACGTATTCGGTGGACTCGTTTACATCTTTTTAACTGAATACATATAATGGACTGAATATAAAAATATTTACATAAACTCTTTCTATTCAGATTTGGCTTTTGCTGAATTTCAAAGACAATTTCAATGACATTTCATGTGCGTATAGCAAAATAAAATATAATCTGTTGTACCATGTACTTTTATTCCTATTTTCTATAATATCGTATTAAAAGAGCTTCATATAATCCAGAACAAATATTTTTCTTCGGATAAAGTAATGTCTGTATCTGAAACGCATCGATCTTTCCTTTCTCAATTTCCTTTGTCTGCAGTGTTAAACAATAAACAATATGTACTTATATCACGTGGAAAATAATTAAAACTAAAAGAAACGAACGATCATGCTTCCTTCTTAGCGTCAAGCATGTGGGAAAGAAAGGACTAAGAATACAAACACCGAAATAAGAGCTACACATTGTAAAATTGTAAACAATTTACATCCATAAATTGACACCTCATATACATAACAATACAAAAATTAAATAACCCGCAAATGAACACATTAAAATGGTAACAAAAGTCGTGAATGTGCACAACTTTTCGTCGTTTCGAAGTCTTTAATGCATGTCATTTAGAATTTCAGTTGTTCGTCGTACACAAAAATATATAGATATGTTCGTTTAATTAAATTAATGATAAACAGCTTTGTATATATATGTATACATATATATAACTAAAATGCGATGATGTGGCGTATAAAACAAGGATATTCTTTCTATATACACGATCAGCATTGGCAACGCATCCGCGCGCTGCGTTCATCTAAGCTGATTAGAATACTATCATCCTCTTTAAGTACAAGGCATTCGTGTGCAAAAGATTTCGCTGCCTACAGTTTGCATAGACAAAATAGTAAAGGAATAAACGCTCCTAGAGCTACAAAGACTGGCAACATTACTGCAGAATCGTCGATCGAGTAAGGATCTGGTGTTCTGGGTCCACTTGTGTGCCGACTGCGAACAGTAGATTCCTCCTCATCTTCCTGAATGTTATGATATTCCTCTGGTTCCTGTGGAATCGGACCCAACTGTGGTATGTCTGGAAATCAGAAAATGAAAGTCAAACAATTCCAAACATGTTACGAAGCAAAGATATAGTACCTTCTATATTTCCTTTTATCACAGCAATGGCATTTATCTTTGGGTTATCTCTGTAACCCTGAAATTAATTGTTAACCAACAGTTTAAATAAAATTACATAAAATATTGACAAAAAAGAACTTAAGAGAAAGGGAACAATACTTTTATAAATTCGACTCTGATTTTTCCAGCTAGTATATCAGATTCCTCATCATTGTATATTAATTTCCCATTCTGTACTTTGAATGGAATATATTCGTCGTGTGCTATACCACGACCAACCTTCTCGAAGATATCCAAGTCGGTGACAACCGTATGATCTCCATTTAACACTACATCGAACACCTGAAACATGACGTTATGATTAATTGCACGGCACTTAACGAGACATTTTTAACAGAAAGCGTGTGATTACCTTCATGTTTGGCGAGTTGAAATAAACTTCACAGAACTTCAATATCATAACGTAATCACCATCGTCGCTAATAGGAATATCATAGCCGAAGGTGCTGTGGTGATAGCGTTCAGTTTGATACAAAATCTGGTCAACCGCGTTCACCCTACCAATAATTAATTGTTTCCCATAATCAGACGCTGTCCCAACTTTGCCCATCAAAGGGTCTTTGGAATAACGGATCCCATAACTGTCAGTGTGTGCTTCTCCGCCAGAGTTTATCGCATAAATAACTTCTAAACTTCGTAAACTGTGTACACAGAAGACGACTAGCAACGTCGATATCGTCAGGAAACGTACTTCCCATTCCATAATTACGTTCAGTTCTTACTTATTATTTTACAAAACTCAACTTTCCTCGTACGACAATGTGCTCATAATTTCTCGTAACCGGTATGTGAGGTTATATTTAGAGTAAAGACACATTTAAGGCCAGCTGTGCATTGATATTTAATACGTAAACAAATCTCGATGCCATTCGTAGCAAGCCAAACTCCAGGTAACAACAAAATATTGCACACTGCTGTTTTGTCAACAGAGATTACCCGTGTTAGATCACAGACACGAACATGAATTACGTGATTTTTCTAATCACACGTTGACACAATCACGTTTTCGCGAATAGTATTACACGTATACACATGTACACGTTCACAAACGATCAGGTTATATGAGCATAGAAAATCGCCGGTATATTTTTTTTATGGCAAAATCATGGGAATAACGTCTGATACATCGATCGAGCAATCACAATTACCGTATGTATGTATGTATAAATGTTCGCCAGTTGTTACGAAAACGCGTGTGAATCTATATAGAATCTGTTATCAAAATTTCCGTACATCAGTCACGCACATGGGTTCTGCGCAACGTGGATCGTTCTTCAGTGTGAAATTGGTAAATCGTAAAAATAAAAAAGGTAAATCGTAAAGGTAAATCGTACCCAAAAAAGGTGAATCGTAACAATATCCACTCGGTAAAAGATTTTCTGTATACGCAGAAAGCGACGAACATTTTTTCAGACAGATTGAGTTTCTGATAAAAATTCTCTGCAGCAATGGAACAAAAACCAGACGGGAAAAATCAGTCAGAATTGAAAGAGACCATCCAGAGTCAGTCAATTTATCGTACTAGCAAAATATGTTTCTACCGAAAGTTATAAATCTTTCTGAAGCCTATAAGAAAGATTCTA
>SHCU01000118.1:76561-92090 GCA_004307685.1 Ceratina australensis
AAATTCGATCGCTCCGATTCGAACCGACTCTAATCATTACCGTCACGTTCCGTCCAACGAGTACACTCGTTTGTCTCTATATCGGTATTCTGGTATGTAAAAGAGGTAGCGTAATATCTTTTTTTATATATACAGTTAACTAAATACTACCAAACTACCGTTTACATGCAAGACTGTCCAAGCCAATGTAAGACAAACATTCTAGGATTACGTGAGACAAGGACTTGGAATAAATATATGATAAAGACTCAACTGAAATTACTGTCGTTAATTGTATCGCTACCGAATTACGGATAAATGTATCTATGCAAAAGTAATAATATGCCCATAGTCCTCGTTCGTGATCTCTCGCTCTCCCTCCCATCCTCTCGCCGATTCGCTCGATCTCTTTTTCTCCCCCTCACTCGGTCATCCTCTCTCTCGAAATTCGTTCGATCGCGAACTTCGTTCAGAAACGAGCCTCTGCCTCTTTTCCACCTTTTACGTTTTAAATACAAGTTTCGATACGAGTAAAGATACCAAGATACGCTTCTACTTCCTTTACACTGTCTCAGCAAATTAGTTACATCGATTAGTAAGTACAACTTTCTTTCTACCATCTACTGTGTGAAGTTTCGTGCAAAAGTGGAAGGAAGAAACTGGTGCATCGAATCTCCTCGAGGCGAATTGCGTTAACGTCTCTCTCTCTATTTCTTTTAAACCCCTTATTATCCCCAACCCGAAAAAAAAACCGGAAAGCTTTTCTCGACCGATGCGAACACCGATTTGACCTATCGAGGAGGAAATGGACGAGAAATCCAAACGCTAGTTTACATCTCGTCGTCCTTGGCCCGTTCGCGTTCCCGAGCTCCTACCCTCTCCATCCCCTGAAGCGCAACTATCAAGCATTTATACACGCGTACACGTATAACTACGTGAAACGATAATTGAAAGTAAACCGAGCTTGGTCAATAAATTTGGCGACTCGAAAAAGTAACAAGGTATCGTAGCTGCGATCAGGGGGTGAAAATGTTTGCGGTTACCGACCAGATCCTGGAAGCGGTGAACGGGCCAACGAGACGGAGGAAAGCCGGCGGAAAGGTGTTCGATCGAGTAAACCGACCTGCGTAACGGGATCCTTCATGATCAGGACGTCTGTGACGGTGCCGAACATGCCAAAGTATTCCCTGAGCTTCTCGCTGCTGGTCTGCCAGGACAGGCCGCCGACGAACAGTTTCCCGGGCGCCGGATCGCCGCCATTCGGCGTACTCCTCCCGGAGCTGCCGGAATGGCTACCGTTTATAGGCACCAGGGCGTTGTGAAAATCGTGCTCGATCGCACCGTTCGCCGTCTCCATGCCGGCGCTGAAACACAATAAATTTACCGTTAATTCACTCTTCGTTCATCCCCCAACACCGTAACTCTGTATTTTTAAGATTCCTAAGAACCGAACCTAAGCAACGATTCTAATGCAAGTTTTCTCTCATTTCAGATTATACCGTTACTGGCAATGGACTTTACCGTCCTTTCCATAATTCCACCGCTATGCATTTTCAGGCTGTTCTACGCTACGATCGATGTTCAGTAAGTAAACACGCGTAAAAATAAAATTATTCTAAGATAGAATAATCGAATTGTTTCGCGCAGCCTCGGTGACGGTTATCATCGATACGAGATGCCAACGGTCCCACGATTCTTTGATTTGCGAAAACCCCGGTCTCTCAAGGTGAGTCGCAAACTATCGTACCGATACCGGACAAATTCCACGTAGATACCTACTTCCCGCGTACCGTCATTCTTTATTCCCCGGGAAGATACAATCGGGCCGATAAGAATACATCGGCATACGATCGATTACGAGCAAATAATTGGAACGATAACGCTGTTCACGTGTCGCTTTACCGCGAATTTGTTAAGATCGTCGCGTCTCTATTAGCTGGAAATCCGAATCATCTTCAGATTTCTGGGAAATTAATCCTTTGTTCGTTCGCTGATTGAAGGTAATTGTTTTCGGGCAAACTGATCATATATGCAACATGCGTATAATTGATTATCCTGCACCTGCGGCGAGCCGTCGCGAACGCTTCGAAGCCATCGCTGGATCGTGCGTGGTTCTCGCTCCTCGTTTCATTCTCCGAGCTCCGTCACTCGCATCTCTCTAGACTCGAGGCGATGTACGTTACGCGTACGCGTGCACACAGTCACCCCGACCCCACCGTGCGCTCACTGCCCCACGTTTCGACCTCTACCACCCCCGCCGACCAGGCCGCGCGTTCCTCGCGGCGATAGAACCGAACCGAAGTACTACTCCGCCCTCTCTTTCTTTCCGACGAACGTACGGCAATCCTCGCGAATCCTGGGGGAAAAGGCAACGGCGGCGCGCATCTCTCAACGTAGGCTACGACCACCGACCGGAGATGCCTCTCTCCGGACTTCTCTTCCCTACCGTTACCCTCGCCGTTTCAACCCGACCAGGGATCCTCGATTAGGCGATCGATCTAACTTACTTTCGCCTGCCAGCGAATTTAATTCGAAGGAGTTCCTTTATCAAATTTTCTCTCGCCCTTTCTATTATCTTTCTTACGCGCGAAGGAAACGGTATTAACGAGTGAAGGGCCGAGAACAAATCTAGATAGCGTGCCATTTCGCTAGTTCTCACCCCTTTTTCGGGGAGTTCGGAGGCGCACAGCGTACGGTGTGATACACAGTTGTAAGAGGGCGAACGCTCGATCGAGGTCGCGAGAGGGTTGTTTCCATCGCTGGAGAGAGAAACGGAGGGAAGAGAGACGGGGAAAGGGAGCAAAGTGAAACGGGGCGAACCGTTCGACGGAGTCGGCCAGTGGGGGCATCGCGACGGGGGTGGAGGGTGAGAGAACGTGCAGCTGGTGGATCAATACGCCCCTCCGTTGTTTCTCCCACCCGCGTTTTCACCGGGGGCCGCGTCGCGCTCCCTTTCGCAGCGTTTCCGCCCCTGCGGAACGTCCATCGAGATGCGACGCTGTTTTTCTCTTTCGCCGCCTAATTTCCACGTAAACTCGTCTCTCTCGCCCCGCTCTCTGCGCATCAGCCGGCTTTTTCTTCGCGTCTTTCTCCAACTATTTCTTTGCCCCAACGAAGCGAATCGAAGCCCCGAGTCCTATCTATGTCGCTGGAAATTCCGAGACGCGGTTTTTACCCAACGATCCTTCTAGCCTCTTATCCGAAACGCGCGGAAACGGCGGTACGACGAACGCCGGTATCCGGCCGACCGATCAGTTAAGATTCCATTCCGGACAGCATCGCTCGCGTCGATGGGACGTAACAATTTTGCTTTCATTACTCTATTTCCGTCCCCATTCACACCGGCTGGCTCGGGTTACGCCGCATTCCATACGAATTCTATTACCCGATTAAATTGTGTAATACCACAGTTACGCAATAATTTATCGACGAGATATAGCCAGCTAACCAAAGCGTATCAAGGATATTCTACCTAAATGTAATCGGCGATGATTCGATCGATATCCGAAAAAAGTACCAATTTTTCGCTCGGTCAAACGTCGACGACAGAACCCAGGAGATTAACCCTGACCCTTCAACCGGAAAGAAAGCCGGCTGTCTCTTCGCGGTTGTCCCGAACGCTCGCGATGGATTTCTCGATGGCCAGCCGCCAATGCCCGTACGCGCCGTGACCCCGATCGGGTCGCGACGCGATAAGCGATAAGGAGCGAAGGCATATACGACGGCGAGCGACGAGGGGCCGGAGAGGAGAAACTGGAGTATCGGTGGCCCGTGGCCCTCGGCAACGTCGAGGGTTACTTTTCTCCCTTTCTCCGGCGCCGTTAGGCACGGCGTGGCTGGCTCGAGCTGGACGCGGAGCAACTCACCCTCGACCCGCGTGTGCGCGTCCGTACGCGCGGGCGCGGGCAGACACGCGCGCACCCAACCGCCCTTTCACCCTTCTCGCACCCTCCGAGGGTGGCTCGCGCTCGCCGAGGAGAGGGTGCGCTCGCGTAACTGGTGGGATATCCGCGGCTACCCAGCGTGGGGGAGGGACAGGGTGCGGAGGCGCCGTCGCCAGCGAGAGACGCAGTGCCGTCGGGACGCTCGACCGGGCGATATCGCTTCCGCAACAGTTTCGAACCTCGAGTTTTAGATCGACGCCGCCAGCGGCACGACACGCACCACCGTCGCCGCCGTTGATCCTCCGCACGGCATTCGCCCTCTCTCGACCGGCGTATCAGGTGCTCCGCGTCTCGTCGTGACAGATACCGCGCGTCGACGTTCCGATGCCGCCGGTGCTCGACCGGGACAGGATCTAGACGCGCCTCGGATCCGTTTGACGGGGATATTGTCTTGTCACAGCAGTACGCCTTTAGAGTTACTGGTGTGATGGGACAAAGTCCTCGTCTCTTGGCCTCATCGTCGAACGACACCCATCGTCGTAACGCGCTCGTTTCTCGTCGATTCCCAATTTCATCGAGGCTGGAAGAGTGTTCTCCGCCCCTCTCTCTGTGTTTCGTGCTCTCTCGCGGATCGCGCGGAACGTTGCAGGTATCGCAGGGCGAGCTAGAAGTGTCTTCCCGTTGGGAACATGGTTAAGCGGCGAAGCTACCTTCCTGGATCATCCCTTCGACGTTGATGCGTACGAGGTTTCCGGTCGATAAGACGGCTTCCGGAAGGTGCGGCTGTCTCTCGCGATACATCGACGAGTTCTCCGCTCGCTCGGCTCGTGAACGTCAAGAATTTTCAGCACGCCGCTCCAGCCGTACGCGTCGCAGTTCCGGCAGATCGGTGTCGGGCCCGAGAAACGGGGGGGATTCCGAAAAACGGAAAACCATCGAGACCGGTGGTGGACCACGGAGAGCGGATACCCGCACGGCGATATCCGGATTGGCAAGATGGCCGTAGTAGCATTCGACGCGTTTCCGGCTACGTTTTCTTCCCGACGACGAAATAGCCGGCGCATCGTTCGTCGCGAACCTCGCACCTCGCGCGCTTCATATCCGTTTCGTAACGGAGTTTGCACGATCGAACGATGACGAAACATCGCGTGGCCTAGTTACCCGGGGAGTCGGTCCGTCCTCTCATGATTTCTTCCGTCGTTTCTAACCCCGAAATATCCGCAGTCGTTTACTGAATAATGAATCGGTCCCGTTTCCGTGCGCGACGCGGTGTATCGAATTAGAACGACGCGGCGCCACGATGGGGTAGTGGAGAACTCGAACGGGGTCGATGAAAAGGTTAACGCCGGGTTTAGGTCGATCGCATTCGCCTTTTCTTTCTCTCGAAACTCCACGGTTACCCCACTCTCTCTCTCTCTCTCTCTCTTTCTCTATTTCCTTCAATTTCCCCTCTATAGTTTCCCCAGTTTCGATCAGAATTTCTACCACCGACGACGTTCGATCGGTGTCTGAATTACGTATACGCTGTCGTAATTCGTCCCCTTCCCGTATCCGTGCCAACTCCCCGAAATTCTTCGGCCGGCGAGCGAAAAGGTAACAAAGATGGATCGAGTACCGAAACAGGATCGATAGGATGGCTGGGAAACAGGGGAAAAGGGCGGGAACGGTCCTCCGAGACGGGAATACGCATCCCTCTAATTATTACCGGCACGCGACGCTCGCTCGTTACATCATTCGCTGCGCGCTGTCTCGTTTTACTCGACCGGCCGAGTGTCGGCCCATTAGTAGTAACTCCGCTCGCGAACCGGTTACCGCACGTTTCCGCTGATCCCGTTCCCCCAGTGATCGCGATTTTCCCTGTGACCCTGTGCTTCGACGACGATGGAAAACGTAGCGTAGACCGAGCTGCCCGAAAGGCCTAGGGCTAGAGTTAGGGACTGGGTGTGTAGGGATCGCGGCGAGAATTGATTAGCAGTTGGATTAACGGGTGCGGCAGGTCTGCGATTCGAAAGAGAAGAGGTTGAAGGCTCGGAGGTCGTCGGAGTCCGATTTCATGGGAGGGTGCTGGTGCTGCTGGTGGTGGTGGTGGTGGTGGTGGATCGTACGCAGCGTCGACGGTTGTGTGTGCCGATGACGATGGTGGTGAATCGTAGGTGCACGTGGAAGTGACGGTGACGGTGTTGGTGACGGTGATACGGTGGTGGTGCGGATAGGGTGGGTTGTCATCCAACCTTCCTGTTGGCTGTTAGAGGGCACAGCCGGCAGGCGGCGGCACGTTTGATCACGAGGAAAACATGGAAGGGTGGGTACAGGGATTTGCGGAACAGGGGGCACACGGATGGGAACAGTATTCGTTCGTCCGGTCGCCGGGTGAATCTGTGACCGGTCCCGATTCGAGGAATCCCGAGGGGGACCGATGGGACAGAGTATATCGACCTCCGCGTGGGAATACGGAGAGCGGCAGGAAAACGGCGAGAAGAGAAGATCGCGGAAAAACGGAGTGCACGCTCCTCCGCCATGTTCATCCCCGTGAGAGACACCTTAGACAAGCGAAACCCCATAGATGTGTAGAGCCTAGAGTATACACAGCCGCGCGCAGATATTGTTGTGTAGATATACTGTCATAGATTAGTTCGCTCTTAGAGATTTACATTAACGTCTATATGTATGTATATTTATATTATACGTGTCGATGATCGCGAGGCAGAGACTCAGCTTCGGTCAAGGAGCTATCTTCGTACGAGATATATATTCGTTGTACTTTCATCTTGTACCTTCTATCTTTACATATATGTACATCTTTTTCTCTATCTTTTTCTCTCTATCTCTCTCTCTCTATTTCTATATATACGTTCTTTCATATTGTATGTGTTTAGTATGTATCGGCTCGAGTCGAGTTACCGATCGGTTTTTCTGAGATCAGGAAACGCGAACATCGGTTTTGCAAAAGAAAAAAAAAGTGGAAAGGGAGCGAACGTGCCGGTAAAAGGAGCAGCGCGCAATTAGCATGCATTGCGCCTGTTGCAGTTAGGCGACGCGTACACTTCGTTGTAATTATTATATGTTAAGCACCATTGCCCGTTGCGCATCATAGAACTGCACACGTAGATTATAACATTGACAATTTCCATTGACGATGTCCGAAGAGAAGTCTATAGCGCGCGCGAACTAGAGCTCTTCGTTAAAAAAAACGAACACGACGATCATCGACTTTGAGATATCGATCGACGAAACAGATAATGTAATTATTAATCGTTACGAGGGACAAATGGAGTTATTCAATAAATCGATGTGAAATTGTTGCTTTATACGCAAATTGCCTATTGGTTAGATGCCTCGACTTCCTTACATAATCCCCTCGAAGAAGACCGCGCGTAACGAACAGTTAACGCGAGTCGAAGAGAAAAGAACGGTGTCCGCGGTTAGCTAGATACGGTGACTCATTTGCGAGCAACACTCGTAAAAGTCCATTAAAATAATTACACCGTGCCATGATCGGAGGGATTAAAGTATACGCGTCACGGAACCAGTCCCTGCTCGCGCCGGTTTCAAGACGTCCGCGAGTCACTTACTCGGGGGGGCGGTTCAATTTATTTTAATACGGGTACAACCGTTGGTTTTAATTAAGGCGCACAATTAACGCGGCGCATCCGTACCGTTCCTTACAATCTGAAAATAACCTCGGCTTTAAAAAGACTTTACGGTTAATTCACGCGTCGGTCAGAACTCCGTTACTTCTTTCCTCGAGCGCGTGTATACAAACCGCGTTCCTCCTCCGTGTTTCGTACGACACGTAGGGGCGAGTCACGGGCGTGAAACGTGTCGCCGTAAATTGAATTGACCCCACCCGAGGTGTCCGCGACGGGAAAATACTGGCCGACTCACGAAAAGTAAGAGAGATGCTCGTTCGTTTCACGCGACAACTTTCCCTTCTTCTCGGAGTCTCTCCTCACCCCCGGCTTGTGTATCCAGCGGCTACGTTATTGGATCAATACACGCGGGCTTCCAATTAATCCATAGGGGGTGCCCCTCGTCGGATGGCCTATGGAAAACATCGTACCCTCCCGGATTAACCCTCCTAAACCACAATCGCTAGCGTCGGCAGCGTCTTCTACGTCACTCGGGGCGCACCCTCGCCGCGACGGCGTTACGCCTCGTACGCGAAATCGATACGATTGCCCTTTTCGATTCCGAGCGAATACACGGCTGCGACCTTCCATCTCTCGTACACCATTTTTCGGCGTCAATCCTTTACGATCTACAAACCCTTTTTTCGACTCATCGAGCGTATTCCCCTTCGACGCTCGAGACCGATAATAATACCGAGAACGAGGAAACGAGAGGGTGGAAAGTTTGGTCGCGTGTTCGTAATGCGAATCGAGTGTCGTCTCTATCTAGGCCAGCCTCGTTACTTGAACAGTCACCGGTTCCTTCGGTTAACGAGCAGCCCTGTTTCCAATCCCCCCCGGGCTTCCAATATTCTATTCAGCGTTCCTCGCGGTACACTCGAACGAGTTTCGACCCTACCTCATCCAATTTCACCGATCACCCAATTCCGCGATCAAAGGGTTAATGTTTATTCATACGATTAATTGATATCGGTAATCCCTAATCCGCGCGTTCGTTCGTTGCGACGATATTGCGCTTGCGGTGGTATTTGAATACAGGGTAATTAGCCGTCGCGATAATCAGAATCTATCTCGTGAAAGGGATCGTCGTCACGTCATCGCGTTTCGTCTGGCTTTGAACGCCAGGCGTGGCATCGTTCGTATTTCATTAATTGTATCGTCACCGAGCGACGTCGCGAATCGACATGGTAACTAACTCACCCTCCCTGATACGGATCGACGAAACGAAATTAATGACAAGAGGTTGCGGGACGGTCGCAACGTCGATCAAGTATTCGCGCTATACCCGAACCGATAACAAGAGACCGTCGCGGCGACGGTCGAAGGATAGAAATCGATTCCACCGAGCTTCGCGTTCCATGGAGCTACCCCTAACGAAGGGGCGGAACGATCTTGATAGTAGTCGGTAAAGAGAATTCTCGCGTTACGCGGATGAGAACGAGCTGCGTTACCGACGACCTGACCTTTGCTCCTCCGTGGCTTTACCCGTCGAGTCGGCAACTTCGAAGCCGCGAGTAGTTCTGCTGGTATCCACGAGTTCAAACGAAATCGAGATACGCTCGTAAAGACTATTTTCTTTTTAAGCAGATATTATTCTATCGTTATAACGATTGTCCTAACCGCAATTAGAAACGCTGATAAAGCTTTCGACGTAATTACTTACGCGAGATTGCTTTTCTTCTAATCGAGATAGGTTCCCAATTAGAATTAAAAAGAAACATGGTCGTAGACTTTAAGCATCCACTTTGTTTTTTCCCCGTTTGTCGGTTATCTCACGCAGATCGGCAAGGATTCGATTATTCCTACGTGACGCACACAGGGTCTCTGCTCAATCGCAGATCTCGAAGTGACGCTCTTCTCGATCGCGGAGCACGCGTTATCGCTTCGATCTTTCTATTCACCCTCTTCCCTCAAAACGCGGTCCTTCTTTTATGCGGATCATTCGTGCTCTCCTCGCGACTGCTCCTGTTTCCCTTTCGGGGAACAGTCACGTCTACTGCTATTATAAATCAGGATAAAAACGTGAAACAAATTACGCGAATCCTTAGCTCATCCAACGAAATTGCACGTTCCTTTTAATATATTTTATCCATCAATTCAGAGGGAAGGAGAATAAACGTGGGTGGTAATCGTCAATATAAAAATTAACTCGCTCGATTTACTCTTTTAACGAGAAATTCATGCGAGCTAGACTCTATCGGAGATAGGCAATTTTTTTCTGACCGCGATCGCGGCCCTAATTCCGAGAGATTTAGAGTGGCGCGCGATTAATCGACTAAAATCCGCTGACGGCAACCGGTTCTTCATCGGTCATCGTGCCGGCGATTTATATCGTGAACCTATCTTTTTTGTTACCTTTTGCATCGGACATAACCGGTCGGGTTTTCGCTGCCATTTTTCACGTGCGCATACGTTCGAAGCTGTAGCCGCGTTTACCAGACTGTGTACGTGTATCGCGACTAACGACCGATCGGGGAAAGGTAAAGGGGGTTCGAAGTTAGGGATCGCGAAGAGAAAAGTGTGAAACTCTAGCCGCTATATTTAACGCAGAAAATATCTTTACCCAACAGTTTCTAGCGATCTAGGCCGGGTCCAGGACGATACGCGTTTTCCTAATTTTCTACTCTCGCACCCGCGAGAGATAACGGAAAGAAAGAGATACGGGCGAGGAGAGAAAGGCGCGGAAAGAGTGAAGGTTTCTCGCGAGATTTCCTGTACGTGGAATGTGTGTGCCCGCGCTTATCCTGATCTACCGAATTAAAATTTCAACGGCACCGCGCGTTTATTCCCTGGCTACGCGAGACGGCTGCATAACCGTTGCCCCGAAAAGATTAGACGTTTCTCGGCTTAATTAAAAATGTAGAGGACGAGACGGCGAGAATCTCTGCTGCTACCTGGCTGCTGCTACTACTACAGCGGGGGAGGAAAGAGCGAGACGAGGGAGGACGACGACGGTGGAGAATCATCAAAGGCAAAACGTTCCCTTTCCGATCGCCTTTCTCTCGGAGCCGCCGAGTTCCGCGACAAAGAGTTTCGGTAATTAGGGACTCACGAGAGACAATACACCGTGGTCGCCCGGTCACCGTTGCTCCGCGCTCGTTCGTGTTCGCACCACTCGGTGATCCATCAACCTGGCCGGTTCGTACCTGCATCTTTGAAAACAAACAGATAGGGGGACAGGTATGCGTTCTCGGTCCCGGTCTCGTGCCCGCCGATGATCGTCATCCGCGCGCCTCTAACTCATTTTCCACCCTCCTCCCTCCGATCCTCCTCTTCGCCGAAAACAGTCGTCGAGGGCCTGCGAAAATCGTCGGATGCTTGTTTTCTCCATTTTCCGGATCAAAGCAAAAAAACGTTGGGATCGTGAAAAGGATACGGGCAGCGGGGTTTAGGCGAGTGACGCGTTCGGAGGTCGAAAGTGTATCTTGATCAGAATCTTTCGAGTCGTTACGGGGATCACCGGGATTATGCGAGCAAGATCGTCCGACCGCTCGTAGACGACTATTTTGCGGCTGGTTGGGCGGAACATGTAGCTTCTAAAACGAGATTGGGGATCGGGAACGGTTTGGTCGAGTTTAGCGATTATATACTGAATCTACGATTATCGGTGTGGCACGACAATACATCTCGCAAAGACGAACATTCCTTTGGTAGAGAGCGATGTTAGAGAGAAGTGTGTTAGGTTGTGACATCTATCTAACGACGAGTAACGATAAGTATACAGTGATACACACCGATATATCTATACGTATGTACATATATATATGTATATAAATAGATACTAAAGAAACACTACTCGATATACGCGCGTATACCGCACGCTGAATATTAATGAAATCGAAAAAGCGATAGCTCTAATTCGTATGCGCACAATATGTACCTAAACGTGTACACGTTTATAGATTATTATAGATACATGGATTATTATAGGTATACAGGTATAGAAGCGACGAATCATCTCTCGGCACTACCAGACATTGTGTTATCGCACTAATTTACCAACAAGGGTTCGCAGGTTAAAACGAATATCTGAACTACAAGCAATAATCGTGTGTATGCACGTGTATCTGTACGGAACGAGGTGGCCTATATAAGCTCGTATCTCGCGAGGAGCCGTCGGATTCGTTGTTGACGACGGATCGCACGATCGGCGAATCCATCGAGGAACTCGAACCGACTGTGAGAGATTCTTCCCCGGAGTCGTCGAGATCGTATAAACGCGAATTAAAAAGCTTAAAAAGGCAGCGGAAAATGAGTAGAAGGGCCTGTGGATGACCCTGTTGCTTCGTGGTCGAGGGCTGCCCGGAGAAAGACGCGAGAACCGCGCGATGTCTCTTGAAAGCTGCCGGCTTGTACACGGTGGTTAAGTATCTACACCGTGGCGGCTGGTAACGAGAGAAATGCGGAATACGGCGCGAATAAGAAGCAACCGCGACGAGGCTAAGATGAATTAATCCCGTTCGAATCGTCCAGCTCCGTCGCCGAGCTACGGTCTCTCGTAAATCCGACGGAGAGCGATTCGAAACTGAACTCTGTACCGCGCCGCGTAATTAGTCGAATCAATTGGGGCTACCGTTGCCACGGCCAATTAATCGAACAATCATCGGCGCGGCTGGAAATCGCGATACTCCGAATTCTGAACTCGAAATAACGAAACGCGTGAAAGACTAATTGGCTCGATTCCGTCCGGCATTGAATCTCCGCGTTACCCGAAGTTCCGGACTTCGTTTGAATGGAAATAACTCTCCGCGACTCTTTGTCCGACTCGAAAAAAAAAAAAAACAAATTGTTGATACGAGAACCACCTGCGGAACAGTCTCGGCCCTTCGATCCAGCGTCCTTCGCCCGCGAGGGTAAAATCTTCATCCTCCTTCGAAGGAGAAGTTGCACGCTGTACGGCGCGGCGTGTAAAGGACTGCGAAAGGGGGCGAGCGAAGCATTGTAGCAAAAGCACCCCCTTTCCCTTCCGTTTCGCGATTCCCACCCTTTCCAGTGACTGTGCTCTTGAGAGACCAGCTAGCAAACTCCGTTCCTACCCCGGCGGTGGTACGAGGTAGCAGCAGCAGCACCGCCACCGCCACCGCTGACACCTCCCCTCAGCCAGCCGCCCCCGACGAACCTGTCTTCCTGGTCAATAACCTCGGCGTATCGTGTGCCGTGTGCCACGGAATAATCGGGCACCGTGTTTCAGATCGACGTGTTTCTCTCGCCGAGATTCCCACTTGAAACTTCTCGCTTGTATTCACTGCTCGCGTCGCGACGAGCCTCGGATATCTATTTCTTCGTTCATCAGGCAACGAAAGCAATTGATTCCGTTTCAACGTTGCCTCGCATCGAGGCGAGAAAAATAAACGAGCGGTGCCACGCGGAACCCCTTGTTCCCCTCTCGCCATCGTGTTTCAAATGTAAATTTTAATTCGAAGAGAAACCCTCTCACCTTTCCCCGGTCTCTTTCTCACTGTTCCTCGAAGAAGACACGCGTATACGGCATCGCAGAAATTTCTCTCCGCTATCGATCTCTTCGCCCCTCCTCGTTGCGTCTCCTCGCGTCGATGGAATCGTTGCAAGCTGCCGTTAAAATGCATTTCGTGTAGGTACTTACACGTATCTCTCGAAGCAATGGCCACGAGCGTCGCGTGAGGCTCGCCGCGCGAGTTACCTCGGGCGAACGTAAGCCCGCCGTTACGTCGGGTCGGGCGAGCCGAGCTAAGGCGGAGTAGAAGATAATTGGCAACGGGTGGATGTTTAACAGAGATAACGGAAACGATCGGGTCGATAGTTTTTCGTGGACGAGACGGCGAGGGTGGTTCTTCGCGAAGAAGGAAGCGACACCCTCATGAGGTGACGCCATCTGTGTCGGTCGTCGGGAAACTCGTCTTAAAAATCACCCCCCGAGATCAATACGGCCGTCGCCGCACGGCCGCACCGCGAGCAGACAGTAAGTCTACCGTCTACGGGAACGCGAACGAAACACGTCCCGAGAGAATAACGGCTTTCAGTTTTCTTCGCTGCGAGCCCCGACGATGTACCCCGGGATAATTTCCCTCTCGTCTACGCGGAAACTCGTGAAAGGACACGTACACTCCACGTGCACGCGACATGATCGTTACCTTCGATTGTTACCTATCGACGCGGCTCCACGCGATCCTCTCCGATATTCGTAACAGGACTGAGCGAGGCTTCTCTGTTTACGAACGAACTCGGCGGCGTGCACAGCTGTTCGGACGATTTCCGACGATCGCGCGCTTTAGAAACCATAGAAAAAAGAAAGCAGTCCATCGTCGACGAGCGCGGAAGACCCGTGAATTCGGGTCAGGCATTTGGCTTACAAGGGTAGTTTCCAAAGGTTTCCTCTCTCTTTGGAGCCTCCGCTTTGCGGCTTCTAACGAGATAATTTGATTTTAGAGCTACGCCGTCTGTGTCCTCTCTCTTTCTCTCTCCGATGTTTTAGCTAAGTGTTTTCGTACATCTTTTTTTTTCACGGTTTAATCGGATTGAAAGTCGACGCGCGGACCGCCCGATCGATCGTCGATACGTTGTTAACGTTTCATTAGATTACGTTTTTCTCGTCGGTTCGGTGTAGATTTTAAACGAATCGCCCTTTTTCCACGGTAACGACGGAATTATTGAAAGCGATCTGAAAACGTGTACAATACCGTAAATACGATATGTGCACTGTGTATGCCTTTTACAACGCGTTTCCGCTTGCATATTCTAGACGCGATCGAAGTTGCTAGTAATTTTTACCACTCCATTTTCCACCGTAGAACGTACGAGTTCAATTAAAATTCTACGCATTATCCGCGTAAACAAGCGTAGCGTCTGATTTGCGATTCGCGTTGCATTAAACATCCCGAGTTATGTCGTAACCCGAGCACGTGTTTCCGCTAATTAAACTTGTCAAAAACCGACGTGGCAGAAAATAAATTTATTCTTCGCGCGCGAGCCTTGTCGCGCGAGGTAAGCCGGGGATAGAGTAACTTCGACGATCGAGAACTCTTTAAAATCCGCGGCATAGAATTTTCACGCGGTAGGCTGCGTCGTCGTCTCGTCGAACATCTAACAAGCTTTCGAATTGTCGCGACGACGACGACGTGCTCGTGGGCCCTTCCTCGCGTCAGACTCAGCGGGACGATCGAGACGTGAGAAGGAGGTTTTCGAGTTTTCACGGTTTCCGCATCGTCGAAAGAAATCGTCGGTCTGCCTGTTGAGAATCTAGGTTTCAGGTAAAGGATGACGAGAGTGGTATTAATTAAGGCACGGTAGAACGTACACTCGTAATTATAATTGGTGCTACGCGGTAGTCGCGAGATGTTCGGTCATTAGAATAGTTGGAATCATCGGGATGATCGTCGAATCTAGGAGGATGATTGAACCCTTCGTTAGGTCGGTGGCATCGCGGGGTTATTCGGCGTCGAAGACGATCGTTACTCGGCTCGGCTGGCTC
Organism: Ceratina australensis; assembly: GCA_004307685.1. Lineage (NCBI taxonomy): Eukaryota > Metazoa > Arthropoda > Insecta > Hymenoptera > Apidae > Ceratina > Ceratina australensis. Next base: position 91,501 of record SHCU01000118.1, read on the forward strand.
CGACCGAAACTCTCGAACGATTATTCGGCAACCGCGACGCGGAAGAGCCGGCGAGAAACACCGGGCTCAGTTTAATATCGACAATGGCAACGACAAAGTTGGTAGGCAGCTCTGTCGGACGAGGGTTTACAGAGGGGCGGCGTGGGGTAAGCGGCTTATTGCGAGGCGGCGCGGATTTTCAGCGGCATCACTGTTTCACGTCGACTCTTATTCTATGCTGTTGAGACGTCTAACGTCTTTTCACCGAAAAACTCTTACGATCCTCGAACAACCCGAGCCTCTTTCGTATATTATTAAACATTTCCAATATCCATTAAAAAAGCGTATCGTACACCTAGCGACGTTAATTTGTTCATCCAAAATTTATTGCAAGTTGCACTGGACTTTTGTAATGTTTTTTTTTAGATATATTGCGCACATTCAATTTTTCTATAAACACGTGCAAATTCGGATAAACGTTTTTCAGCTCGTACAGTTCCATGAAATAAAGCCGGCGGTTCACCTGGACAATCGATATCGACAGATGAGACACGAACCGATGCTAGATGCGAAGGGCAAACGAACGGATCAAATCGGCCCGGATGAGACTG
>SHCU01000118.1:130092-140842 GCA_004307685.1 Ceratina australensis
AATATCGTCGAAATTAGATAGCAATTTGAAAAAAATTATCCTGGGAAGAAATCCTCGAACGATCATCGTTCCTCGTGCAAACCGGAGATCTGCCACCTTTTTCACATTTTCGTTATTTGCGTTTTTCACGAAACGTTTTACCGTTCCGCGGAATCAGCATTGAAACGTAAAGAGAATATCAGGTAGACGCCCGTCTCCACCAAAACCCAGAAAGCATCTCATTGATGGCGATGGACAGAGCTCGAGAAACTCGGATTTACCTCCTCGTCCGGTTTCTTTCGTCTCGGAAAGATTCTCACGGCCGAAGCATTGTACCCCGGTGGCCGTGTTTTCAATCCTTGACGCGAGCCAAGTTACTTCCGCTTTTGCACACCGCGAATTACATGCAGACCGCGCGGTTATTTTAAAAGATTGTCGTCCCCAGACGTCTTTAATCTCGCGATGCGGATCCCCATTTTCCATCGCGTGACAGAATACGAAACGCTTCTCCTCGTCGCTGCCTGTTACGGCCAGAGCTTCGCTAACGAATATTCGATTCGTACGTTAAACGTTGCTACGTTTTCGTGTTCCTCGGGTTATACAGAATTATTTTATGAAAGAGCACAGCCCGTTAAGTAAATAAATAAAGAGTTCCCCGGAAACGAACGAGACGTCTACGCGCGTTTCTCGGCGACCGAAATCAATCGTGGAGGTAAAGTGAAAAGGTCGCTCCCCTTGGGCGAGAGATTGAGGATGAAATTAACGAGTGTCAGGATCCGTGGAGAGTTAATTTTCCCGAAGGATCGCGGCGCGCGTGTCACGGAAAGGGAAAAGATGGCTACGGTTCGATTATCAGAAAACGGATTATCGCGCTCGATTTCGCCGTTTTTGTATCAAGCGAGGAAGTCGCCGCGCGCTGCGTCCGACAACCGTGTAATTCGCCTGCCACGAGAAATCATCGCCGCGGAAAAAATGTCGTCGGCCGGGGAAAAAGGAATAAGGAAAGTTCCCTTCGGTCGAAACAATGCTCCTCCGACCACTTTCCCTCGTTCGCGAACGCTCCGTTTCACCGGTTTTTCCAAAGTTCACAGTTCGATCCCGTCCGGTGGAAAGGACCCAGGATAGCACATGGTTGAAGCTCTATCGTAATACCGGCATAGAGAGCTCGGCTCAGGGAGCTTCTGAAATTAATCTAGCGAAAAGGCCCGATGCTATGCGACTGTGCCGCGAACGGTCCGTTTCCGGAAGTTGATATAAGTCGTGAAGTACGGTCCATTTTGCGGAGAGGAACACCTGCTCCCACCCAATTGCGACTAAACCCGGTTTCCATAAAGCCATCTCCGTTATTTATCAAAACGGAATAAACTCGAGCGATATCTTTACGCTGTACGGGTTTTTTATAGCTCCTTGCGACCGGACGGTTCGTAGCGACTTTATCGCGGGCCGGTTGCGATTCATCCGTACGTAGACTAGACGAATTCTGAACTCACGGTCGAGCTGGCCGCTAGAAACGGTCGAGGCATTATTTCTGTTCGGGATACTCGTTGACCCGTATTCCTATTCGTGAAGTCAACGGCAGGGCGTTCCTTTCGTCGATACGTCCAGTTTCTTGGCAGCGGTTTTCTTCGCCGATGCTGCGGCGACGGCTGTGGCGTTTCGCCACGCTCGTTCGATAATCCCGAAAAAAAAAAACCCGCGACTGCTCGGGACGGGCCGTTCGCATGCCCGATTAACTCGATACGTATCGACGCGAAAATCGTTGCCCGATCGTTGTACGTCGGTTTACGTGTCACTAAACCCCGGCAGAACGCTTATCGGCCGTGCTCGAACTCTAGCCACGAAACAGATCTGGCACCTGTGTCTACGAATTCGAAACGACACCTTAGGGGAATTGATCGATCAACTAAATTCACTTGTGCAATTTGTTAAAGATACCGGGCGGGTACACTCGTCGCCGGTGCAACGCGGCGCGCGACGTGGCTCGGTCGGTCCGGTGTCGGCTCTGAATAATTCAAGCCTTTTTCACAACGTCGCGTCGCGCCGGTTCGTTATCGCGACCGATGTAATTGAATTAAAAAAGAATGCCACCGATTATTCAACGGGGAACAAAAATATGGAACGCTCTTTTAAACTCGTATCGATTCCGCTCGCAGTAATTAAGAAACGTGCGCGGGAATAAATTTGCTCGACGCATATTTTTGCCGGCCCACATTCGAAAAACAGTGAAAATGGTTTGCCAGCGGGAAACGCGGCCGCGCTTATTGCAGAGACGAATGTTGCACGCGACGCAACGGTTTAATAAATAACTAAATAATCGTCGGATAAAAATGATAATCTCGCGAACTGGATACGTATTGGCTCTATCGGAATTCGTGGTGGCATCGCTGTCGCTGGTACGAGGTAATCGATACTGTATTATCGCGTGGGATGATCGGTAGCGTGTCGCGTGTAAAACCAAAGTCGATCAGTCGAGCATAATATTCGACAGCGAGATATCTGCGCGGATTTTCCACGGAACCACAAATCCTTTCGTCGAGTTAACCATTTGCATTTCGCAACTCGCATCGTGCGAAACGATGTCAAGAAATACTGATGGTAAGCACAATTATCTAAAGAGTTGAACGACATTGTTTTACTGTAAATTGCGAAATTAATCTCTGAACGCTAGCTAAATTTCGGTGATTATTCCGCGATGGTATCGCGAGCGGTTCGAATCTGTCACTAGCCGAGGTCTGTCTGAGCGCGCAACTCGACTCGGCTCCACTTCCCCATAGATATTACATGTGCACGTATCTACTTGCAGTTATCTCTGCCAGTGAATGTCATCCGACAGGAGGGTAATCCATAATCAGGCAATGCCTATATCCACTTGGCTACCTAATACCTAATAGATCCCGCCCGGGGTAGACAGCCTGTGAATTACCAGTAAAATGAGTATGCAGAGACGCGTATTACGTCACGCGTTTCGCGTGTACCCAAAACTGGGTGAATCGCAGGGCAGCCAGCAGCAGTTCACCGTTTCGCTGAGAGCAGTGACGTCCCGATCTGTGATAAACGTTTTATAGTCATTGGATTTAAGCGAAACTTTTAATCCGACCGCCCGTTGAATCGAGATTAAAAATTCGATTCTTATTACGTGCTCGAACGCACGAGACCGGTGATCGTGCCTAATCTTCAGCCGGGGCGTACACGAGCCAAGAAACTACCCTCGTCGAGGCTCACGGAGCGCAAACAGGCTCCGTTGCACTGCAGACAATGGGAAGAATCGGGGAAACGAGGGAAAGAGCGCAGAAGTGGAAAAGGGAGACTATCTTGCATCGAGAGTTTCGTAAGATCGGTCGTAAAATCGTCTGGTAAGGTGGAATCGATGCCGCGAACGCGAGGTTTATGGGTTAACGCCGAGAGGGAAGAAAAAAATTAAATGGCGACGAGCAGAATTTTTGGCAAAACGTTTCGCTCGACGGTTTATATCTTTCTGCGAGCTGTAAAAAGTTCGGACGGTCGACGTAATAAGATTCCGGCGACGAATAACGGGCGTTCGTTCTCCGAGGACGGACAGGGGGTTGACGCGAGGCGAGGGTTAGATTTCGACCCGGAACCGGGAAGACCCGGGGAGATAAAGAAGACGGTTTTATCTTCGCGCGTGATTAAGCCACGCGGCAGTATATCATCGATTATATTCTCGTTAGTCTAAGTGGCGAACCCCTTTCTCTCGCGGCACGCGTTTTCCTCGGATCTGCTCGAGCGGAAAGATAACCGGCGCCGTTTTCTTTGCGTCGAAACACCCACCGCATTATATTCCGATTTACGACGGGACGCCATCGCGCCGTCGTTAACGAACGATCGAAGCTGTCGCAACAGTTTCTACAGCGATTCTCGTTTAGAATCATACCGTGGTCTATCTCCGAGCCCAGATACATTGAACGACTGATATTTCACGAACGATGTAACATATGAAGGGAAGTAATTTCGTTTGAATTATAATAGAATATGGAAGGATGAAACGCGGCGAAAGACGACCGACCGACCGACTGACTGACACTGTCAGCAAGCAAGGATGACTGGCAAAGGAATCGTGGACGCAGGACAAGTACCTGCTCCCATTGTGCAGAACTGTTTGATCGAATGGTAGTTTGCACACACTAGCGCATTTAGTTCGGACTCTTCTCTCCTTTTGCCATCCTCTGTCTCTCCTACTCTATCCCAATGAACCCTTGCGCCCTTGCCTCCTCCGCTCTCGTTTATGCAAAGGTTTGCCTAGTGCATCGCCTAGTGCTTGCACTCGGCGGGTCGAGAGCTTTCCAAAGTGCTCGATGATTAGGAACGTTCGATCGTTAGCTATGTATATATGCACGCTGGTTCGCTGAAAGCAGAAGCCAACGGAATGCGAGTCGCTCTCGATAATAACGAAGCCGTAAAATTTATCTGGGCTTTGTTACCGGTAAAAAAACCGATATAAAAATCACCTTCAACGGTTCTTCGTGAATTTCATTTACGATTCGTTTCATCTTCGGGCTTGGTACGCGTCGCAACAAGTGAAACTCGAAATACGTATGTCCGACCGCGTGGCACAAGATTTCATTATCTCTATCTAGTTTCTCGCAATCTGCCCTGCCATTCTTCTCAGCCGAGGAAAGAAGCGCGAAGAGCGGAGGGTGCGAGAGAACCCTTCGGGACGCTCGAGCACTTTGGACCCCCTAAAACGCACTCGAAAGAGCCGAGGCTCAGCGTTTCTGCCACTATCGCGTTATTTTCACGGTAGCTCGAGTGCCCTTGAAGACGGAAGAACGTGCACGTCAGCTTAACGCTTATTTACAAGTTATTTCTTATGCGCGATTCACGAGGAATTCTCTTACGAACGATTTTCGTGTACCCGCGCGACCGTACCTCGGACGCGGTTCTGGTTGACTCCTCGAGCCACAATTATCGCGAGCACCAATTATCTAATTGCTCGAATTGCTGGAATACGCTGGTGGATGAAAAAATTCCGGCAGAAGAAAATTCACCGTCGAGAGTCGTAATTTAACGTAACGCGTGGAGTAGAGTTCGCCCCTTCCTCGACTATGCGCTCCAATTAAACTCGACGATATTTTTACACACCTTATTTTTTGTCAAAATACAAAAATACTGATCGAACGGAATTCGTTAAAAATTAACGAGGAACGTGGAATTCTTCAGGCGAGTTTCTGAAACTGTTCGAACTTAAACGAAAGAATACAACCGGGGAACGGTTCAAGTTTAAACGCCACGGCCATCCTTAACTTCATCCATCTTTTCACAATCGAGAAGTAGTTTCAGCAAGTTCCCCGGTTGGATTAGTCATAAGCCGGATTACCGTGGGAGCCTATTGTGCCGGGAATTTACTAAATTCCATCCGGACGGTTCGAAACTTGCAAATTCCGGCGAACGTTCAACAAGTAATCGTAAACGCTGGCGCAATAAAAAATGAATAGGGGTAGGTTCCTAACGGAAGGAAGATTAGTGACAAACGCAGAGGTCTTCGGGTAGGAAGGGAATGACTCTAATAAATTCTCTTTCCACCGTTTTTTCCGGCATCGAGCGACAACCGACACGGAAGGGGCGGTGATAAACTTCACGGGCAGTTCGCGCACGCAGAAATCTGAGATAGCCGCGTTATGCCGAAACTATTAACGGTTTCTATTATATCGAGGACCATTCACCGCAGATTTTGGCTGCGGCCTATATCTTATCGTCGGTTAAATTTCCGTTTCGCTTATATTTCTTACGCGGATAAAAATCGAGCGCGCTTCTCATCCACTGAACATATTTTTTATAACGTCATTTCCCATGGATTCTGTGCCGACGACCGCTCCTCGTTGCTCGCCCTCGTTTTATTTATTTTTTCACGTTCGCCCCGGAATTTTTATGAAAGTTACCTCGTAGCCCTTGTGCCCGCCGGCTCGATAAATTATTACGTTAATTATAAAATATCCGTAGCTTCGTCGTCGTGGTCTCCCTCCCTTGTTAAACGACGCTTTAAAGGTTTTATAAAGGTGTCTCTGATACGGCGATAACGAATTTCAATCGCGGTTTCGATGGAAAAAATTTGTGTATCTTAAACGGGTAAATCGTGTTTTCGCGTTAATGGATCGAGAATGTCCGTGACGCTTTCGACCATTTCGACGGGTTCTTCCGTGAAACAAGCGTGTTTTCGACGTCATTCGTTAGCCCTGCAATGCCGCGTTCAACCGATCGAGTTATGCTTTGGCGTACGAAATAATCTGATCATTTTCCACGTACAGAAACTCGTTAAACGTACTTTCCGACAAACGTGCCATTGTATGTTGACAACGTAACTATGTTACGATCCGATTATTTAAGCTACTGTTGCTCCCTTAACGAGCTAAATTGAGAGTGCGATAGGGAATCTAATTAGTCGACGCGAAATATTGCATCACAAATACATTTCGAGTAATTTAATAACAACCGCGGCTCTTCCATAAATATTTATCAGGGTTAACGGTAAACCATAGGGGAAGAAGTAAGTGATATCGGAAGAAGAACTTGGCAATTTGTAATTTAAGCTTAAAGGGACTCCGCGGGAGTATCGGGGTGCACCTGGGTAACCGCGTAAACGGCGGAAACTTTGTTTCACTCTCTCAAGAAACAATTGAGTTGCGTCATTTTCCGCGAGCAGGTAAGATACAAGTATAAAGTGTCCGTCGAATAGAAAATGGCGAACTTCCGAGCGCCACCCGTGATCGAGTTAGCGTTATATAAAAAATTTCTATTAAAATTTGTCCCCTACTCGTTCGGTCTTGACCCTTACCGAAGACCAACAAGTCTACTCGAGACTATTTTCAAGCACCGAGCAATTTGCGTTGGGTCTTTAATTAAAAATTCACTCGAACGAATTAACATTTTCTACCCCGCGATTTCTATACGCAATCCGAGTCGTAAGTTTCACGTACGGCGCCGCAGTTGCGAATGCATCCAACTTTTTATCCGTTCCGAGGGCAGAAATAACGACGAGATATACCAGCCAGCCGAACCAACCGGTGCTCGTAACTCACGATTCCACCGAGATCCGGGTATCGATCCTGCTAGATCCTCGCGAGGGGTCCCCGGAGATGCAAAAAACGAAAATACGAGGGTACGCGCGAATGCCAAAAGATCCTTTTTACCATCGATGAATAGTCCCGGCCAATGGACCGTGCCCGATAAAACATCCGAGGACGATGTAAGGTGATTAAAAATGCCAGCGCGTGCTCGGGTCTACGGAGATTAATCTCACGCGTGGTCGTAGAGAGGGATAGAAAGTTTTGGCCAATTACGAGGGTCGAACCCGAACAGCCCCATAAGGGATGATCGAGCCGATGAACGGTCGCGATTGAGACCCGCCTGCAAATTGTTTCCTCCCGATTGAGTCTCTTTCTTCGACGCGGTTTTGCGGCCTCGAAAATACGATCGCCGATATTCGACGAAACAGAACCTTACCGACGGGACATATTTTCTTACGAAGAAACGCAACGACTGAAAAAGAGCGTACGAAAGCGCCGGTAGATGTTTGATGCGCGGTGGAGCAGAGAATTCTAGCTTGCACCATTTCAGTGCCCGTGAAGCAACCCGCATTGTCTCCGTCTCAAATCCTCCATTGTTTTATTCCGACTCGAAGCCCCTTTTGACGCGAGCCCTGAATTCAGATACCTCTACCCTCTTGTTGTCTAGGCGCAACCTGTCCGTCGCGTTTGTCTCTCCGAAATACGTAAGATCGCTCGCCGTCGCGAAGGGAATTGTTTCTTAAACGTTGAAACGAACTCGTAGCCGGCGTGCAGGATGGATTCGGTAACGGGAGAAAAATCGCGGGTAAACGCGTCGAGCGGAGCGCGACGGTTATTCTCGAGGTGTAAAAGGTTTGTGCGTGCCGCGTTCCGCGTCTGGCCGCGTTAAAGGTTCGAAAGAGCGATCTTAAACGAGGTAGACGAGTGGCAACCGGTGGTTCTAACGACGCGACGGCTCCTGTTCCGAGAGGGGTTTCGCGTTCCCGTCGTCGACCTTTCACCCCGTCATCCTACGAGTTTAAACGATAAAGTAGCAAACTAATCGGTAGCCGCGATACACGCGAAAGGAGATAATGGACCGACGCCACAGTCCCGACCGCGGCCCGCTTGCAAACGCGGTTGCCACCGATAAAATCAATCCTTCCTTCCCGTATTCCCTCTCGGTTTAATGGACATTTAAACAACCACGATTTTCCTTGTTTCAACGACACGGATAAACGACGCAGGTATCCTTCCCATCCTCGCGAAACTCGCACAATACGCCCGTTAAAAGCTCCGGGTAAAGATAAACTTTTCTCCCGCGGAACACGGATTCTATTTACGGACCACGGTTAAAAGCGTCCGCAGTTTTCGTTTGATCCTTTTTTCTTTCACGAATTACGACCGCGACACTATTTACGCGGGAGAGTAATAACCGTGGCTCATCGTTCCGGTTCTTAATAAATTTATCGCGCGTCCAAGCCCTCCCCTCGATGAACGCGAGATATCATTTTCCGATATTTCAAAATTACGCCGACGCGTTCACCCTTGAAATTTAAAACTTCGGAAGAATGTCCCTACGAACGTTTCTTTCATCGTGCGAACAATGAATCTCACCGACGCGTCGAATACGCGGTCGTATAATTGGCGAAGGAGAGCGGAGAACTCTCGCGTGTACGTATTCCAAGAGTTTCGTGGAAACGGCGGCGAAAGATGAGATACGAACTAATTAACGAGCGATTTGAGTTGACAATTTTCGGGGTAAGCGGAAGGCTTTAAACGGCCGTGCCGCGGAGCTGGCTCGCTTTTGCAAAAACAAGTATTCCTATATCTCAAAACTTTGGCAATAGTCCTCTCTCCCGTGTCGGCTGAATCGCGCCCCGCCGACGAAAATCCGAGGCCTGTTCGCTCATATATGAACGGTTTGGAACACATACTCGGCAGCGCGTTGTTTGAGAACTTTCCAGCGAAACTGCCATAATTCAGGGGCCAGCCGGAGTGCAGTTAAAAGCACGACTTTTTCCCCGGCTATTTACATTCGACCCGTACCGAATAATCGGCCTAGACCTTAACGAAACGAGAACATTGGAAGAGGAGCACGGTGGATCAAGACGATCTCCATTGTTCCACGTGTATACGAACGGAGAAACCAAAGCGTTTGCTAAATGGGGGAGGTTTCGAAGTCCTCTTTGAAACTTGTGCTTTTCAATTGAATCGCTAAACAATGCGATCCATTCGTTAGACGTATGAGCGGGCCGACGCGAGCCTCGATTATTCAGCTCGTACGAAGTACATACGTAACGTTCGATAGTATTGATTGCGCGTTGGTTACGGTATCGTTACATTCATCGTCGCCGCGCTATTAGTATCTCGTTCGCGGTAACGAACTCGTCCGAACTAAAATATCCGAGAAACTCGTGTAAGACATCGAACGTTTTGAATGCATTTGGCACGAGAACGGTGAGGAGAATTGGACGAATCGGCGCGGGGCGACGCGATGGAACGCAGCCCGCGAGATGACAGAAGATATTGGTTGGCAGGAAATAAATCAGTATGACGAGGAAAAGGGAAAGAGGAGACGAGGAGAGGCAGGCCCATAATTTGACATCGCTCGTGTTCCGTCGGTTACTCCGGCTTAATTACATTCCACGGTGCTCGCCACTCATTGTATCCTCGGAAGGAGTTACGTTTCCCAGGGCAAAGACGGAGAGGTCTTGAAAGATGGTATGCGACTCGTTGCGAAATGCGTTCGCAGAAAATTAGCTCGTGTGTCCCGTATTCTCTGAACGAATCGAGTCGGTCGAGAGTTCTTTCGGGTCGGGAAACGATGAGGTGTCGGTAGGAAGCGAGGGTACGAAACTAGGAGAACGGTGCGAGAAGATAGATCGGCGAACGATCTAATTTTATACGCGCAGGGCCCGAGAGGGAGGGCACGGTCTCCCACACAGTGAAAAGAGAAAACGAGCTTTTGCAGGGCGGCTGTGCAAGCCGGGATGAAAAAAGCTGCTCATCGAAGCTTACGACGACGGGAAACCGAAGCGATCGACGTCATCGGAGGCTCGTCGAGCTCTTGGATGCTTTGATCGCTCGGCCGGATGCCGTTTCTCGTCAAACAGAGACAAAGACATCGACCAGCTGCGCTCGTCGCGAACAAGGACACGTTTCTGTCCATTACAGTTTGCTGCTACGAGCTTTGTCGAAAATATACGTCGTGGTCGGACCAACGAATCGTTTCTGACTCGAATTACTTTTTTACGAAACTCCCGTAGAAAATGACAATGCTAATTTACTCGAATGAAATTACTCGTCGTACGTCTTACCTTCCTTTTTCAGACCCTAACACGACCGATGGTTTCCCATGACTATGCAACTCTTTTTACGCGGATAAATGACCTGAGACCGAGCGAATTGAGAACTCATTTTATTTTTAATCGAGTAGATATCCTATCTACACAGGTGCACTCGACCCTCTCGATAACATTAGGTCCTCCTCGATCGGTCCCCTTAATTACTCGATCCTCGACAGCTTTCGACGACCACTCGAACTGTCATCGATGACGAACCCTCTGTCGAATGTGGTCTAATAACGCAACGTTACGAGAGTCCGAGTATCGGAACGCGTGCGAGCTATCAACCAGCCGCTCGCACGTTTGTTCGATATTGATAATCACTGTAATACAGGCCGTTCGTGTCAAATAAATATCGAGTACCGAGAGTAACGAGAAACGACGGAGCCATTTCCGTTAAGCTTGCTAAAATATTGAAGCACC
>SHCU01000118.1:158149-172538 GCA_004307685.1 Ceratina australensis
CATATTTTTTTCATTCCGATATCATAAATAACTTTTTAATTTAATCATTTTATTTATTAAGGTACACGACGCTGCACGTAAAGTTTCGAAACCTCCCGTCTCAAAGAATCAGAAGAGTTACATGTACTCACGTAAAAGGGCGAGGATAAAAAAAGTTAAAAAGGATGTGCACGTGCCAAACAATTATACAGTGAATTTGGCACCAAAGAAGGGACGTCCACAGATCGTGTTACCTAAAAAGATGGGATTGCGATTATTTTCATTGGTGAAAAAAAGGTTGAAAGAAATAACAAATGATTTTAAGACTGTGTAAGGAACGATGTTCGAGATTAAGGAACTACCGATGTAAGGAACTACCAGGATTAATATATCGGAGTAGGCGCAAGTAAAAATTTATAAATTTCCTTTATTAAAAAAGTATTAATGGACGGCATAAACTGTACATATAATTAATACATGCATTGGAACGGTTGTAAAATTCTTTGAAATGGACGGATGAGTCTTAAATCTTAAAACACGCAAGCTAATGCATAATATAAACATTTGCTAAAACTACTGCACTTCTTCCCTTTCAGATTACACATTTGGGAAGAATTTAATCGGTTAACTTATCTACTAAATATTAAGCTAAGCGCAATCGTAAGTAACGTGGCCAGTATCGAGTGTTCGATAGCCGACGCGCCGGCCGCACAATCGACGATTCTCCTAGCTCTCATGAAATCTGGCCCTAGGTATGCGCTGAACTCTCTCTTTTCTGGTGGTATCACCATTAGCTGCTGTGTCGCGTCTTGGAATATCAGATCGCTGTAAGGCGGCTGACTGTAAAACATACTAAAGCTAAACTCGTCCTGTTCTTTTCTACCATAAAATTGTTGGGCGTAAATAAATAAATTTATATAAGCATTTATTTGCGTTTCATTATATCCGTAGTATCCGCCGCGCGTAACTATCGCGTTCGCCGCCACTTTTCCCAGATTGCAATGCACGTAATCGGTGGTTGCTCGACGAGTGCCGTCAGGGCAAAGCAGCTCGAAGTCTTTTGTAAAGGTATTGCGCGCCCACGTTTCTCGCCGTTTTCCATCAGTATTTTCCGCGACCGTAGTGTGTTTCACGAATGCCACGTCTCCGCCACCTTCGACCAAACATCTGAAGGCACCTGTGTACCCATAGAAATCCTCAGACGCATCCCTGCGACAGTAGCGGGAACTCGCGCCGTGGCACAGGTCGCACATGTTATCATAAGGCACTCCTGCAATCAATGCGATTGATCAAATAGAAATGTTATTGATCTTGCATTTAAAAAATTGTAATTACCTGTGTTGTACTCGGTACTGAGCGCACCGGGGACGCAAGACTTGCTGAAATACTCGGCAGCGGCGCGAACCGAATCGCAACCATAGCCCCGAATCCAAGTATTAGAGAGTAAATACGCTAGCGGATAGACCCAACCAGCGGCAGTATTAATTCCTGTGTGACAGGAATTTTTATTCTTAAGATAGGTCAAGTCCGTGTTATCGTCCTCTTCCTTTGCTACAGCGACCACGTAGTATTCCGGTGTAGGCAAGTTGTACACTTCAGATATGAATGGAATCAAGTCGAAACGCAAACCGGCGGTATACACATCGCTCGTATCCAATACCGCTACGTCGGCAACTCTACGAAAGGATGAATCAATTCCCAAATAATATATTCCGTATTTTTTTTAAATACATACCCGTTCTGTATTGCCTGCATACAATGTATGTGACTATGGCCTTTGTAGCAAATTAATTCCGGCTTCAACAATTGCGCTTTCAGAGCTATCTGATATGGGAATGAGCATTAAACAGTCGTTGTTGAGAAGAATAATGACGTTGCCTCATTTTAAAACCTTACCTTCATTTTTATACATTTTTCCATTTCCGGATCGGACGTAACACATAATGTCATCTTATTGACAGGGCATCGACGAACTTCCATTATCGGATCTAAAGATCTGCCTAAATAACCAGTATATATTTGATCCTTCTCGAGTAATTGAACAAAATCCCGTGCTGAATCCTAACATTGCAAGATTTCAGATAAATTAATGAGGATATGATGTACAATACTACATATTTAATGAAAGGATTCTACTTACGGAGAACATTAAATTATGATGAATTCCGTATTTAGGAGCCGATTCGAACAGGTCGAATATTTCTATCGGTTGTATATCTGTTGATTCAGCCCCATCACGGTAAAGTTCATTTCCGTTGTAATTCCTTCCATATCCATTACGATTTTCGTTGTTTTCCGTGCTATACTCGTACGGTCTAACACGATCGCTTCTATTAAAATTATTATCGCCAAATCTATTATTGAAATCTGGTCGATTTTCAAACCGATTGTCATAAAATTCTGTCGAGTTCTTTGCACTACTACGTTTCCCTAATACTCGAACTGCTCTCTCCAAAAATCTTTGATACTGCCGACGGGTCTCGATATTTGTAGCGGACGATGTTACAATAGCGCGCGATGGAACAATACCCCAATTACAGGTTTTGTAATCGTCAACAGGTTTACGAGTACCATCGCGACAGAGCAATTCAAACTGTTCTTTCTTTATTGAATCTGCTCGAAAAAACATGATCTTGCTCATTACCAAAGTATTTGAACATAAAAAATATATATAACAAACTTACGAAAATCAAATGTGGTTGATGTCATCTCATCGACAGTTGTATGAACTAAGAATGCAATCTCCCCTGCTTCTACCAAGCATCTAAATGCCCCTTCATATCCAGCATAAGGATCCGAAGTGGTACATCTTTCACCAGGTATCTTACCGATACATAATTTACACAATTGATCAGAATTATCTCCCAGTGGATTATATTTATCTATCAATGAATTTACAGCACAGCTAGGTCCAAAGTATTTAATAGCAGATTTCACATGATTGTTACAGTCTATTATCTCTAGTCCACCTTGTTTCATAAGCTGTATAAAATATAAATGTTATTTGAAGTAAAATTAAAGATGTATCAAATCAGAAGATACTTACAGTATGAATTGGCAAGACCCAACCAGCAAGCATTCCAAGACCAGCGAAACAGGCCTTCTTGCCTCTTAGATCATGCAAACTCTGAACATCGGGCAGTGATCCTTTTTTAATAACTGCAACTGAATACTGGTAATTCACTCCGCTCTCATATATTTCCTGCATAAACGGGATCAAACTGTGATACCGTCCTGCTATGAAAATTTCACCAGCATCCAACGTGGTTATCTGTGCTTTCTCTTGATCCAGCATGGTCATACATTCTTCCTTGTTAAACGCTTGCTTGCATTGCAAAGAAAAATAGCTACGTTCGAAAGATGCTATTTCACGATCTATTGCTCGTGAAAATGCGTTACACTTGTTCTGTTCAGCCTCGGATATTGTGCACCACGTAACAGTATTGTTAAGATTTTGTCCTACGAACAAAACGAATTAATGCAGTTAATATAGAAACAATTGTTACACGATATACCGTATTTTACTTTCAATAATACGTCAATCACTCCTTTATTTAGCAAATGATTAATCGTTTGGATCAACGCAACAGGAAATATTAAGAATTACTTAAAAAAAGAAAAATATGTTTCATACCGTACGTAAAGTGGCAGGCCAAATTGAGGCATATTAAAAGCAGATGAAGTACACAATTTTTTGGCAACATTTTAATACTATTCTTTCTCTAAAAATTAATTCCGATCAATTGACATAGAAGACAACACCCATTTCACCAAGCATTCGTAAGCAACAGCATTTACTGTAGCTTGCTTGACTATACCTCCTCGGTAAGTGACCGTTTGAATAGCGTAGTGCAAGATGGCGCTGGGTACCGGGAGTTGGCGGGACACGGGAGACGCGGGGACGACAGTGATGGTGCTCCAGTTCCAACGGATAGACGCATGCGCTGCCTGAAAAGCTTGTGGACAAACGATGATCCCAGTGGAATTGGAAAACGCGCAGGAGGAACGATCGTGAATCAAGACTGGCGGCACGAACCGAGCCCGAGAGGTGGCAATAGACGCAAGATGGCGAGTACGCGGTGAAACGGTGTTGCGCCGTGGATGGTTCTTCGTCTCGTTCTCGCGGACAGTGGGCCCGTTCCGTGTGATTTCGCTTTGGATATGGGGCTGGGGGCGTTTCTACGTGTGCCGCGTGCTGATAGTGGACGCGCGTGCCGTTCGTGATCACGTTCGCGATCTCTTGCCCCCCGTAGTAAGCGTTCGCGAGGCCAGCCGCCGAAAGACCGCGGACGACAGGACCGAAAACGTGTGTGCGCGCGGGGTTTTGTGAAGGTAAACAAACGGCATGAGCGCGGTACTGGGAAGTGTCGGTGACCCGGCCGGCGGCATCCTGGACACCGACGTCGAGACTATACTCGAGGAGAAGAATCAATTGATCAGCCGGCAGTATGCAGAGATCGAGAGGTTGCAACGTGAACTGTCGGAGGTCATCGGCGAGCGCGACGCCTTGCTCTGCGAGGTGTCAAAATTCAAGTTCGAGCGCGAAATGACCGATCTCACACGTCTTCTGGATGACAGGTATTTACACGAAGTCGTGATCATTCTTTTACTTTCATTTGTCACTTGCTGTTTTAATAATGTAGCGCGGATATCGCGCGTTCGTTTTTTAAATGCAGCACGGACCGTGCACTTACACGGCTATCGATACAATGACACCTAGTAAATACTTTGCTGGTGTTTACGCGGTTACGTAGGTGCAGCAATTGAATGACCAGAACGTTCGCATGCTTTGTAAATTCATGTGCGCATTAGCGAAACGGAAAACACAGAGGCGTATAAAATGTTCGTATAATGGATCAGCGTTTATTTGCTCCTCGTCCGTTTCTCAGAGTACTTCAACATTAGACGCTGCAGGGATATCCCACGAAGCGGTTCCGTTATATAGTATTTTGTTACATGCATTCATTGTTGATATGTTTGCAATGATATCGTCAATTTCACGATACGTTACACAATTGTTTGATTACTCAGCAGAATCAGTTGAAGCTTTCTATCTAACTCCGGCTGATATTTACACGACGAAACAAACGATGCAGAACGATGAGTGGAATTTTCCGAGCAAACTTTCGGCTAAACGAACTTCATAATCGCTGAAGCTTATTGTTTATTGGTTTCGCATAACGTTATGGGCGTTGCGAAACGATATACAAAACTGAGATACTTGTCCTTACTTTAACGTCAATACGCGTGATGGAAGAGAAATTTCGTTCGTTGCTTCACCGGTTTAACGCGGTTTCGCTGATATAATACTGTATGTGTGATTAAGAAAAATTGTTGTACGTCACGCGTCGGTTTCTCCGCTTTTATATTACATAATTGCTCTGTCCACGCGTTTCCTAACTTCTGCTTATATTATGTACAATGTAACAGGGGAACAGTGAACTTCGAGTGTAAAACTAACAAACGACTTACACGGCAAAATATGCGGTAAGCGCTTCAGGAATATTCAATTCGCGTGTTACCTAAGGCATCGCGTTTAAAAAAAGTAACGTTTCCTTAACAATTGCCGGTGAGTAATAGACAATTAACCTTGATGCCGAGGCGTTTCTATCGATTCCTGTGACACGAGAGTACAGAGGAAACCTCTCTTATGCCACATTGTTGTCAGCCGTGAAATTGGGTCGATCATTAAATCTCGACGCTTTATCCGAAATCGCATGGCTAAGCCGTGTGTGCGATGCTCTCCGGAAAAACTAACTGTTTCCCACTACGATCAATTTCATACGCGAAGCTTTTCGACGATGATACATTCTTGTAGGCAGTTATTACGTTTCATCGCTCGCTCGGATCTTCTTTGCTGGCAAGGTGCAGAAATTGCTACTATAATTGAAAGACCACGATTTTCGGTGAGAGAAACTTCTCGCTTTGCTATCCATACGTTTGTTGTTTGTAGAGAAATAAGATTTATCGAAAAGAAGAACATTTTCTAGGAATTTTTATGACCGCGATTCACGTTTCTTAAATAAGGCTCGAGTCGTCGCGATTTCTCGCCAAACCACGGGTGTAGACGTGCGAACTCGCAAGGTTAACCACGCTTTCGAGCCTCGTCCGTCTCTTGAAAGAGAAAAATGGCTAGCAGCGAATCGTTCCCACAGGTTGAGTCATGCATCTGACTGCAAATCGTGTCCCTAGTTGTACATACTCGCCATTGCGAAACTAATTAACCGCCGATCCTATGGCATAATACTCATTAACGAAGCCGGCGAACAAACATTTATTTTAATTCAGCGAGAGTAGTATTGTTAAAATTCATGCTATTCGAATCGAATCGAAGTTTCGTGGCTGAGAGCATTTTGACGATTTTCCATTTCGCGCAACAGAATATTTTTACGTTCTATGCGTTTCGTGTCCGACTGCGAGGCAATTTTAAGCACAATCGCATCTGGCTTCGGTCTATTCCGTTACAGTTACAGTAGTTACACAAACGATCAATTACCTCCGATGGGATGCGTTGATGAAACGGTCGTTAAAGAAGCCTTTCAGTAAGTTCAAACTCTGAATTGTCGAGATAAAACGGTGGTTTGATCGAGTTTAAAAAGAAAAATAGGTTGAAAAAAATAAAACAGCAGGCGAATCTGTGTCAAATTTCTCCGTGTTTCCAATCGCGGTAGGCCAATTACCAGCTATGGATATATTTGGCGTGACCGGTTAACCTCGGTGCACTTGCACAATATTGCGACCGAAAACGTACGATTCATTTTTTCACGGTGGCTAAGAGCTCGTCCATAGGTTTCAAAAAATTCTTTTTACATATACAAGTCTGCTTTTATATGTGCATTGCTTCCGCAGTTTAATCATTTCCATTTTCCAAATTGTTTGCGTCGTAACCCATGATATCTTATTGATATTCGCCTGATAATCGCGATACGATAATATGTATTGTATTAGCAGATATCGAGCTTCTATCAATTCGCAGAACAGATTTCTCTACTTTGTCTGCACTCCAAGAATGATATTTTCCTTCTAAAATTATTTTCGAGTAGACAATCGAGATATTTACAACGATTATGCGAACTCCTCGACTTCTGAAAAAATCGGAATTATTCAATTTCGAGTATTCCAGCTGCGCAAACAATAAACGTGGCGAAGTTTGATAACGACGGATACGTTGAAAATGTTCGAACAGCTGCCTCCTTCGTTCGGTTTGCCAAGCTGTTAATACTTGGAAAGTTTAAAGTTAATTAAGAGTATCGAACTATCAGACACGCAAACACTTCTCGGCTCGAGATCATCTAACGAACGCCTTTTAAATCAGACGTTTAACTTTCATTACAGAAATGATAAACACGTTTGGCAACAGCAAAACGCCTGAGTTCTAATAATTCAACTCATTCCACGTATCCGCGACACGAAGACGTTTTTCGCAGGCATTTCGATATGATTCTACATATATTCGTTGTAGATAATTCAATCTCGATAGTGCATTTGCGCGAATACGAAATGCACTTCTTTCATATTCACCTGGAACGATTCAATTTATCATTCGTATTGATGTTCTCTGAACGCGCGGACCTACAATACACATTACTTGCGTTCGCTTCAATTTTTCAGTTTAATGGAATCGTATAATGGAACATCTTTAAACCGTGAATTTGTAGCGAATTTCCGCAACGCTTTCTTCGAATTTCACTCTCACGTTGCAACTTCTCTTCACATTATCAGGAATCTATTTTAAATGAAGTATCTTAATCTAGCCGCTCTAAGATTATATCCATATGCTGAAGTCTAAAATACGAAACCATACTACTTCGGATCATATTTGGTCATACATAAACTATAGCAATGTGTATTAAACTGAGATTTTTTGCAGTCATGGCTAAAGCATGAATAGGTGTAATTAGATTGAAATTATAGCCGGTCATTATTGTCGTTTAATACGCGATTGTAAAAGGATTTAAACGTAGAGAAAGCTTGGAAAATTCTCGGACCGGCTTAATCAACGTGAATTTCCCTCGGTTTCTGAGTCTACAAATGAAACGTCACTGCTTAATGGGTTAGAACTGTGAGCGCCGATAGTTAAACCGGGGAATTGGCAGTAGAGGCAGAATTGTCGTACTACCAAAGTAGGCTATGGTTACACGCTGTTGCGTTCCCATTGATTTCTCCTGTAACTGAACAAAACGAAAAGGAAAATCGCGTGAGACACCAGTTAATTACTTTCCTTTATTATCCTGATACCGTGATTTTTTATAAAGCGAAGTAACAATCAACATAAAAATTTGGCGGTGTTACACCGAAGCGATGATTTCGTAGAGACACGAGTCGAATAAGGCGTTAACGAGGGAACGTGCTGTCAAACACGAAGCTGTATCCGAAATACTAATCAGTCGACACAACCTAGTTCCGGAGTGGATCTCGCTTTAGCGACCTTCCTGTCCTCGACGAAGATGCAACTGCAGACTTTCGAACATTTTTGGAACTCTGCCACATTGATCGCGCGATCGGAAAGGGTAAGGTCACACGTGAAGTCGCCCCTGAAGGATTCTACGCCTCGCTTTCACCCCTGTCGTGCTCTTTGACATATCTGTAATAGAGCACTTTGATAAAAGAGAGGCATGAATCGCTCGGCTGTTCGACACACGCGTGGGTCGTCGACCGTGCGAAACGGTAATTATTCTGGCAAATCTTCCAAGTCGTCGTAGACTCGACGACACGTTCCCTCCAGATGCTGTGCCACGCTCGTAGAAAATATGTAGGGCACCGAGCTTCTTAGAAGAGTACAGTTTCCCCTTGACCACCGTGCTTTGACGAAAACTCTGTCCTGCCTTTTGTTTCTCGGTTCCACGGTTTTATATTTCCACGTACACGCCCCTCGAGGCTCTGTTTTCACTTTTCTAAAAAGGAAAAGTTTCCAGGACAAGGTTTCGAAGGGTTGCACGTAGCGAACGCGGGTACCTCTGTTAACTAGATTTCGTCGAAGTCTGTATAATTTCAAAGGATTGAGAACGATGTTCGTTAAAGAAAATGGATTACAGCTAAGGTCTGAAGATCTCCGTTGAAGTCGCTTCGTCGAATTTGTAACTTTCAGTGGAAGTTCCTGTTCTCAAAAGAAGTTGCCAGCTCGTCGAAGCGTTTCGAAATTAATTAAAAACGACCTGAAAAGTAATTTTCGTTGCGTGCCAGTGGAACGGACGTCTTCTCTTTATCTCCCTTTCATTTTCTTCTTCTCTCATGTTGCGTCGTCGCGAGGATAAAAATAGTTCTATCCTCTGGTGGACCACTGCAAAGAGAAGTTCGGATTTTTTCAAACCCCGGAGTGCTTCTTCCGTTTCTGCCTTCTCTCTCTCTCTCCCGGTTGTCTCGCGTTTTAAAAGCCTCCTTCATGAATTTTTCATTTTTCCACCCGTGTTCCTACAGATCACACGGCACTCTGTTTCTCTCTTGCTCGCGGAAGCGTAATATTGAAAAAGCGGAAGACCGTTTGCAGTTGGTAATTTTTCCCGATGCTCGTCGCTTTCCATTTGTTCGGAATAAAAACTTTTCAAGCTCCTATGCTCATACTACAACAAGGAAGGTAGCTATTAAAAATCAGGCGACACTACGGTATTAATACTATTTCTACCGCGATTTAATGTATACCTATTTCGACCAAAAGGTGTCTTTTGACACCTCATGGTAGAAATAGTGTTAATAGATAAATATAGTCAGTTCTGTTTCTCTACTTCGGTAACGAAGATACTTCTGAGCTTCCGGGCAAATTCGCGCGAATTTCCACGAATGATCCTTTCGGGTTCCGCGAGTCTGATAAAAATCTCGGATACTTCGATGGTAGGCTAAAAATACATTTAACCCTTGGACCGCGGCAGGGTTGAGAGAAGGAATTTGTTGAAACCGGAAAAATCTCGTTGACGAGACCCGCTCGCCACGGTTCGAAAACAATGTGACGAAAGCCCTTCGTCGTTGCGAGGGTGCATCTAAAATTAAGCTTGCGCTTCGATGGCCAAGCACTCGAGTCGGCCGCGCTTTAATCGAATACTTTTTTCCTCTTCACCGCGCTCCGGTTCCCTCGGCTTAAATTGCCTGCTTCTCGCTGCGATCTAACGCCATCTGATTATTCCTCGGATTATCCCGCTCTCGGGATTAGCCCCAAGCTTCGGATCTATTTCCGAGTATTCGTTGCCTATCAAGGTGCCTGGCAAATATTCGAAAATAACACCGATCGGAGATCTTAACGATCATTAACTGCATCGTGTTACAGAATAACGATACGGAAAAGTTAATGTAGAGTATTTTAGTAATGGACCAGTTGTCGGTCATTAAAAGAACCATAAGCTTAACGAAAGTGCCGATAACGTCACGATAAAACGTGTTTTTACGTGATAGCGCTGCTTAGATGTCCGATAGAAAATGGTCGCTGCTTTCACGGATGCTTTTATCGATTACCCGATATACACTGAAAATGATGAAACAGTCCGAAACGCTAAAGTTTCATCCTTCACAACGGCAACATTTTTTTTTACAATCCCTTTGAACCCTTTTTTCCGGTCTACATCGAGCACGAGCAGGCCGATTCGAGGAAACTAGAAGTGGTCCACTTGTATCTAAAGTTAAACGAAAGATTCAAGGGTAGGAAATAATATCTTCCTGTGTAATTAGTAGACTATAAAATTAAATGCTTCTGACGTTCATTTAGAAGATTAAATAGCGACTTTTAATCTCCGAAATAATAATTTTACTTTTCATATTTTGCATGAAAACCTACGACTTTTTAAAATTCTCGAAAAAGACGTTTCATATTATATACTGCACGCTGTTTTAAAGTTTCAGTAAAGCACGACAAGTGTGATCTTGTACAATTCTGGCTTTGGTAAAATCGTCGAAGTTGGTCTTGTCTAGCTGCGTTGTTTGTACATTTTTCCGCAGCGGCGCAGGGATGGAGAGCCGTGAGAAAAGTGAAGTGCACCCTCTGTCGCAGCGCGTAATTACGCGAGCACTTAAATGCCTTTGGCCACGCGAGTCCACGGGGTCGGTGACCTTTTTTTTCAATCCTTTGCTTACGCTTATTGAAACGCTATCGCTCATTCCTATTCTTCCCCGCATTCCTTTGTTCCCCGGAACTCTGTTTTCTGAGGTCACCGGTGAATGAAACGGATTGGAAGGCGTTGCCTGCTAATCTGATTAAGTCGCCGGCTCGGAACGTTTATTATGCCCGTATTCTTCACGATTATTGGCTGTGTGAGTGGTTGCAGGTTTTTGTTTAGATACGTGGGCGGCGAGGAATGTTGGATTCGAGCGATCTCGTCGCGTGTATAGAACAGCGGGAAACGATTTTCATTTTATTCCGTCTCGCGTAATTTTATTTGAAAAAATTTGAACAGAAGACCTCGAGTATAGATTTTATTTGAAAGTCCTGCTCGAAAATGTCCATTCGCTTCTCTCCACGGAGGGACGGAAGTTGAATTTTGCGTAGTGCTCGAGATAAGGAGCCGCGGTGGCCAATGGGTGGCCGTTCGAATAAAAGGGTTAAAGCCGACGTGTACACCGGCTGGCGTAAATATTTGCGCGATTGCTCCCACGAGAATTGCTTGCCGAAGAGCGGAACACAGTTTCGCTCAACTGTTCTAGGTATCGTGCACCACTTTTTCCTCAATAAGCGACACACGGCTACTAGACTTTATACGATCCAGCGATCTAATATGTATTCGTTTCCATATTTCATATGTCATAAAGGAATTTAGTAGATCTAAGTATTTATTTATTTCAAACTAAAAGAGAGCCTTTGAAAAATGTTTATATGCAATTGGGACTTTGACTTGGCGGTCACGATGATGACTAACGGCAGTAGATATTGAATTTCTTGGTACTGCAATAACATTTTCTGTTTCGTCACGGAGTATTCATGTCTCTTCGCTCACTCACTCGACGTTAGATGTCATAATCGAAGACGCACTTACCAGAGTTTTCTTTGATCGCAAAGAAAATTTTAAACACCTTGTAACAAGATGTTAATACAGGCATTTATTTGCTCCACTCGTTTGAGATGAAACCGTTTTCTTATAAGTCTATCAATAAACTGAAGTTGCTTGCCTGCTATCTATCGCTAAATTTAACTAAGGGACTCGCATCGCTACTATCCTCCCTGACTCCGACGTGAATGAAGTAGTCGCGTACACCTTTCACGCGAGGAGACGAGAACTCTTCGAGTCTCGTCATATCCGCGGGAACTGTCAGCATCGCGGCGTGACAAAGGACCGCGTCGAATTACGGCGTAGAAGGCAGCGGAGTGCGACTAGCTGCGGATCGTGTGCCCAGTTTAGAGTAGTCTCTCCAGAGCTCTAGCGGACTTTGTTGCACAAAGAGAAACCCTATGGCAAAGAGCGAAACGAAACAGACGGCGAGGATTGCGCTAGTGCGCCGTTCACAAATGTGTATCTGAACATCACGTTTTATCTCTGGTACTCGTCATACGAATCCCTACTGGCTGTATCTATATTTAATCGTACAAATCGATGCATTCTCATATTTTAATAAAAATTGGAGATTGCTCTGTAATAAATAACACGATGATTAAAAATGTAACAGGCTCGAAGGAATTGTACGTCGCGATGGGAACAAGTGTCCAGGTGATACATTGTACGTCGGTGTATATTTGTATGCGTGGACAGGGGAAATTCGAAGGGGACAAAGGGACGTCGCGACGGCGCAGACTCGGAATATGGGCGTCGCGACGCTTTCCTCGCCCCCTCGCCCGGTGCCGCTCTAACGATTCAGCAGGAGTCGTGCTTTTGCCATTCACCGCGACATACGCGTCGATTCTCTTTCTTTCTCCGTTTCATTCTTAGAGGCATATACGGTGACGTGCGCGATACAGGTATCGAATAGGTTTCACACCTCCTGTTAACGGATTTTACGCGATGCTACAACCATTACCATTCTACTGTCATGGCAAATGATCCGCGAAGTGTAGCGTGACAGTGATCAGAATTCACTCGGTTGTTACTATATTATATTCGATTGTACGATTCTAACAATTTCCATTGAATTTGTACATTTGCATCGCGCTGACGTTTGTTCGATATAACTGAGATACGCACGTCGCTGTATACGCACACGCAGGCTTCTTCTCTCTCTCTCTCTCTCTGTACATGCTCTGCACACGCACACGTACACTGTACTTCGAAAGCTGTGCACACATGAGGCACACCTGCGTGCCCCGTCACACGCGTGTGCACGTGCGGATAGAGGCGTAGGCGATCCTTGTCCCTCTCGCTGCCCGGTAAGATCCTCACTGTCTGTCGCTGTGTTCTGTGTTACCGTGTAATGTATATGTATGCGTTTCGCCGTGGAATCCTGATCGGAACGCACACGGTAGCCGTCCACGATTAAGGAAACCGAGAATGCGGTGTGCTTTTCGCTTTTGCATGCGAGATCCACCCCGACTTCGGGGTCGTCTCTTGTTGTTCGCGGTTTTTCTGCTTTTCGCTAGGGTTACTTACCATTGTTCGTCGGATCGATGTTGTCTGGTCTCGAACTCGTGGCCAGAATATTTTTATCACCGGACACCTTATCAGTTCTGCTCGGAGCCTGTTCCACGAGCCGAGCACGTTTATATTTTGACGGCTCATCCCTCCAGGTATCGCTCGTAGATCACCCCGCAGATACCGATTCCGGCGCATTGGGATTAATTAGACTAATTGCGAAACTGAGTGTGGTCGGAATTAGAGACGAGCTTACGAAAGGATACTCCTTCGAGTCTCTGAAGAGAGGAACAAGGGTTTGAGAGATTAATTGGGTACCTGCTGGATTTATGTTGTCAGGACAAACCTATTTTTCAAATAATGGATACGTATAGAGGGTGCTGTCGTCAAAATAAGATACATCTCGATTTCACTGAATCTTATTTTTTATATCCTATATTAATACTAATTGCAATATTCGCATAGTGAATTCTTAGTGTTAACATGTAAAAGTACGTTAAAGTTCGAATTTCTGTGTCTCTGGTTGGGTTAACAAATTCAAGGCGATCCAGGAGATACAATTTTCGGATAAAATTAAGAGCCGATTAATTTGTAGGAAGTACTCGGAGGATCTTGTTTGGGAACGATTCTCTAATCCCGATAGCGCACGCATTCGCGCTATCTAACGGCCGCGGTTCGGCGTGAAATGGCGAGCGGAGAAGCCAGGGAACTGGTTTATTCGTGTGATTACACGAGTGCCATTTAATCCAGCGTGGGTCGCGGTTACACCGGGTAAAAGGATCTGGCCGTGTTTCCAGCCTCGTAAATCGAAAGATCATGAAACGCTGTTATTATTTGCTTACTGTCGAACTGCCTCGTACGTCTAGTTCATTCAGCTTCGGAGGAAGCAATTTTATTCTCGTTGGATACCTTTCGCCTCCAATACCTTTTTT
>SHCU01000118.1:189291-200669 GCA_004307685.1 Ceratina australensis
GTTAACTATGTTAACAAACCGAGTGCACACGCATCGAGCACGTGGCGAGCAAACGAACGAACCGACGATCGGCGTATGGATAGCACTGGTGCTCGGTACCGTTAAGACACAGTACAGTACCGTTCATGAAATAGGTGTCGATGCGCTCTCGGGATTCGTGTCAGACGCTCGCGTTTTCCGTGATCGATCGTCGAAACGAGCGACAGTTCGATCGATGACACAGTGAAAGTCTATCCCTCGGCGGTTCCGTCGATTTCGTTCCGATTTCCGTTTTGTCGGACGCTTTTCTCAGTCTCTTAACTATCTGCAACTTATCGGAGTTTTAAATACCGAATTCGTTTTTAGGATGCTCGTCAAATGTCAAAAGTGAGAAACGTATGAGTGATAATTTTAGGAAGCGGCTTTAATTAAATTGACTGATCGATGCGAGTTTCAAGCTCAGAATAAAGTCGGCGCAGCTTCTATATAAACACGTTGAGAAATGGCTTTTGCTTATCGTTTGAAGAATTAATGAAAATACATCGCTTTAGATAAGAGGGTATCTTCGAGAAACATTGAAATTTTATTATTGACAGAGATACTTTATTTATGAAACTACTTGAACTTCACGTTTCGAAGTAGATTAAATTTATCTATCGTTGTAAACAATGATATTAATTTTTTTTCATGGATATTTCCACGAGCGTTTGACGATTCAGAATTCTGGCATGCAAAAACAGTACGGTGTCCGTGAGGGAAACGGTAAAACGCGGCGAACAAGTCGCGCATACGAGCATCGATGACGCGGTCTCCTCCTCGTTTTTCCTTGAGACTAGCCTCGAACGCGATGCGACGTTCTGGCCTCCTAATTCTAACCGTTGTTTCGCTCGCGGTCCCCGAAACTTTCTTTGTTTTACTTGTGGGAACATCTATTATAATAGCCGAGCTAGAAAGCATTCTCTTGGAAACAAGACCAGCGAGAGTGCACGATAAGATTTTCCCGGTTTAAAATAACGTGGAACGATAATAAAACGTATAATTTACATTAGAATATTGTATATCGAAATAACCGACCGCTGAACAACGAGTGGAAGAATTTCAAGCCGTCGCGTTGCGGAATCGTTTAAACAAATTAGTCGATGACTCAGGCGGACTTTCGCAAGCTGTCGCTCCGCGGAAAACTGATAGAAAATACGGATTTGGCCCGGCGGGGACGTTTCTTGATTAACGCGTGGGAAACGTAGTCTCTCTTCGTTTAATTCGTCACTGCCCGTTCAAACAGCTTCTGGATTTTAATCTCACACTTTTTAACATTCCATAAGATTAATATAAAAAGTAGCCTCGATCCGTTCAGCCTGTATTCACGGGCCACGATTTTAATAATAATTATTATTGTTGAATACCGGATTGCCCTGACCCGAGATCATCTTGCCTCATCGCGGACAACGAGAACGCGGTCTCGAGCCCGTGCTTCGCCGCTTTAAATCTTCGAGCTCATCGCGCTATCTTCGAAAGTATCAACCGCAATTAGGTAATTCGTTTTCAGGTTGCTGGTTCCGTCTAACGCGCGTACCTGATGGACGTTCGTTGTCGAGTCAACGACGATAGGAGCATTAAAAAGTCGTTTCCTTTTTCGAACGCGTCGCTTTTTCATGTATCTGGCACGGGGAACGGGAACTTATGCAGAAATTCTGAGTCGTTTTTTTCTCGAGAGTCGAGAGTACATTCTGCTCCAGATGACGACTCAATTAGAATAACTTAATACCGAGAGGATGTAGGTGAACTGTATCGGTTCACCCACATTTCGCAGAATTATTACCCGAGAGAACTGTGATTAGAAATGTAAATATTTTCATTTACATACGAATTAATAAATTAGCATCATCCTGTATTTGACCGACTTGACTTTCCGCCGATAGCCGCCGATGCTGTAAAATGAAAACTCCCCGGACACCGGATCTTGTTACCGCGTCTCGTTAGGCCAGGCTAACGTAATTCTTCAGCGGCTTGTATTCCGGTTGTGGGTGGTGTCGTTGCTCGTTACGATCGGGCCGCGGCTAAAAGGAGCAAAAAACGCCCCGGGCGTCGAGTGGAACGACGTGGCTCTTTCTTAGATCGCGTGCTCCTCTCTTATTAGCCTACATCGAAGCCTCGAAGCAGGCTTCGACTTCTTATTAGGCTGTGACGTATCGTCAATGCGTATCGTCCAAGTGAACTTGAACGGCAACAATTCATCGTCGTGAAGCAGGAAATAACTGTCTTCGTAATTGATAGACAGGCTTTATGCGTTTATAGAAAGAATTATCGAAGCGCCAGATAATAGTTCGAAGGCTAGAAATTGAACTCCTTTCATCGGTCATTCGATTTTGAATTAAATCGATCTCCCTGTTAAAATCGGAAATAAATAGCATATGGTACACGCGAGATAAAGCGTTCGCAAATCCGATCAGGGTAAAGGGATTTCCGACGTAACGCGTCTAGGGAATTCTGCGAACGATTTCAGCATGCGGAGATCAGAGGAAATAGAATTATTCCTATTAGCGGTTACCAGATTACATTTGCGTGAACATATGCCCAGTGTTCAATAGCGAAATGGCAATACCGTCCGAATTAATGCGGATTCCTTCAATACACCGCGATATTAACTATCGGGGATTGACCGAGATGACCATTGAAATATCCGATGGACTCCTATTATCCAATCTCTATTACAATTCGGAGAATTAAATGTACATGTAATAACAAATATAATCGAATCGTTCTACGCGTCATCCGACGCGGAGAAACGTGTTCTCACGCGTCGTTAAGTAGAATTTCTTGGAACGCTTATTACTCCGTACTCAAGTCTTTGTGGAACTCTCGCTTCGGAAAGCGGTCGTAAATGAAAATTCGTAGACGTTCGCTCGGCCTAATTGACTCGAAGGAAGACGGCGCGCATAGTGGTACGATACAAAATGGGTTTGTAACCTTTGCCAGCCTCTCACGGCTAGCTGATGTCTAGGCCGCACGTAAAGCGACAAGGCTTTCTCCCCGATGGCTGCGACTTTTACTTTTGCCACAGGCATATTGGGAGATCCACGCGCCGATAGGCTTGCACCGACCTCGCACTTATCTTTGTAACCAAGTTATATCAGGAGCGGCATAAACTCTCTCGTTAAAAACGAAATAAACCGCTGTGAAGATCGTTTGCAATTAGAAAATGCACGATAATCAGGCAGATACTCGTGTGATAAAAATAAATCCGGGACGGTAATGAACCTGTTGCGAGAAAGCAATAAGATCGTCCGATACGATCTCGGATACGGATTAGCCAGCTGCGAAATCGCAACGTCGCCGTTGCGAATGACGAAACGGAAATCCGTGGCGAAATCATCTTCTTGTTCTTGTTTGATCCTCGATAGCGGAAAGCGTGCATCTGGAGAAAAACGATGACGAGTCGTGAAACACCGCGTGTACTCTACTTTTGTCGTTCGACTCCTTTCGCGTATAATCCTTATCGCGGCACATTGATATGCGTAAAAGTGCAACTCCGGTCACTGGAACACCGTGACATTTTTTTATCCACGGTTCACTTATGCTCGCGCGACATCCAGTTTCAGTGTCTCTTCGTACCGGTAGATTCAGAGTTACCGTCCTTCTTAATTGAAACTGAAAAATTGTCATTTGCAATCGATATAATATATTCCCGTTTAATTGCCGGTGCATCGGACGCATCTTATCGTAACTGCTTCCAGCCTCGGTAGGATTCGTCGATGAAACTTGTTTTAGAGTTTTTGTTCGTCGAATGGTGGAATTCCATGGACGGAAATTGACCTCTATTCGAGAAACGCGAAGCGGCGGGGCCAGTCGGTTGCACACGCGTTGAAATCACCGGCACCGGTGGGAGGCACGCTCCACCTTTCATTTGACTTTGACAGTTCCATTATGGTATCGAAGCTAACGGCAAACAGTACCGTACTTGACGCTAGTGAATCAACGTTGCGCGCCGATATGTCGAGGTATTCCCCCTGCCCTGTACTCGTTTTCCAATCTCTGTCCAGTGATAAGCGTTATCGTACCGTGGGTTCTCGCGAGTCTGCCGACAGTTCGCCGTACGACACCTGTGAAACGTCTATGGTGGTTCTATTTTGTCTCGAGATAATAGATCGCTGTTAATTTTGTTCGTCGCCGTTGAGAACGGTATCCTTCTTTCGAGTCATCGCGGCAGTGTTTGCGTGTAAATTAAATTGTGGGATAAGTGAAAATAACTGTTGGATGTAATCAGGGGATCAACGCTTATTTCGATTAAAAATCATAAATAATATCTCTGATGGATACCATATGGAATTTCCGAGTGTACATTTTTCTCGTTTCCATTTTCACGGATTGGATCCTGAGAAAGCGTGCCTTTCGCGGACAATCCTTTTAACGCTAAATCAGCTGATACACGATTGCACGCGAACCCGCAATCAGCCTAATGGCAGCTGATTAATGCACCCGCGATTCTTCGCGTGGCTCTTCTTCCTTCGCGAAAATTGTCGGAATAAAAAGTAGAGGGACGTGGGTGGAGAATAGCGGTGTTCCTCCTGTTTTCCCACTTGTACGTCGGCTTCGAGGTCGATTAATTCCTGCGCGACCGGAAAACGAGAACGCTCCATGATATCCAACGCGCCTTTTACGGAATTCAACGCCGTGTCTCTCGCGAACCGTTAAAGGGTTAATCGTCTGCCCGAGAAATTTTCTATGTTTAGACACCGACCGATTTTTCAGTCCATTAGCCGAGTAAAAATATACACTGCCCGAAGTTCCTAATTAATTACAAAAATGTTTGCTGGAAACTGGACCGAGGCATCGATCAATAACGAAAACATCGTTTCAAACAATTTCCGTAAATCTTAATTGCTTGATCACTGATCACCGCGAATTTGCGTTCGAATGAATCGTTTCTAGCTTTCCGAGAGGATTTCCACTAATGGACTTCCGCTAGTTAAACGGCTGACAAATAGATAATATTTAAATAGCAGATAAGAGAAGAGAATGCGTTTCACCGGAGATGACTATGGTTCTTTTTTTTCGTTTATCGCGAGACGCGAATCGGGAATAAAAATGGGATCCTCGTAAACCGTCGAGTATATAGAAGCGAGCAGAGTAACTAAAGGGTTAAGTCAGGCTCTGTGTATTTCCTTTGCCCCGCGCGTAGCTAAAGTGTAAGCTCGCGTCGACGAAATCCTTATTTACTCGACTCTTTTCTTCCGAGATTAAGCTTCGCGTCGAGCTTCCTCCCTTTCATTTCTCCGCAGACCGCGGACAACCCGTCGCAAATTCAACTCGAGTATTTTTGATAGCACAGTTGACACCGTTGCACGAAAAATCGTTCGTATGCAATTAGTCTTAGCTGTAACTAGAACGTGTCAGTGGATACCGTTTGTTCCTCTTCAGCGCGACTGTATCGAGGCCTCACGTACGAAAAATGGTTTGGAATAGTAACGAGTACAGCGATCTCCTGCCTCCCTCTTTAAAAAAGATTCTCGCGGATTCTGTCTCCCCGGGATTGCTAAAAGAGTTTTAATTAATTTATGAAAGTAGATGCTAATGTTATTGGATTAACTCCGCGCTCCAGTTTTTAAAGCCGGGAACGTGAAATTTAGAAGAGAAAGAAATATAAAATTTCCCGAGATAAAATTATGAAACGTACCATTCAGCCCGCTTCTGCACGCCGGTTTCATTTCATCGTGGAACATTGTGCAAGGATATAATTCAACATTAATGAAAATGTTCACCGTACCCCGAATGGAACCAATTGCGAAACGAAAGAAGAATTTCATTTCCCGTGTCTGCCGCTTCGCGTGTTTCGGCCCGATCCGTGACCGTGCATATCAAATTCAACTGCTAGAAAGTCTCGCGGTCGATCGTTGATTAAACCGGAAAAGAAACACCAGTGAAAATCATCGATCGTAAGCCGCGCATATTAAACGTGGTTGACGAACTTTACGGAAATATCGGGAATTATTCGGGCTCGAATGCTCATCGTTCTTCGTTAGCTTCCGGTTGAAACTTTCTTAATTAAATCACCATCCAAGATGATCAGTTGATCCTGAGCGTAAATCCGAAGCTAATGCTATCGGATTTTTTATTAGGATTAATTAACTAAGCGTTTACGAAAATTGCCAGGCATCTCCAAAAATGATTTTTTCTTAATCAGGTCTGTTGGGTACCGAAATGTATCTCGGATAACTGAGACGCCCGTGTCGGCGCGACGAACCAAAGAGCACTGTGATAATCAGTAAGATACGGATCAAATATGAAGGCGCGAGTGAAGGACAATATATCAGTCTTATGCTAAATGACAGTGATCTGTGATCAGTGAAAAGCAATGATGTTCACGATGATCGAACCGAGGAACGATAGAGTGGGTAACGCCCAGTCTAGGCACCACTGTTACCAGGTGATAAGGACCACCAGGGTTCACCAGAGTTCCAGGAACTCGAGGATGGTCACCGTGCAAGAGAAGGTGATCAGGTCACGGCTACAGCTGGGCTATTCCACGCCTACCAACTTCATCAATCGGTACTTATACTTTTTGATATACAACGACTCGAGCAACTGTCTCGAACGTCAACTATTTCCCAAGTGATTAATACATACACATGGCTGTACTATAATGCGACGTGATTAATCTCTGTGTTATACTAACATCTAACCTCGCGAAGTCATCGAATCGCACGACCAACGATTAATCGCGATGAGATTGAAAACAGGGAGAAACGTAATTTATAAAATTGTAATTACCGTCAGTGGCCTAATTCATGACACGCTTCCGGCCGATACTGTACGGTTCACGTTAGGCAAACAGTTTCCGGCTATTTTATGGAAATCTTTCATCCGACGAAC
Source organism: Ceratina australensis (assembly GCA_004307685.1). NCBI lineage: Eukaryota > Metazoa > Arthropoda > Insecta > Hymenoptera > Apidae > Ceratina > Ceratina australensis. The sequence continues at coordinate 196,141 of SHCU01000118.1, forward strand.
CCTCGGAGAACTTTGCTCTGTGACTTATCCGCGCTAATTATATGCATAAAAGGTAGCAGGAGTATCTGTCGAGCGTGGATCAGCGTTCCCACGCACAGGTTTTAGCCGCGTAAATCTTCGCCTCGAAACGCGGTGAAATATCCGTAGGAAAAGATCGGCTCTCCGTTCGAATAAAAAGGGAACAGCTATCTCGAATTATCTGACGTTGCCCGTTTGTTTTTATCCTAATTCCCGGATTTATTAGCACCACGTAAACGTCGAACGCACCATCTGAACCTTTATTCCCGAAGGTAACCCGTAAGAAAATTGAATATAAATTGGCGTTTAATTTCATCCATAATTTCCTCGAACGAACGGGGAAATCTCGATAAAAACAGAGGAAACAAGGTGTTCGCGCAGACTGGCTGGTCTCGGATGTCGGGAGGAAGGAACGGTGGTTCGTTGGCTTCCGCCACGCGGAAGAAGCCACGCACGGTGTCTCGAATTCATTAAAGGAATTATTAAGGCGTGCTCCATTACCGCGTGGCCGCTTCCCCAGGCCTCGGCTAATTATCATCGAGCAATTAACAACCGTTGATTGCCGTTAACGGTACGAGCGCGTGTTAGATCCCCGACTTACGGCAGTGAGCCAATCTCAGCTACACGTTCTCTCTTTCAAGAAAAACTGTAGGACACAGCGCTCGAGGATTTCCAATATCTCGTCGGATCGTTCGATACGCGATTCGTTCGCACGTCAACGTTTCCCCTTTAAGCCACTCGTTTTTCAAAATCCGCGTCAGGTTTTCCCGTAGGTCGAGACAGAAAGAGGAAAACTCGTGCGCACGGCGGGCGAGCACACGAATGCACTCGACGAGTGTGCGACCTGTGCTCGCGGCGCCATTTAATTACGTGCGACGTTAATCCCGCGATGCGCGTAACGAGCCGCACGATTTCGCGAGGAATTGCCGCCGTCTGGCTGCCCCGATCACTCGAAACCTAGTCGGATACGAGTCCCTTTAGTTTCCCCGCGGGAAATCGATGCATTTAACCAGTAATAAAATTACTTGTTGTTTTCGGTAAATTCAATTTCCTTTCGACGCGCGTAAATTGAACTAGACTGAAAGTGTAATAGCGGCGGAAGGTAAAGAAAGAAAAAAAAAGCGTCGGTGTAAAAAAGAAGGAAGGCATCGTGAAGGCTTCTATGGCACGTGTCCAAGTGGCAGCTGATGCACTCCACCTGAAGCCTACGCGTCTGAGGGTTTTGTCTTGGCGTAAACGCACGAGTGGCCCCACGCTAGACTATCTCTTTCAACCCCTTCTCGCGTCTCGGCCGTCTTCATTGTCCGTTGCTCCGACGACGGTGGACGATGCCATCGAAGTCAAACGGATGCCCTAAGACAATGGAGGAGTCAGCCTCCAGAGGATTTATCGAGGACGTAAACTGGGAGCGTTCTGAAAGCCCGTTTGTTTCTTGGAACCAGACGAGACGCGTTTATATCTTTTCAGAATGCTTTTCAGAAAGTGTTGAATAGGCGTTGTACGATTAGAATCGTTCCTCCCGCTCCGTACAAATGTAATTTAATGATTAGATTTTACGCGCTCGCAGAAAAATCGCGGAAGATACAACGAGTGCAATTATTTCATCGAAAAATCCACAGTCTATTATTAGCGATCGTTTCGCAATTAAATTGAAGCTGAATTGAAAAGGGAGAGAGAGAGAGAGAGAGTTCCCCTCGCGGTGCATGCACAGGAATCGAAGGCAACTGAAGCAGAAATTCAACGAGACGCGTAACAAACGGTGCGAGTTCTCGGTAGAGAACCGTCCGGCGTTTAGAGGGCGGTCTTGCTTTTTCGAAGAGAAATAAATTGGAGCCGGGGTGGCATTAAAGCCTCCGGAGAGGAGAAACATCTGCCTGTCGGCTGCTCGCGGAGCTCGTGCCACGATGCACGCGTGCTGCTGTTGCCTCGCGCCCGTATGCGTGTTATAAAGTGGCTCAGAGCGTGCACCTGGCTTCGTGTTTTTTAACCAAAGTAGCTTCGCCAGTCAAACGCGTACCCCGGGTTCCAGCAGCCGCTCCTCTCCCGCTCTTTCCCTTTGATAGAGAACACTTTTCGAGAATACGTTCCGTGTTACCTGTAGCAGAAACACTCACCGACTCGAGTTGATTCGCCTGTTTAATACCTTTGGTTCGAATGAATTTTCAATTGGCACTCGGCTTCGCCTCGTATTTATAAGTATGAGACATAGTAAATATGTAAATCATATTCGCGGCTTTATTAATTGCATTTTTTTTTCCCCATTAAAACGCAATCGCCGTTGTAAGCGATAACTGGGTATTCTCGACGGACAATTAGTCGTTGAATTTCAAAGAGTTTCCCAGGATGTGCGTGCTGCCGTCTGGCCTAACGCTAGACTCGTGCACGTGATCGTGAGCGAGCACGTTTTAAATACAATTCCGACGGGCAACTTTTCCTGCAATTACGTTGCGTTTAAAACAATCGTTGGGGAGGAGAGAAAAATGTGATTCCCTTTAATGGAAAAGAATAGCGAGAAAGTGGCGCCGGTTCCCTGCTAAATAATAAATCATCTTCGTTGCGCGCTTGTTATTATCCGAGGATTATTTATCGGAATCTCGCCTTGTCTTGAAGTAGAACAGGGAACGCGTGTGTCTCGCAGCACCCCTCGCAAAATCCAATCAGCCGAGGGGCAACTTTTCAGACTTCACGCAGCACGCTCGCTTACCACGCGTAAACATATTTGCATCTTTCGCCCTTACGTAAGACGCTTAATTGAACACGCATTGCATAAGGTGCGGAAGGTTGAGTGTCACGGTCGTCGCCGTCGTCATCATCATCATCATCGTCCTCGTCGTCGTCAGCCGCCTTCTCCCGTATACCTGCTGACACACATGCGAAAGCCGATACGCATATTCGAGGGCTGCTCGAAAAGGTACCCTTCTCTTCCACCTTTCCCCTCTCTATCCTCCTCTCGTCGAATAACGAACCTGCGAGTAACGTGCACATACCATTTATTCTCGAGTGTCTCTTAACCCATTTCAGGGTCGAACAGATTCAGTTTTATTTCCCTGTATCGCCGCGTTCCTCTCGTCCTCTTCTCGGCGGTGCACAAAATTGAAAAACATTCGTTCGCTCTAGCGTAATAAATTTCTTCGATGATAAAACCTGAATCGCGGTATGGTTCAAAGGAGCTTTATCAAAAAATTGAATTTCGAAGGACGTTATGAGGTAGGGAAGGGTAGGGATAAAATCGATCGTCGGGCAGAAGGTTGCACGCAACACCACCGGCGAGGTGGCCGATGTGCACGTGCTCTCGTACACCCCGCCCCTCGACTGTCACTGATTTCCTTGATTCTCGAGGAGGAAGAATGCCTGCGGCTGCCAGCTGCTCACGATCCTCGATCGCTTCCAGTCCACCCTGCGATCCTCCTCAGACTATCGTGATCCTTCGTGCAGCGAACATCCAATTGCCCTCGAACCGTTTTCAAACTCGGCCCCGCTACAATTCTCTTTTATCCCGAGAGTACCTCCTACCTGTGTCTCGTAGTGATATTTCAGTTCTATTGAATTTTTATCAAGAATGCGGTGACTGTAATATAGATATAAAATTAGTTCGGTCGATCAAGGATATATTAGTGGTGGAAACGAGGAATCAACATGGTGGTTTGGGTCGCCGGCTTTCTCACGGGGTAGGTGGTTGTTCTACGATCGTATGGGGGTGATTTTCAAGCGATGATTCATCGCGTATGATTCACGAGCACGAAACGATCCCCCGAATGGTAATCGCCGACAGCTGTTAAACAAACGTGACGTTTTCAGCCGATGTTCCGCGCTTGCCAGGCTTATTTCTGGTACGGGTTTCTCGTTCTATAAAGTAGCATCCAGAATGTTCCCGTTAACGGATCGTTAAGTCATTAGCCGGAGAGAATTTGAGTAAACGGTTATCTTGAAAGTTCATAAATGCGTTTCGATGGAAATTGTGAGCCCGTCTGCGTTCACGAGTGGGATCTCCGGAAATCACGTTTGGCAATCGCGCGACGACCGGATATCGAATAAACCAATGCCAGTGCTGCTGCGCAAAGGCTGTACGCGCGCTATCGAGAACGAGATGAAACGAAATTAACTTGCAAATTGCACGCTGTAATCTCGTTACGATTTGCCCTCCTGTCCTCGAACGTATTTTCCTCGCTGCTAGTAAAAACATTCTTGTTGAAACGAAAAACTAACGCGATCACTGGACTCATCGCTAATTTGAATAACACATTTCGTATCCAAATGGCAAAGGTTCACGCGAATGGGAAATAGTTCACGAAAGCAGAACGCTTTCATCGCCAAATCCAGCGTGCAACCGGCATGAGAAAGAAATTAATCGGTAACCGTAAAATCGAGGAGTGAAAGGCACTGTCCAGAACTGATGTTAGATCGTTCGCTGTTTTTTTTTTCTTTTATCTCATTACCGTGAAACTGACGATCCCTTGAAGGGATGAATCGGCAACGTGCAGCTGGCGTCCGAGCAACGGTGACCCGGTGGA
>SHCU01000118.1:201689-211819 GCA_004307685.1 Ceratina australensis
TTTTATCTCATTACCGTGAAACTGACGATCCCTTGAAGGGATGAATCGGCAACGTGCAGCTGGCGTCCGAGCAACGGTGACCCGGTGGATTTTATCCGCGGTTCAGTTCGCAGGTGCTGCGAGGAAATTGAATGCGGGTAGAACAGCGGTCTGCCGATTGGCCTGCTCGTCGCTGCAATTTCGCGGACGTATCGCGTCGATGGAACGTTGATGATCTGTGCAATTAAATGTTCGTTTGTAACGCGTGATCCTGTAATTTCCTAGCAATCCCGCGACGAGCGTACAATTTCACTTTGAAAGTTCAGAGACATACGATCGGTCGAACCGCGTTTCAAATTTTAGCCACATTCCATCGTGCCATCTCCAAATTGGAACGCGTAATCGTAACCGAACGCGCTGTCTCTGTTGCAGCTTCCCACAGAAGATGGAGAGGCCGTCGCAGCATGCCGCGAACGTGAACCAGGTGCACGGTAGCGGCATGCACGGCGTGTACTCGTCCGGTAGTCAAACGTCCCTGACGACGTCCTACATCACGGGTCAGTCGTACATGCAGAACCAGAACTATGGCCACGGACCGTACAATTCGACGTCGAACGTGAGGGTATACGCCCATGCCGGTTACAACCAGCCGCAGAGTTACGGCACTATGGTGCAGGGCTACGGTGGTCAGCCGCAAGCGAGCGGGTATCAACAGAATCATCTTAAAAAAGGACCTGTACGTAACGGAGACGTGTTGAAGAGATGCCGGCTTCAGACTGCGTAAGACTAATTCGCACTATTCGTTTTTCGCTTGCGTACGACGATCGGTTGCCCCATCGTGATTTCTTTCTTATTCTTCGTTTGACAAAGAAGTATGCACAATGTTCACGCTCAATTATTTAGTACGAAGTCCCGCAGAACGCACGTCTTCGTTGCCATTCAGATTCGAGTTTTTCATTTCTTAAGTCGATCCGCGATGTACTCGCTGCGAACAAGAATGTAGAGTCTGTGAAACGAAAAACGTGTTCAATGCAGAATAGCAATTTTCTCGAACAGATACGAGTTGTCTCAAGACCTTTTGGACAAACAAATCGAGATGTTAGAGAGAAAATACGGCGGTGTGAAGGCGAGGAACGCCGCGTTGACCATCCAGCGAGCGTTCAGGAGATACACGCTTCTGAAAAAGTTCGCGGCGATCACCGCGATGGCCAAAGCGGAGAAGCGTTTGAGCCGAAAGCTTCAAGAGACCGCGGAGAGGACCGGGAACGCGGCCGAACACGAGAGGACGGTCTGTTACAGTCAAATTTACATACAGCAGCCGTCGGGTGCTGCGAACCGGCCGATGCCCCTTAGGAGCATGTCCCTGCGGGAGAGGAGGCACGTGGAGAACTCGCAGTCGCCGATACCCAGGAGCCAAAGCGGCAGGTGCGAGGTCCAGATTGGCGGCAGTCATCAGCACGCGAACCATAATATACACCAAACTGGTAGGCACACCCCGTCTTTGGCTCCGAGCCCCTGCAACAGACACCAACAGCTACCACCAAGCCCGTGTTGGGAATCGAGCTCGCAGGAGAGCGGTTCCAGCATGCACTATTATAATCCACAGGTGATTAGAACTTGAAGAATTTTTCTCTTTAATTTCCAGCAAAAATAAGCGCGTCATTATTATTTTTATTCGATTCATTTATAATTGTAATTGTTTGGATTAAGGAGACGCTATGCAATATAAGACAAGAAACGCCTCCGCGAGATCTTCTGCGAACGCCGTGCACGTCGCCGTCGACGCCGCACAATCTTCAAACGCCCGTGCCACAGAATTGGACCAGCGTCGGGCATCTCGGTTCCGCCGGCAGAACGAGGGGCTCCGCGAAGAAGGTGCCGCCGGAAGTGCCAAAAAGAACGTCTTCCATTACGTCCAGGTCCATGGAGCCGCGGCACAATGGTCTGAGCAAGAGCGTCGAGAACGGTAGCTTGAGCTCGGTCCAGAGTTCCGGCAGCGATTCCACTAATTGCGAGAGCTCCGAGGGAGACCCTCAAAGAGGATCACCTGTGTGGAAGCACAAAGGAATCGTGAGTTTCCTCGCCCTCTTTCGTTTTCCTCTTTGCCTTGCCGCTTCGTTTTCTCCCTCTTTCCGGCTAGACGATATTCAAAAAGATTCTTTCTCTTCCTTAACGCGAAGATATAACGGTATGAAAAAATGATCGGGAATTTATAACTGTCATCTAGTCAAGTTCGCCGGAGCATCAAGAGATCGCGAACCACGCGACGGACTCGGCAACGATGATGAACAACGTGAAAGATCTGGGTCACTCCCACGCTAGTTCCGGGTATCAGCTACCCATGATGGACCACCAGGAGAACATGCCGCAGACGAGTTACAAAGTGTCGGAGACGGTCAGAAAGCGACAGTACAGAGTGGGCTTAAACCTCTTCAACAAGAAACCAGAGCGGGGGATCACCTACTTGATCCGAAGAGGATTTCTCGAGCACAGTCCTCAAGGTGTAGCGAGATTCTTGATCAGCAGGAAGGGATTGTCGAAACAGATGATCGGGGAGTACCTTGGAAACCTTCAGAATCCCTTCAACATGCACGTGCTCGAGTAAGTAGACTTTTTTATCGCTTCGACGGAAAGGAAAAGCGTGAACGTAACGGCGTGTTCGGTGAAAGGTAATCTATTTATTCGTCCCACGATGATCGCGGTGATCGACGTTGCGGAAGCAGCGGCTCCGTTATTTATTATAGAAAAAGTCGATTTCTCTTATCGTTTGAGAAACGCGTGATTGTTTTGATTCCGTAGCCGCATTCTTTTGCTCTGGGTACAAGTAGAAATGTAACGCGCGTCGTTAAACGGATCTCGGGTAAAAGGATCCAAGGACTTCGGTGGGGTCCCTTTTTAGTTCTACAATTAGCGTGACGAGAGCGTAACAGGAGTAGCTGCAACTGGGCCGCTTACGAAAAAGAAAACACGTGTTTGGGTAACGAAACACTCGACTCCAGTTTTGAATGATCGAGGACAGAGTCAGTAGCAGCCCTTGCGAACATAAATAAGTCTTCGCTGTCGTTGAGAGATTCTTAGCCCAAATTTCAAACGAAACTGCAGTCTCTTTTGAGTACCCTCGAAAAACGTTTCGTTTTATACTCGATAACGTAAGAATCTAAAAAATTTTAACGGAACCTTTACGAATTAATTTGCAGATACTTCTCTCAAGAGCTGGATCTGTCCGGAATGCAAGTGGACGTAGCATTGCGGAAGTTCCAAGCATACTTCCGAATGCCGGGCGAGGCTCAGAAGATCGAACGATTGATGGAAGTGTTCAGCCAACGTTATTGCCAATGCAATTCCGACGTGGTGTCTAGGCTACGCTCCCCGGACACAGTATTCGTCCTGGCGTTCGCAATAATAATGTTGAATACCGATCTGCACACGCCGAACTTGAAACCGGAGCGCAGAATGAGGATGGAAGATTTTATAAAAAATCTCCGTGGCATCGACGACTGTGGAGACATCGACCGAGACATACTAGTTGGAATTTACGAGAGAGTGAAGGAGAACGAATTCAAACCTGGTTCCGATCACGTGTCCCAAGTGATGAAAGTTCAGGCGACGATCGTCGGCAAGAAGCCAAATATGGCATTGCCGCACAGAAGATTAGTCTGCTATTGCAGACTCTATGAGATCCCGGATATAAACAAGAAGGAGAGACCGGGCGTGCACCAACGGGAAGTGTTCCTCTTTAACGATCTACTTGTCGTCACGAAGATTCTCAGTAAGAAAAAGAACAGCGTCACGTACACGTTCAGGCAAAGTTTCCCATTGTGTGGAATGGTGGTCACACTGTTCGAGGTTCCTCGTAAGTTTCTTACTTTTACAACAATTCTAATCAAGATTTTCATTGTTCCCCTTGACAACCATGTGATTGACGATAATTTTCGTTCTTAGATTATCCGTATGGAATAAGACTCTCCCAACGCGTCGATGGAAAGGTACTGATCACGTTCAACGCGAGGAACGTGCACGATAGGTGCAAGTTCGTGGAGGACCTCAGGGAATCCATCAGCGAGATGGACGAGATGGAGACATTACGGATCGAGACGGAACTTGAACGACAGAAGAGCAGCAGAAGTGCCAGGGGCGGCGGTGCCGAAAATAGAGATTCCGGGGTAGCGGATGTTGAAATCTGTCCCTGCCCGGGTCCGTGTTCCGAAAGGTCGGAGACCACCGACATGGACACGCAATTAAAACGATCCGCGCTTAGCAATTCCCTTCTGGATATACACGAACAATGTAAGTAGGCAAAGTGATGAGAAAATAAATCGAATTAATATGTTTTTTATAGAAGAATTTTCATTTCGTTCACAGTTGCCGGCGAAAAACCGCAGCGACGCGGAAGCGTGGGCTCGCTTGATAGCGGTATGTCGATTTCTTTTCAATCTACGTCTGCCAGCTCGATGAGCCAAGGCATTAAGCATCCTGGACAAGTTCATCCTATGCATCCAGGGGCCACGATTCCCGGTGGTGCCAAGGGACTAGCACAGCAGCCCTCTTTTTTGGGAAATCTGTTCGCTAAACGGGAACGAAAACTCTCACAATCGGAAGAGTCCGGCCCGTACAGTCGCACCACGGAAGTGTAATGCATCATTCTTCCGATGCTGCCTAAGAGATAAACGGGAACACTCGCGATGGTACGATCTCGAGCTGAAGATTTCAAGAGAAAACGGTGTGCGAAACTTTTTTACATCCTCCTTTCCTATACACAACTTCGTAACGCCTACGTAGCGACGTTAGTTAGGTTCCAGCACAGGTTCATTGTAAATTCTCTATAGAGGACGAATACTGTTTTTCTCGTGAAATTCCGAATAGCCATCGAATGGGACGCGCAAACTCTTTCGCATTCTCTCGACTTATAAGGAAGCGGCAAACGGTCGCTGATTTTTGTATGCGATTAGAAAGGTCGATCCATGTTCGAGACGGCGAGATCCCGTAACCGTAATAAATATGATGAGTTAAAGGAAACAGAGTTTTAAAAAAAATAAGGGAAATCGATTATGCGATGCGTAGGTTTATTAGATTGGGCAGGATCCAATCGCGATCACGTCGAGAAAAAGAGTTGGCTGGATGTCTGAGAGATTTGCCACCGCCGGGACGCGTGTATAGTATTTATTAATCCAAAAGCGAAGAAAAACATACGTCAAATCGATACGTTCTTTTTCTTATCTCTTTTATGGTATTTATAATTATTTTCGGTGGTGGACTCGTTCGCACGATTCCATCCGCGTTTGTAGATAATCATTCTATTATATATTGGTCGTGTAGGCCCTGTGAACCGATTTTTAAACGATAAATCACGTGGCAAATGAAATTATGCTCTTAAAAAAGTAGAAATAGAAAACAGTTGAAAGGAGAGAGAGCGACTCTAGTGTAATGTCGTGTTTTTTGCAAATATCGTCGTAGCTATACTTGAACACTCTTGTACATAATAGATATATGTATGACGACAGAATTGTACGATTATGATGGTGATGATGATGATGATGATAATTCTGTAACAAAAAAAAGAAATGTAATCTAAGGAAACCGATAAGCAATCCCTCTCTCAATGTTAGGTGCATGTCGATGTCTAACAAGTTTTTAATATCACAGCAATGGAAAAACGCGTTTAACGTAGCATCCTTTGTAAGTATTAACGTTTAAAAAGCGTAAGGAGGTCAGAAGAGACGCATTTCTCATTGCGAATGTCGCGATACATAATACAATAACCCTTTGCAAGTCGTGTAGTTCTGCTTATGTGTTCAAGCTCGAGAGGTTTGTTGGAAGCAGCGTACGTTTTAAGCAAATGATTAGTTGGTTTCTCGTCTCGATATAGCGTAAACGACTTGACTAAGTACGCGACCGCGAGCCTTGGCTCCCGAAGCAAGAGGACAACTTGTATGCCTTATATACTGCCACAACTCATCACCGAGAGATGAGAAGCTAACTAACGATTTCAGATTAGACGATAGAGAATTTTCCGAAGGCTGCAGAATTCCGTTCTCGAAACGTTAACTTGTACATATGCATTAGCAGCGGTCGCGGTACCGAATAAATAGTAAGTTGGAAGGAAGTATTCGTTGGTTTCGGAACTTCGTCGAAAGCGATTCATAGTAATTTGATACACTGTACATTGTCATAACACGTAATTCGTTTCGGATTTTGGGAGTTTTATTTCTGATCTACCCATTCGCGATTGTTTCATCTATTTTAGTAGCTCTTTCTTTCGAGATTACACGCATAACGTTAAGTCCTTCGACCGAACCCGAAGAAAAATATGAGTTCTTACTTTTTCACGAAGACACTTACACAAACACTGGCGTAATAAAATAAAAATAAATAATACATACTTATATTAGGGCAGCCAAGTTTCCTAACATTTTAACTCGTATATAAACTTCGGCTGCTATCGCGTTTCTCGATTTTAAAGATGCCTACTAATCTCTCTTAAACGGGATGAAGAAACGGGCTGTTGTAACGATCGTGTAGGTTCTAATTAATTGTAAAATCGAACGGTAGTTATTCTCACCTTGTTGAAACGAACGAGTATGAATTTTAGGATATGCAGAGGTTGAAGTATATGTGAACCGAAACGTAAAGGAAATCCGAATGGAACTGAAAACATAATTAATGATATTTGGCGAAGTGTTCATCCTAAACTCTTATCATAGGCTCCCACGGATCCGTAACAACAAACGTAGTCTTCAGCGTTATTAATTCTAGTCTTTCTCATCAGGAGAGTTCTCCGATCGCGTTGTAACACTCGCGAATGAAATAAATTTCACGGAAACATCGTCACAGGAAAAGCCTCCACGTAGCTTTTAAGGGTGTGGTTATACAATAAATAGTGCGAGACCAGTTTAATATTAATTTAAGGATCGCGTCAATTTGCGTGGAAAAATAAATTGGGACGGAAATAAATGAAAAGAGAATACGGAAATTCTTCTGTGATAATCTTCTTATGAAAGGAACAAAAATAAGAAAAGACTGATTAGGAAGACCATCTTCTACGTCGCCAGGGATAGTCATCGGAAAATTCAAAGAAAAGAGTATATACCATCGTTACGTCCTCTCGCGAACTAGTTCATCGACCAGAAGTCTGTTGGCTTTTCATCGACTTCCTCCGGTTCTTGAACGAGGACATTGATAATACGATTAGAGAATCACATTTAGGTGTTTTCCAAACTCGTTTCCACGCGTGTAGTTATACCGTAGTGATCTTAAGCAATAAACTTCGGTTCTATTTCAAGTTTCATGCACGATCTCACATACGACAAATAAAATGATCATTAGTTTCGATTAGACGTTATTGGTAAAGTTACATAGTCAGTACCAAGGTAGAGATACCGTAAGTTTTATACGTTGAAGCAAACGTTTGGAAATCACAGAAATAAGTGCTTATCACGACATCGAAGCAATACAACATTGTGGAACACTATAATTATTGACGCGATCTTCGAACAAAAGATAAAAAACATTGCAACACGCAAAGAATAATGTCATTGAACTTCTAGCGCATTCGACGAAACACTTTGATGAGAAAGTGAAATATGTTATTAATTAAGAAAGTATAAAGCTCCCCGTACGAAAGTATCGCCTCCTTTGTTAATCTAACGAAAACGCTGTATGCACATTGGGTTAATAAAGAACTGTGAGTCTGGAACGTGTAAAACTACCCAGGCATTGTTCTTCTTGATTAAGAGAGAGGAAAAGGCAAGTCGTTTTACTAAATTATATATTTAGTAAATATATTTTTGTACATACCATTGTTTCAAGTAAAATCATTAGCGTAGAGGGTACTGAGAAGTAGAAAAGTTCTTAGCGTCTAATCGGATTCCATTTTGTAATTTTGACATTGATAAATTCAGTAAAATGTAACTAACAATCTCGATTCTATCCACCTAGTTACTTTAAACGAACAATGAGAACAATTTAGTTTGTATATTTAGAAAGTTAATGTTTTCTTCGCTTGTCGCGATCATCTCTCCGTTGTTCTCTCTCGTCTTTACGTTTCGTAGTCGTGGTCGTAGAACTACTTGCACGTTTCGCTTGTTTCAAGAACTGATCCAAACCGAAAGGATCCTCCTCATCCTTCTCGAATTGTACAGGTCCTGAGCGTGTTGTCGATCTATCAGTTCCGCTAAACTCTTTATCCGGAACAAATCTGAAAGCACACGAAATACACTTGTAAAATACAATGATAAAGTCAATGTCAAGAAAGAAATTAAGTACCGATTCGTTTTGACGAGTTTCTCCAAATCGTCTCCGTAAGTGTCTTTATCAATGTTTTTGCTAGGACGGTATATGTGAGTGGCAAGAGAATTTGAATCTTTCCAAGGTTTATCGTAAACGTTGTACTCATCATCGTGTCCGTAACCGCTATCCATTCCTTTGCTAGTATTGAATAACCGTTGATCGAACTGTGCTTCCCCGCTACTAGGAATACTTTTTGCTGGTAAACCGAGAGCAATCTGTTCGCTGATATCACGTTCGCGCTCACGTTGCAATCTGGATCGTTTGTCAGGCGCAGCGCGCGCCAAGTTGCGCTCACGTGCACGATCTTTGTGTCGTTCTTGTCTAAGCTGATCCCTTTCTCGAGAGTCCTCCGATTTCTCTGTAGAACATCAAACGTAGCACACTATTAGAATCATAGCATCGACCTTCAAATTCTAAATATCTAGAAAAAAGTCGAATCGCAATGTTCACAGGAAGTACATAGGGTGCATGTACGAACCCATTGCGGCTGATTTCAAGCCAGCACGTTCCTCTCTAGCCTTCTGAGCCAATTGTCTCAAATGGTCTTCTTTCTTCTCCTTTTCTTTCTGAGCCAACTTCTTTTCGAGTTGGGCACGCATCTCTACAGCCTCTCTGGCCTTTCTATCCGCGATGTACAATGCTTCTGCCAACTTAGCGAAGTTCTCATTAATGTGAACTTGCTGTAAGCCACGACCATCAGCGGCTAACCGTTTATCTAGCGGAATCGTGTATCCCTGCAAACAGAATAGTTGCTCATTAGAAATAGATCGATGGAAAAATGAAAGAATCAGTTTTACTTACCTTTGCGTTCTTCCAATTACTGATACAAGGTGGTATTTTCCACTCCTTTTGTTCTTTGACAGTCACCTTCCTAGTAGGCGAATGCATAACTGGTGCTGGAGGCGACGGAGGACCTCGCGGTATCTTTTTATTAATTCTGCGATCAAGTGTAAAGCCTGATTATTACACGACGTAGTAAACAATGCTTTATTCGAATGTTTGTGTCACCTTGAATGAGGCGCTTCATTTTTTCATGGAACTTACTTAAATTTCGGTGGTTCCAAAGGATCTATTTGAGCTTCTACCATTCTAATGACCCTCTGCTTAGCTCCAGAATTAAATGACTGTCCTTGTTGAGATGGTGTATATCGAATGTATTGTGCTGGCGCTTGCTTCTCAGCGCATCTCACTGGCATCGCAGCGGCTATTTTCGATCTTGTGATCTTTTCCAAGGCTTTCTTAGTTTTTTCTGTGAGTTCATCTATCTCCTCGGTAGGTGGACGTTGCAAAGTAGGATCCTCTTCGCTTGTGATTTCCGATGGTAGCAAATCGCTCAATTTACTGTACACGATCTATAAACGTAAAACCATGTATCAAGTGTCAAAAATAGTATTTCCTTATCCAGGATCGCTTTGTCTATACCTTGTCCTTAGAATGACCCTGCCTGGCAATTACATCGTATTTAACTTTTCCTTCGGCATCTAACTGGACAGCCAAGGCATTGCTGGTGGTTTCTTTTCCCTTCATTCCCATCCCAAGTGGATATTGAGCCACGTGTATCTCTGGGAATGCTCCACCATCTCCATAATCCTAACAGCGATTTAAAGAAAGCCACAAAATATTTTAATTCATGCTCGTCGAAAGGAGAACGAAATTATTATAATATTGTTTACCTCTGGATTTCTTGGCACCCATCCTTTGCGTTGCCCGTAAGGTGGTGCGGTAACAACAGCTTTGACAAGCGCTGATACAGGCCTTTGTCGTAATTTTTGCTCCCGTGCCTCGTCCTCCCTGTCCCATACCACCTGCGACGGTGCAGGTAACAAGCTGTAACACAGTAAAGAACTCATAGAGTTTGATAAGCG
>SHCU01000118.1:235269-247385 GCA_004307685.1 Ceratina australensis
TATTTCTGATGTTAAACTATTAAAAGTAGCGATTAGAAATTTCTCGTGCGTAGATACTCTGCACTGCATTAGTTGTAAGTGACACACTATTCATAAATATTTATTTATTTTTAAAATTTACATGTTTTCCTTTATGCATCTATTGCGTATCTGCGAACACGTGTTTGATTCTTATACGTTTAAACATATTTTACTATTAAGCTGTTGAAAATGTAGCTTGACACAAATAATTATTCGCTACATTTATATTATCTTTTCCTAACTTTTATTTTTTCTATTGATTTTTATTTGTGTTTCATTTCTTTATGTTATAATAGCCGTGAAATCACCGAATAAGTTATTTGGATTACGGGACCGTTTAATTTCGTCCATAAAGAACAGACATATTTTTGAAATTGCTTCTTATATCAAGGAGAATATTTATGGTAAGCCTTGATGCTGGCTTGCCACGGGAATTATTATTTTGATATTAGTTTTATGTACATAATTATACTAAACGTCTTTAAATCGCATGATTTGACGTTTTTGCAATATTCTTTGGTACCTGTTTGATCCATTAATATCGCATAGTATCAAAAAGTTTTTTATCCCATGTTTCTAATAGAGAAACGTATGTGAATAAAAAGATATTAGGCATGTGAACTGTAATTGCTTCATTTAAATAGGCATACATACGTGCATATATACATGTATAGTTGTTATGATGCGATGTGATATTCTAGCCGGAGTTTATTTTGTTTTTGTCGAAAGCATGACTGTATTTGCATGCATAGCTAGGATTTGCGTAGCAATGTGAAGAAACGAGCATAGATCAGTTTCTTCGTCGTTAACATTTCTCTAATTGAGTATTGCATTTAAATAATAGATCTGCCAAACCTGGCGTTGGATATTGATTCACCAACGCGAGGCACGGAGAGACACAAGTCTCCTGGAGAGAGGAAAATCGGTTCTGAACATTTAAGACCTTTGCCTGATTCTTTACTCTTCGACATTCGAAATATCCAAGCGATGACTGATATCAAAACGCACATTGGTTACGCCAGAGCTTGGGTACGGCTAGCACTCGAAAAGAAATTGCTTTCCCGACATTTAAAAATCCTTTTATCAGATACGAGATTGTTAAAGTGAGTCGCAAGTTCCGAATTTTTAATGAGAAATTATGGAACTGGATGATTTATTACATTATTTCGTTTTTAGAAGCCAATATAAGAGATTCGCGTTTTTGCGCTGCGAGGAAGAGAAGGAACAGTTCTTGTATTATCTCTTAACGCTGAACGCCGTCGATTACTTCTGTTTCACCAATAATTATCCGACCACGAAATTGCCATATAGGGTCGTTATATTTCCTAGTCGAAAGGCCAGCGCGGCTACCACTTCGGCTAACAGTTGGATCGCTATTTCTGGCACGCTGTGTGAAACAAATCCTGTGCCGATTCCCAAAGGCGCATTGGAATTCGTGTTTCATGTATGTACAGTTTTAATTGTTAATAATCTTTCATGAATCTTTAACTATCTTCCATCGTCTTGATTCTAGCATAAAAATTTGGGCGTGCTCTCCACGTTGCGCATTGGTCACGATAATACTGGGCTTTCGCCAAAGTGGATGGTGGAGCACGTAGTAGTGAGAAACGAAGTCACGGGTCACACGTTCAAGTTTCCCTGTGGTAGGTGGCTCGGCAGAGGTATCGACGACGGTTCCACTGAAAGATTGTTGGTAGGTGCATTGGTACCTCCTACCATCGATAACGAGGAGTTGGTCGAGACATGTTCAACACCTCCGAGATGCAGATCTCCTAGCATACCGAGGCGTCCGATATTGTCTCAAGTTGAATTACAGCATATGTTAGGTAAATACGAAAAATCCTCGTTTCACGATTTTCTTTATATCTAAACTCTATGTTTATATTCGGTTTCAAAAACCAAAGGATATTCGGAAGAAATTTTTATGTATGGGATTATCTCCGTAAGTTTCGATTGTAATAAAACTTCGATCGAATTTCCGTCTTTACGATAACTGATCTTTATTGCAGTACGCGTGAAAGAAAATTTCGAGATTTCCTTGTTAGAAGAAATGGACGAGTATTCGCAGAGATTGAATAGGGACAGACGAGTTCGTGTGAACAATCAAAGATTCGCGATTTTGAGATGTTACTGTCATCTCATCGATCAAATTAACATGTTCAGTCAAACTCTTGGCAAGGATGGAAAGTTTCAGTTGTTCATTTGCCTGGCAGCAAGGTAAATTACTTTATAACGAATCGACTGTAAATGATTAATCACTGATATTTTACTTTGAATGATTTTGTTTCAGAGAGCAACTTCTTCATGCTATGCTTCGGCCAATGAGTGAAGCGCGATCCACTGCGGATATGTACGAAGAGAATTCCTTCTTGAGGAATGTCACTTTATTAAACTTTGTCATTCATATTCTCGAGCCACTGAACGAGTTTCACATTGTCCTCGAAAAGAGTTTGACCCACGGAATTTCTAGTATATGCTAATTCAGCGTGAACATTCCACGTATTCTACGATAAGGTGCGTGTACTTACCACACATCAACGTATATCTCACATAACATTATATGTTAACACATTCTTATATTTCGTTTTTTTAGGATGCGTTTACTCGAAGCAGCACAATTTACCAAATTCTAAATAATAAAATATGACGAGACGCGTTACAATATAAAGAACAAAGAAGAGGAACTTTGTAAAGAATCATATTATTAAGAATCTATAAGAAGAATTTAATATATAATGTAAACGAAGACTGTTACGCAAATGTAAAATAGTCGTTTTTAGATGACAAATTATTTGACAGAAAGTGATAAATGAAAGCATAGATCTGGTTCTGTTCAAAAATTTTAAGGAGATTATTAACGATGACAAGAGGAGTTCCGTGCAAAGACAAATGACACTGATCTTGCCCATCTTGCCGTAGGTGATATTGCTACGTGAGTGAAACTGACGTATCGTGTACCAAAGATGTGATCCTATTAGTTATTACTAATTAGTATTATCGATATTGTCATTATAAATTAAGGATTTAGTTTTTTTTACGGTCTTTATCATAAGCAGAAGAACGATTAAACGTGCAAGCGACGTATAACTATATGTTGATAAACTTAGACGAAATGGACGTTCCATTATTTATTATTTAGAAATAATTAATAGTTGGAGAGTGCCGATGAAAAATCAGGATAGCAAACAATTTGCGTTCTACTAAATTGTTGCAATTGTCACGTTTTATATTTTTTTATATCCTTCGTTTATACGTACTTTATAACGAACGCTTGCACTAATTTTTAGCACATTTCCTCCTTACTTCAATAGACATACTATTCCGATAATTTTTTTAATCATTAATTTTTCAGTTTTATATGCTATAAGTAACCGTAGTTTCTAAATTAGACTATTCTCGATAATTTTTAGCATTAGCGATTTACACTGTACTAATTTCTTATGAAACCTTAAGCGAAATTGGAAGGACATAACGTATTGTGAAAAACAGTCAAATTTGAGAACAAAATGGACCAAAAATTGTTTACCGCTGGTATGGCAATGGATTTTTAGTACCCGTATTAAAGTTAATCCTGCTTTTTGAGGTTTTAACGTATTTGATAAATCCGAATAGATCGATAGCCCCGGTGTTTCGAAGAAATAGTTTTCAAAGTACAATTCTTAGCGTTACGATCGTTCAATAATATATCCAATAGATAAGAATCATTTTGATTGATACTCAGCATGCAACTGTGCTCAAACGAAAGCACGTGTGAATAATATTGAACTCGAATACGATTTTTATTGTTTAGAAATATATATGGTGTGACGTTAAGTATAAATTATTTTTTTATTCTGTACAGTTTGATTTTGATTATGCGCTTTAAAGAAGAACAATTTTTTAGTTAAGGGTGACAAAAAAATCGCAAATTATCCACACGTGCTTATTTTTTGCATTCATGACATTAGGTTTCATTGCGAGTATCTCGCACCTGTGGCCAAAGTAAAATGTTTAGGATATCGTCTTTCAATATTGATCCACGGATATAAAACTTGTGAACAATTTTTGTTAACACTCCGCTTGTCAAAGCACTTAAGTTATTTGATGTACTTACATAACTACGTTTCAGTCTCTATAACGTGATTACTCGTGCGTGATTACAATTTTGCCAAATACATACTGACATTTAGCATGTAAAGATTTGATAGGCATAGACATTTCACCGTCTTATCATTCGACTCACATTTTTTTACCGAACAACTTTTGTATGAAAAGCAATGTATTAGTGCGAGCAGAGGGTGAACGTATAATTTGTTGATTACGTACCATTAAATAGTTGTTCCGTGAACAAGCTAGCATTCATTTGTTAATTAACTATGTTGCTATGTTGTAGACAATTAACATAATAATGGTAATACTTGCATAATGATCTGATTTAGAACAAACGAGGACAAAGTTGTTTTACTTTACGTAAATTTTAAACGAATTATACTAGGTCCATACGATTCTGTCACCTGTTGATTCTCGATCACTTTCCACGTGAAACGAGGTGACAATGAGGGAATCGTCCGAAGTCGAACTCGAATATTTTACATTAGATTCTCTATAGCTGAGAATAGTGTATTTGTGATTGTTTAATTGTTAGACTGAAGAATAACGCGTTGCATTTTTTATTATATCATTTTGTATGCTTTAAGGTGTTTCTTGTCTTATATTGAAATCGCTTGTGAACTTTTAATCTATCTCAGGCAGAACAGGAAATTAATAAAACTTGAATTCAATCTATGCTTGAGCTTAGTAATGTTACATTTTATGAAATATTACAATTAAATAAGACGAATAGACAAAGGCATCCAATGCATTTCTATGCTGCTTGGCCTGAGAAAGATTGAAAAGAAAGGAAAATATTCAAAGATTTCACCAAAGTTTCGAGTACGCGTTACTTATGACTAGTACAAACTTGTAGGCAGTGAATATAAGTTTTGTAATAAAACATGTGGCAAACGTTTTAACGTGATGTAGGCGCGTGCACCTGTTCACAATACTCAACGTTCGTGCGTGATGTAAGTTTTATTTCAAATTCACACACATGCCCACCTGATCACGATCCATGACTCGATCGTTCCTTATTGCGAGAATAAAAATGATTAAGCAGGTTCTTTATCAAGTTTGTACATAAACGAGAAATTCCAAAGCTTGGTGTAACGTATAGGATCTTTTACAAGACGATCGTCGTATAACTGTATATATACGAACTGTAAAACAGAATACTATAATATTGTACAGTAGAATAAAGAGTTATCAAAACGAAAGCGGCTTTACTCAATCTTAAAATGCAGACACATTTTAATTACCGTTAATGGGATACAATAAGATGGTTTTGTTCTCAATTAGGAGGAGAAAGAAAAATATGAAAGGCACGTTTTACGACTGTATAAAATACCAATACTTTATTTCTCAATCGACCGTGCGACGTAGCACGCACAAAAAGTGGGATATGTATGTACAAATTCAATTTGTACCGGCGTTCGTTTATCTGTATCGCCTGGTACAAAAAGTCGATCGCGCACCTACCGATTAAAAATCTTTTTTTTTCTTTTTACTTGCTAGATTTTAAAAGTAACGCATAACTGTTGGTTACATTCTTAATCATGTTTTTTTTCCTTCTTCCTCTCGCTTTTGCTTTTCATTCACGCTGCACACTTTTTCGCCGCGAGTGAATTAAAAAAAAAAACAAACAGACAAACAAAAAGCTACACATGCTGCTTCGAGCGGTAAATGCGGGGTGCCTGAGGTATATCAGTGGTATGTACATACGTCTATTTTGCGTGTTGCTTTGCCTCGACCGAGGGTGTTTTAACAAAAGAAAATGAGAACAAGTTGACAAACGATAGACATGGAATGACGAATAAACGTATAAAGTACAGCATTGATGCGAGTAATTAAAGCACATTAACTGCTTTTGAATCTATATAAATCAAATTTGCACTTTGGAGATGATCCTTCCAGCATCAGTTTAAATGTCTCGCAGTTCGCGATTACAATCATTAAAGTGGGTTTCGTGCTCGCATCGTAGTAGGGGATAACGAAAATGAGAAGTCGCTGATTAATTACAATAAAAGTAAAGAAAAGAAATTGTGACGTGGTATGGATATGCAATAGTTACAATGTTCATGTTTCTTTCTTTCGCTCGATTTCAAAAGAAGGAAATGGATGTCACAAGCTCGTTGTATCCTTACAAAGCTAAAAACGGGGCGGAATAACGGGGTTGTTCGATTGGGACGAGGCATTTCACACCATCCATTCAGGAACAGACTCGCAGTGTATGGTCACGGTTCAAAAGTTTTCTCATCATCGTCCATTTGTGTCTTGTATACAAAATATTTAATAACTGTTCAAGAATCATGCGATGGAACAGAAAGTATTTAAGGCGAAATGATTGAATGAAATCCTGCATAATCGAACTAACAAAAAGAAAATAATCTAACTTTAGAAAAACGTAAATTCAGATCGTTGAAACATAAATTGTACATCATTTCAATTTGATTGTTCTATGATCCGTGAATCTTATAAGTTCAACGAAAGGTTCGTATAGAATATTTAAAAGAACAATCTGAAAACAACAATGTGATACAATCTGAGCCAGGATCTTCCTTCATATTCGATCTTCAACTACAAATTAAATTACCAGCTTTTAAGAATTCTCAATGGACGATACATGAGTTTTGATTTAAAAATTTCGTCGGACTCACGGATAGAACTCGCGTGAGAACCGGAGACCCTGCATCAAAGCCTGTCGCTTCCGGTTTATAATTAATTTGCTCGAAGTCGAAATTAATTCTGATGCGTCCCTTCCGCTGTCTCTCGACAATGTTCCCATTCTTCCAAGGTACATAATGATACGTGTTTTAGAAATATACATACATAATATGTATATACATAATATACGAAGTATTTCAACAGAACGGACTTTTTACTGGAACACAATATTATTTATTAATCATGCAAACGTAAGAGATCTGTAAATCATCGAATTATTCAGAGTCTGCTACATGCATTGGCTATCGGAGAATATATCTTTATCACTTGATGAAAAAGCGTTAAATTATTGATCGTTTACACATACATAATTTTATAATGAATTATTTGCATATATAAAAAGGTAAAACATCCTACTGAAACACTCGTATAAGCGTATATATACATATACATAAATGCGTGCACAAATGAACGGATTATCATACGCTAGTAGTACAAGTATGGAAAAGGTCAGCCATGCGTACACCAGTCTGGGATATTTCTCCTTTACGTTATTCTATATCTCACTCTCATACTCTCGCGCTCTACGTTATACTAAGATTTGGTTACTTGAAATGTATGATACTAACTAAGATCTCCGCATTGTGGCACTAGGCTATCCCTCTCCGGTTTTTTTATTTCCTGCCTCTAATAGTTCGGAATGCGCGTGTTCATTCTCCTGAGCGTAAACCATCTTCTGTGGTCCACTCTTCGTTCGTTTCTCTCACTTCTTCGGCAGACCGTTTACGCTCACAAAAGTTGTGCGATACAACTTTTACCTCAATTCACTTCCACGCACCTTAAGTACTAACACAGTTTTCTTCTGGATATATGTTTTATATGAACGTTAACTGCTGGCCTCAACTACTATCGTTCCAATTTCTCTCGTTTTACGATATTGGAATTTGTATACTTTCCCACTACTTGTTTATTTAGTTACTTAGTTTTTGGATTGGTTGCACTTCGGAGCTTAACTACTACTGGCGATCTAATTAATTATGCGCACATACATAGCGGTTTATAGATTAATGGAGTACTTGAAACGTTTACATCCTGTTTCTCGGTAGTGATAAATAGTTTTTTTTAGCAACGGACGATAGTAGCTGAGGTTTGATTCTTCTGGTGCTGTCGATCTAGTTAGAACTATTAGGCTTTTTACCTTGTTCAAGTATGAACATGTACCCTTTTAAAACTGGCGATGATTTGTGTTATAAAACTAAACGTCAAATGTTAATTGATTGGATTGTTATCAATATTAATGAGTATCAAGCTCATCCAAATGTCAAATGAAAACATCATAAAGAGCGTTTTAAAATTGCGCACAGCACCAAGAAGTTTTAATTACTGTATGTATGAGATTGTATCCGATTTCTTTCTTTTACTTTTCGAGATTGCTCACACCTGCCACATTACTTGTTGCTATATCTTACACGGACTAAATGTTAAATCTTAATCGTACGCCTCGTATAGCTTACCTACATATATACAGCCGCGGTTCGAGGGAAAGAACAATCAGCCAGAGAATTGGTTTCAATCATCGAATTCAATGCGAAAAGAATAACTCGAAAATCAAATATACCATTAAATGATGTCTACTGCGAATCAAATTTGATAGTCACAGTTTAATTATGTCATTGTGCATCAATATATTTTGCATCTTATTGAAAACACTAATGGCTTGAATTACTGATATCATTTTTTCAGTTTATAAAATAATTTAAGAATTAGAAAGTAATAACTAAATGCTTAGAACTCACCCAAAAAATCCGAAACCAGTCATCTAGACCTTTATGAACCCTTCCATCGCCCAGTTTCATTTGCTTCTCATTCCTCGTGGAAAACTCGACACAGACACACGCGTGCAATTCATCACACATCCACCGCGTTTGTATAACAAGTGGATTTCGCAAACATACTCGCGGGCCGGCACAACCGATCTTAGGAACCGAACTGGAATAAGCGACGGGTCGCGCCACAGCCCCATATTGAGGGGCAGAAACGAAAAAAATAACTCTTTTGGATTAGCGTAAATACGAACGAAATGAAGGGATCTATGCATTTTCTATCGTATAAAATGCTTCCCTCTTTCATTACATCTTGTCGTAACGCGTGCTCACTCATAAATCAACCTCCCGTTTAAAAATAAAATAACTTTCTTTCCACATTCCAAACTTCATCCTTGAGAATACCCACTCCATTTCAAACCCAGTCCACTATTCCTTATAAAACATCTCTCAAGACTCGAATTAAAAGTAACCAGAAGTTGGTTTTTAAAAGATACAAAAAAGTTTCTCGACTTTCACGAAAATATTCTACTTACGAACTAACTTGAAAAAAATTCGAACACTTGTATCTTCTCATTCCTTACGCATGCTACGTATATCGTGCTATTCTTCTTTCTCGCACAATGCACACCTCGTGTATAATATAACGTGTACATATGCGTATATATATTTATATATATATAATTCATCTTCCTCGTATGTATAGTTATGTACAAAACGCTAAGTGACTCGACATGACTACGTGCATTTTTTCTCTTGTTTTCTGCTTTTTCTATCGCTCCTTTCCTTTAGTTCCGCGAAGGAGGATTTGACTTAACTCTTTTTTACTTACAAGTAAATGATACAGAAATTACGTGTAGTGGTCGTTTCGTCGTCAGGCTACTAAAAAAAATTATTAAGTGTATCCTATTACGAAATAGATGCGTAAAGCGTATTGCATTGCCTTCCCTCAAACGGCACGTCTTCTCGTCTCTGTTATTCTTCAGTACAGCTCGAAATAAGTTTTAGCTGTCCTCTCTTTTAACGTCATTCACAATATTCCGGTTTCGCGTAATTTACCATACTCTTTCCTTTGTTCTCTTACACTCAACTAATATCAGTGTCGTTTTCCAATAATTTTTTTATTAATTAGACAGACACTGTACACCGAATTATTTAAGACTTATTTTTATAGCTGACTAATTCGTTCAATCCCCTGTTCATTAGATCATACTCTTGCCTCATCGATTAACCGACTGCCAAATATTCCTTTCTGGCGAAATCAGAATAATATTGAATTCGCAGAGGACTAAATAATCGAGCGTGCAATAAAGGAATTCTGCACTTATTAAGCTCGACATCTTCGGCCAACAAAAATCTACAGAAAACGTAAATTGGTTTACGAAAACGAGAATATATAATACAAAAAAACAATCGAAGAAAAAGAGGACTCTAGGTATCCACTAGAGATCATGATTCGAGACGGACGTACGGTCTCTAGTAGTAGCGTGCTTAAAAAACGAAAACCGATTCCCGATAAACTTGTACGATCCTCGCAAATTAAAAAAAAACCGCGCAGATACAACTAAATAACAAAGCGGGCCCGATTGAAACTTTGGGCCCTCGTTTGAACGCCGTCCGACGCATTCGCGTTCTATACGTACAGCTATGTATAAAAAATGATTCTGCACGCGGAATCACGATTGTATCCGGGACAACGTAATCGTTGTCCCGGCACAGCTCGATTCGAGAGTAAAAACTTCAACAGGCAACGGACAGCTCCGTTGAGCGGTGCACAATTGTCTTCGATCAGTCACCACCGACTCTATTAAAATATCTCGTAAACGTTGCGAGTCGAACGTATCCAAAATAATTTACCTTTGCTCCGAAGCTGTACGGTGAACAATGATATCTTTCCTCCCTTATTAAAGTTCTGCGAAGTGGCCACGTGGCTTAAGGAGAAAAACGTCTCTAGCCTCGCCAATGACGATTTCTCGAAAATTTGTCAATGTACAGAACGCGTACACAACAGCGTACAGAACACATTATATTAACTTGTATCGACTTGTCTCTTCTCGTTTCACGCTGGTGGCCAAGGGAAACCGAACGACGATTGAATCAACGGACAATAAGCACAGCTACGTTTGCATAGATGGGTCCCATCATTTAAGAATCTTCCTCCTTGTCTTCTTGCTCAGATTTATTTTCTTCTTCGCTAGTCTTGATTTTCTTGCTGGTCGAGGGTCCCTGAATATCGTCCTCTTCTTGATCGCTGCTGGGTAACGCGCGTTTCTCGGCCTTCAGGCTCAGCAGAGAGTCACCCTGGCCAGAGTTTCCCTCAGCGGCGTCTCTCAAAAATGGATGCTCCTCACATCGGTCGGCGTGCCCGCCTTCTTCTCGTGTTCCAGGACCTTGTCCTGGCTGGTGCTCTCGTCCCCCACTGGCCTCTGCGGCGCGCTTGCCACAGAACTACTGCTACTACTGCTTTCCTGTTCCACTGGTGCTACTACACTAGGACCCTCCTCACCCACCGCCTGGGAGACCATCTCCTCGATTTGGTCCAAACAACCTTGCAGGTAGTCCTGGAAATGGTAATATATATAATTACTTCGTATTTATATAAATCAGAACGAGAATTAAGGATAATCTTACAATTATATTTAACTATTTTCAGCTCGGTAAATATGCTTTGCAAATAAGCAGGAAAAATTTGATACATTGACCGAAAGTAATTTTCTAATAATGGTACGAAATTGCATTTGTATGTAAATTCGGTTCCGTTGAGAAGATGCTAGTTCGAGGGATCGTTCGCGAATTTGAGCAAAACATCGAGTAAAAACGAGCGAAGACGTAGCAGGTGACGGGCACATGTTCGCGGTGAGAAAAAAGGAGCGGCGGGCGTGACAAGAGGAGGGAAAAGACCATTCGAAACACGGGCAGACTATACATTCGTGCGATGCGTCGCGTGCAAATAAAATGCACGCATGAATGGCTCGGCATGGGGTCTACGCCCTGTAAGATTTTTCAACGCATGTGTGTTTAGAGAAGCAGGAAGACGTTCCGCGAACCGTCGTGCTGTCTTTAACCACCTGTCTCCCTTCACCATTTTCATTCATAAAATTCGGCTCATTCAGTGTATTCTTATGTACATATGACAAGGAATGATTTATTCCGATAATTCCGAGCGTCAAAATAGATTCCATTATTGTACTTCTTGGTATGAGTATGCGTTTGCTTTAACTATTTTATTAACACTAAACTTATTAGATTCGCATTCTAAATATATTCTTGACATACCTGTTCGATAGCAGTGATGCGTGTTAGCTCATCGAGGAGTCTTGCCAGTCCGAAGCCGCTTTTCCCAGTCCAGTCGAGACCGTGGAGAGCGGCTGCGACACTCGCCGCTGCGATCATACTAGGCGTGTACATCGAGAATTTGTACTCTGAAACCAATAAATGAATAAAGTATTAATACTTTTTCTCTTATTCTAAATATGGTAAATATATGTCGTGAAGTAGTAGTCCAGCTTGTTATTTGTAAAGGTAGTATTCACG
>SHCU01000119.1:0-17287 GCA_004307685.1 Ceratina australensis
GGTCACATTTGCCGTCGATGTCTCGAAGCAAATGTAATAATAATAGAATAAGCAAACTTCTATTTACAAACTAATGACTAATAATCGATTTAAAAATATTTCAATTTCAGAAGAGAAACAAACTAACGATTCCTATCATCTATTTTAATCGATCGGAATGTATGAAATATAGGTACATGCGACTAGTGAAATCGTGTAAAAATACACATAATTATACATAAATATCGATATTTTATCTGATAAGTAAATAGAATAACGTCCATCCTCGGTTTTAATTTTATCCATCCATACGTGGAAAGAGAAACATGTTTGTATAATGATCGTGCAAATATGTATATACAAAGGGTTCTTTCAAGGTGTGCACGCTAATCATTCGCGTGATCACGAAGATCGATTATGAATCCATACAGAAAACTTGTATTTCGTAGACATAGGTAAAACAATATGATCTGAACTATAGACATTTAATAAAGCAAACGTGTTCTCGGTTCATTTAATTAAATTGATAATATGTAACTAGTACGTGCAGGCGATAATCTATTAGACAAGGAAGAAAAACTGGCAGAAAAGGAATCGAGCTGAGAGAAAAGAAAAATTCTGAAATAATGTCATGCCTCGCTTTAAAATTAATTCCAGCAACTGACACTTACCTGATAATAGAACCGGTGTAAAATAAAAGAAAAAACGATGCAAGGAGAAACGGAAAGTTTATTGAAACGAATTGTGATCGCAACAAAAATTAGAACAGCTTTTCGACACAAAGCGGATCGAAATATGTATGTATATGTATTTTACGATGTATACAGAGGGTTCTCCTCGGCGTCGAGAAGGCAAACCGGAATTTAATTGACACTGAGAATTGATTGCCCACGCAATTTTCACGAGATCTGCTGTCAATCGTTCGAAGACGATATTCATTTAAATTTAATCGACGTCCGTATATACCATAGACAAGTCTGCGTACGCGCGACTCGCTCATTATTGGATTAACTATATTTTATATTATAACATTCGAAAGAACTACTGCGATTCTCCATGAGGACGTCGAAAATTAAATTCATGCCTGTAGTACGATATGACCCTTTCAGTTCATTCTGATGGCTTGACTTATATCGTACTCACATCTAAATTCGTTTCTAAGTATACCGTATATCAGCAACTTACTATACTATCTACACAGACAAGCGTACATTTGAGTTGTTACCATTACTATAATTATTATTTTACTACAACTAGGTACTCTCGCATATTTAAGAATAGCCAGATCTGTTGATACCATATGAATGTACGTAGCTATGATATCATATACGTAGCTACTGATGGATACGCGAAGACGTCGATATTCTTGGCTCTATTGAGTACAATTGAACAGTTTGGGAAAATGATTCCTGGCCAGCTTATATCTTCTACGGGGACGACATTCAAAAGGAGTAATATATCTGTACCTTGTTCTTCCAAACCACGATCTGACGTTGCTGCATTTTTATATCTTAATAACATCAACTCCAGATCGTAGTTTGAAAACCAAAACATAGATTTATTGCACTATTTTAACTCGGTCCCTGCAGCGAAAATTAAGAGTTGATCTGGGATTATTATCCTAAGCTGTACATACACGGAGTATTTTTCTAGTGATCGATCCTGTTCTTCGGAACAACAAGAAACGAACGAACTGAAGGGATACAAGGTTTTCCGGTTTGGGTTTGCCCTTGTCGTGGATGAATTTGTTAACAAGTTAGCCTCGTAAATCAGACTCGGCACGCCGGATCCGATATGTTAATTAAATCGCTCGATAACGGAAATCACCCGCGGCTCGTATCAATCGTAGTCCCGGTACGGGCGTACGGACGGGATAAATAATGTTTTTCAACTAATACAACCTACCTATCGAAGTAATACCCGCCGAGCTGTACATGCAACCGTATTGCTCGACACAGTTTCACTTTTCTCTCCTCGGTGGTACTAGACAGCTGAACAGAACTCGCTCCGGAGCTCGTCTCGTTTTATTTCGCGTCGGCATGCCGTCGTCGAAGCAAAACCTCGCAGGTTTACCTAACTGCCGGCGCAAGGTCGAGGCAGATTCGAGGCGCAGGAAAATCGCGGTCGTTATTTATTCAGAAGAGTAACAACGACAATCCGCTATAAAATTCGGCGTACTGACGAATTAATGCCCCCAAGACCTTTTACGCGACCGTACATAGGTATCTATAAACGAAACACACGTGCACGCATGCCACACGATACCATTTTATGGAACACAAACAGATATATCATGCTGTTTCGCGTAAACGATGTCCCCTTTTTCACGCTCTTTCTACCGAAGGTATTAAAAGACGGTTTTTCAAACTTTCGCTAATTATCATTAATCGTTGCTCCTCAATTATATTTTTCTCTTCTCCTATGACTCTTGTTAAATATAATTAACGGATTATTTGAGGAAAAACGATTAACCTGATTGATGGCTGAACGATGGCTCCATTAAGTTCAACGTTCTTAAGGGAATTAAATAATCGTCGTTTCACAACTTATCGCGTAAAAGAAATAAAGCTATGTGCGAACGTGACTGATAATCGCGTTAAATAAAGTTACACATATGTAATACGGTCGTCTTATCGTTCGTCAAGGTTCTCGTGCTCAGAGGTAAACCTGTCCGAATTCTTATATGTATATATGATATACATATGACTACGACTGCTTCCTACCTTGAAACCATATCAATTTAATTCGCGGCATCGGCAGCACGAATACTTGTAGTATTTTATCCGGCACAAGCCGTTCTTTACGACCAACGCGCAGTTCTGATGCTTATCGACGCATTCTGGCGATGCTTCCAAAGCTTCTGAAATTATCCCAAATCCGTCGATTCGTAAAAGTGTTTCGAGTAAATTATTTGCGGCAGTTGATCGAGAATTATTCATAAAATCAGACTTACTCTTCGGTGGTTTGCTCGCCGAAGGTAAAGGGTCCTTTTTGCAAGGTACCAGGTTGCATTGTCGTTGATCGCTCGGCCTTGCGGCTTCCTCGCAATTCGAATCGGCGATACCCTGGTGGATGCAGCGAACCAGTCTGGTTTGCAAACCGGTGCCGCACGTCACCGAGCACTGCAACCAAACTTGCTATTTATATCGGTACTTATATATCGGGAAAGTGAAAAAGTAAGGTCGGCCCGGCTAGATCGTAAATTTACGCGCGTGTCGCCCCTCGGCTCGGCCTCGGTTCAGCCGGCGATTTACCTTCGACCATTCCGAGGTGAACCATGTCGGTGTGCACGGACTCGTTCTACACGATTGTTCGTTTGTTGGCCTCGAGTCGTTGCAATTGCTCTCCGGTAACACGACAAATTCGTTTCCCGACCTTGCGATGCAAATTACCTCTCGATATTGAACACCCACTCCGCAAGATACGGAACACTGAAATCATATTTACCCGATATGTTCATCCGATTCCTGTATCTACGAGACAACGATTTCTGATTACCTCTCGCTTATCTCAATTTTCTATAGGGGAACAATATTAAAAAAGTAACAAGTACATGTCTTGTTTTTCAAAGTCGGCCCGGCATTGATATTGGCAGAGACAGTTCACTATTACGTATCTTTTAATTACTGCAATATTTTTTTAATTGAAAATCTTGTGATTTTCTGGATTCCAGATTCCGGATTTCAACATTTCTGAATTCCTGAAGTTCTTATTGTAAACAAGATGGGTGTAATATCTCTTTAACTTGAGAAGATATCAAAATGGTTCTGCTATCATAATGTAATTAGAAAATAAAATTAATCAACACGTTCAAATTTCATGTCAAACTATGAACAAATTTAATTGAAAATCTAGTAACATCAATACTAAATCATGCTTTAAAAAAACAAGAGTTAGACTTATTACTTTTCTCGCACGTTGTCTTCCCAAGGGAAATTAAGTCGGAGCTGGTCAGGAATCATTGTCCCGCGTCGTATATCTATGGTCGTTTTATTCATTAACAACCGGCTCGACGACGAGCGATACGAAAGATACATTATTTTTGGTTATCAGTTACTAACGAATGTCCAAGGACCGGTGAACCATTTCGCGTTATCGCAGTTCGTTTCCTTTCCGAAACACTGCCGCTCCGTTTCCGGCCTCTCTTTGGGATTGCAGAATAGCTCGCTGCCATCGGCGCAAGCCACTTGTCTCGTTTCCACCCCTTTCCCGCATTTACTCGAACACTGAGGAAAAAGGGAAACACACATGCTCAGTGATTAGTACAATAATAAATCTCCTCGTTTCTCCTGCTTAAAAAGGTATAATCGACTGTACCTTAGACGACCATTCCGAGTAGAGCCACGGTGCTCGTTGTTCCGGGTTGATATCCTTACAAGGAATGGATTCGCAAATTTTCTGGGATTCCGGTTTGTCGAACGCGGAACAAGCCTTCCCCGATGTAATACAGGTCACTGTTCGATTTTGCATCCCCGACCCGCAGGTCGCCGAGCACTGGAATCAGAAAATCCCGCAGATATCACTCGTCAATTCAGCCGCCGGAGTCAACATTCGTTTAATCGTAATAACTCGTTAGCCTCGAATCGGTCTCCTAAGTGAAAGGAAGTGAGCCGCGGTATCTGTTACTGGGAAAGAAGCAACGTTTACCGGGGACCAGGCGCCGACGTCCCATCTGGGCGTGTCGTGGTGCGAGTGCATGTGTCTTAATTCCGGGCCGTTTGTGCAACTCGGTTTCGTACAGGTTTCCACGGTTTTTAAGCCCGGCAGTTGCGTACACGCACCGGCGGCCACTCGCATCGTTAAGTTCGCGTTCAATTCCTGCACGCATTCCAACGTTCGTACCCTGGTGCCGGTCCCGCAGGTGACCGAACACTCGCCCCACGGCTCAGCCCTCCACCTGAAACGATAATTCCCGATTCTCATATCTGCAGAATAAGTCTTATTACATGACAAACTCAAATAACGCGCGAGTAATTCGTCGTGCGAAAAAATCACGCGGTTTGTAATATACAGGAAGCTATTGTACAACTTTTGATTGATATATCTTTGCGCGCAACGAACAACTTGCGGGTTATTTGTAGTCGTCATGTTATAAGACTCACCCTATATGCAGAAACTGATTTACCAGAGGGAATTTATTTTACCTAGGGGGGCAAGGGTTGAGGTTGCAACGCAACGATGCCGATTGCTGCGGCCTTCCCACGTTGCGACAACGTTTCTCGTTTACTATCATCTGATTCGATTCGCGAACGCATTTTAAAATCGTCGTTTGAACACCTAAAAACGAAAACCGACTAATAATCCACGTCGTCGGCAATTGAATCATTTTTTATAAATCAATAATTATTAGCCACGATTAGATTTTGAGAAATTAATTATAATAGATGCTGCATATTGGTATGCTGATAAACACAAAGTTCCAAGCTCAGCATATTCTTTTGAAGTAAGTTGCCACACTCCAAGAACATTCGTTGTTATAAAATTTAAAAATTGAGAAATGAATACTGAAAACTGAGACAAAAAAAAAACAAAAGAAATTATACCTCCGCCACAGTCTTTTGAGCAAGGAGTCAGACCAATCATCTTCCAAGAGAATCGCAATCGCTTTTTCCTGTTGGCCTTCGACTTTGGCTGATCACCGGCCATCACCGTTGTTGGCGAATGCTTCATTTCTTCTTTTCGGCCTCTGTCACGGGTCCACGTTCGATCTCTATCAGGAATCGTCGATGGTAAATCAACTTTATTAGCGGATCTAAAAATACGGATAAGTTGTGTCTGTCCCTGTTTTTGAATCCATAATAGGAGTTGCAAATATTTACATCCTGTTCGAAGGCAATGCTAAAGCGACGCGAGCATCCGTGTCAGGAATATCATTTCCATGATCGGTGGACCCTATGAAAAAATAATCATCATATATTCATAAAACAGTAATTAGCCTTTCTTTTATAAAACTGCGCCACAGTCAAATATGAAAACAATAAATTTTTAAGAATCTGTCGTCCTGATCCGGTACAGCGATAGTCCTAACGAGCATGAAGAAGCTTTTAAAAGCGCGTTACCTGTTGCCAAAAGCGGCGGTGCTATTAACGGCCTGCCGCTAAATGCCTCCTTCAATGGCATCATATATTTGTAAAGTACCCCGGGATTCATTTCCTGCGTCAGAATCTGTGGATTTAAAACATACAATTATGTGTGCGCGAGATCGTTCTTAAAATGTAACGCGGTCGTCGCCGGTGCAAAAAATGGGCTCAGATCCAATAAATTGGAACGGTCGCGATATCAGAGACGTCTTTGTGGGCGTACCTCTAAATGCAAAGAATCGTTCAGTGGTCCGGTCGCCAAGATACACTCCATACGGTTTCTATCACCCCTCTGGTATGTTAATGTAGTGCCAGCCGCTTTATAAGTACCGCTCGGACTGTAAGCTGACGGCCCGTTCAGAATGTAACTACCGTTGCTGTCTCTCAGGGCTGCCGCACGTCCGATTGTGTTCGTTGGGGAACGGGCGTGAAAAAATGTCAGTTTCGAACCGTAAGGCGTGCTATCATAATCCTGAGTCTGTTCGAGTTGTTAGCGGGAACAATTTAATAAATCGTCGCCTGGGAGGCAAAACGTATTCATGCATTTCAGCGGTGAAGAACGTAAAAAACTAACCGAACAGCGAGAAGCGTGATAACTCTATCGAGATTCTAGAACGTCGCAATACGTGACTGCTTTTTTGATAGAATTCTTTAGTCGAGAGCCGGTCTAAAACGTGTTAAACTGACGTTTGTATAGTTACTCAGAGAATAAGTACTCGATACAAATATTGTCAGACATGGAATTACTCAATGAACACGTAATATTTAGTAACTTAAATTCGGTGCTCTATTTTTGTTGACCTCACGTTCTATCTCTTTTACTGTCTACTATATTGTCATCCTCGAGTAAAATCAAATTATTACGTTTTATCTCTCAGCCTATTAAATCGTGTCCTTTAAGAGACCTCAAGCGGCTATCAAACTCATCAAACAGAATCTCGGAGACAGTTAAGAAATACAAGTGTACCTAAGAAATTGGTAGTGAATCTTAGCTCGGAGATGTTGAGAGACATAGCTCCTTTCGGGATGGTGGTTACGGGTTGATGACCCCGCGGCAGCATCGGTTCCATAAAGATCCCCTCGTACAGTCTGCAACCTTTACCTTGGCCGCCGCAAACGCCACAAGCATCCGTCGTAACGCCAGAACCTACCACATCGTCGCAACCTACGGGCTAAAAAAAAGGCAAGCGTTCGAAAGTGAACTGACGCGAACCCGCGAACTTCCGCGTTATGATTCGTGTCGGGTCGCGGAGATGGGAGCGTTGAACTGAAGAAGTGTTGCCGAAAATCGGAGCGAAACGATATGATACGTTCGAACAACGGGATGAAATAACGCGGAACAGTGCCAGAGAGGGGCGAAACAAAACGGACACGGTTAACTAGTTAGCCGAGCAGTAATTGAAAGAAAAAGCAGCGGATAGAAAAAAACAAATCGCGGGGCCAATTTGATCGATCGTATCGAGGATGAACCGCGATTAATTTCCGCCGCGGCAATACGCACGGGGATTTATGTTCGATTCAATTAATCGTACCTTGCATTGTCCGGCGACACAGAGCCATCGGTCTGTGCGTTCTATAGAAATCCCGGCATTATTATACCCACGAAGATTCGGTGCGTCGCAGGGTGTGCCGTCTATTACTGCCGGTTCAAGCGTTGCGTAAAAACGTTCGCCGACCGCGCGGCAATTCAGCGCGCAGGAATTTGGAGCTGGTCAACAATAATTACAATTGTAACAATATCGAAGATCTCTAAGGGAAATTAAGGTTAAAATGTAAAAGTAAAAAAAGCTGGGCAAGTTTCAGGTCTAGTTAATATAATACTCAATATTGATTTGCGTTGATATTCGTTTTGATTTACTTTGATATTCCTGCTTGTACTCTCGATTCTAAACTTTAAGGTACTCGTACATAACTTCTGGCATAAATGAAATCTCTATTCTTTATAAAAGTCATCTTTATCAAACACTATAGACTTCTAGGTTTTACGATAATATAATAATAATTTGGACGTTTGGAAGATGTAAAA
The DNA here is from genome assembly GCA_004307685.1 of Ceratina australensis. NCBI lineage: Eukaryota > Metazoa > Arthropoda > Insecta > Hymenoptera > Apidae > Ceratina > Ceratina australensis. The sequence continues at coordinate 8,086 of SHCU01000119.1, forward strand.
AAAGGAAGAACAATACCTATGATAGAAATGGTAATTAATGGAATAAAATAATATGACAGTAGAAAAAATAATATAAATCATGTATCGTTTTATTGACTCATCTCGTTTTATCCTTTACTATGGCTTATGTACCGCATAGATACTGAACAATTTTCTTTGGATGTCCTGTAGAAGGAGAGACGATATTCTGTGTAAATGTAGCTGATTTGGGGACAGTTCGTATGTACCGAGGTAATTAGAACATTGCGTTTGAACGGGAAGTTGTCGAGTAGAGGATTTCGAGCAGCTTTGGCTTACCGTCCAAGAACGGAACCCAATCGTAGCTCTCGCCCTTGTAGCTCCTCCCGTTGTACTTGGCACATTGTTCGGCCCGCAAATCCTCCGGGAAGTTTGGACATTTCTGTTTCAAGTAAGGGCTTAATTAAACTCCAGGTAATTAAGGATCGATCGCTGAAACGTTGCTACGCTGCTAAATAGTTGCCAGTTCAGTCTTTCCCGAAGTCAATTAAAATCGACGCTTCTGCGTTTACGTATCACTATATTGTCTACGAACCGGCACCAGGGCTCATTAAGAACATATAGATGCACTCATTTAAAATGATTTTTTTATTATCGTACATGTATTTTAAGTTGATCTGGGGCTGATCACATACGACTGCTTTGAAATTAGTCTCCGCAGGCCCCTGTACGTTAATGAAAATCGAAATATCAAGATTTCTCTATAGACATATTTTCTAAACTAAAATAAGCCCGATAGAAAGGATTTCAAATAAATGATTGCACTCATTCTTTTTTTTGAATGACCAACCATTTATCGTAATATTTGCTACCTGGTTAAATCTAGTTTTAAGAGTTTTACGAAAATAATTTGGACTGCAATTTATAGTCGATTAAAAATTCTCAAAACCAAGCCGTAAAGCTTTAACTGAAACGCAACAAAATTGAGAATTATTCTTTTGTTAAAAAACAGAGATTCATCTTGGGAAATCCAGTGAATGAACTGAAAGCAATTTCGATTTTGAGTTCGATGGGTACCTCTGGCTGTCGATTTGTTTCGTTCGTCACCGTTTGATTCACGCGAGCAGGCAGAATCAGCTTCAAAGGAATGCCACGCGATCCATTCGCCTCGCGTACGGAACGAATCGTCGATTCGAGACGCTTTGAAACTAATCCGGAAGTATTGCATTCGCGGAACGTAACGAACGGGCGATCATAGGTGTTTTTACGTGTACGTAGCTCTAATTACCACTAGTAACTATCTACACGGGCTCGTCCGTTACCATCGATGGCTCAGCTCCGTAGGTGGTAATCATGCTCATCGATTCTAAACGGTGGATACTCGCTAAATTATATTAAGCTATAAATCGCTAGCGTGCTGATCTTTAATTAGTACCAGTGTGCCTACACGCAACGCTATATAAAGTTAATAACTTTTTTTTACAAACGTTCCAAACAATCTGAGCTTCTTTCAGTAGCCAGGTGGATTAGACGTGTAGAGAAGATGTGCGAAAAAGTCAGATTCGTAGAAATCGTAACAGAAGATGTCGCGTTTCTCAATTTCTATATCCGGGAAATGAAAATCTAATTAACATATCGTGACTACTTATACGTAATTAGCATATCCTGAAAATCGTATTTTACAGGCCCTTAAATCTGCAACCTATATTTCAGCCAGTTTGCCCTCATTTGTTTAAAGTACGGATCTTTTCCGTTCGCTTAATGTTGCCGCATAAATGATAGTACCTTTAATAAAGATCAAGTTTACGGAATACGACACTCTTATTAAATTATTGAACTTGAATTCATTTGTCCATGCAAATGCAGTTTATCATCGTAATGATATTGCAATAAAAAATGGTACGGAGCGTCGATTTGTCTTATGACCGGGGAAACGAAATTGCGTTCTCCGTTCAGGCTTCGGGACCCGTATTGAACAGCTTGAACATGACCGTGTAAACATTGATTCACGCTAGGCGTCACGTTGATTTACCTGCGTGTTGCACGTGTGGTACCGCTTGTATGTGCCGATGCAAATAGGCCGGGAATTGCTCTTGCCTTTCTCCGAGATAATGTTTCGCTTCCTCAACAGCCGCCTGAAACAAATCGATCACCGTTACCCACTTGCACGTGCCTACCCATCAAACTGCGAAATTTCTTTATCCGATCAGGTAGTCAGGAATATACTCGCGATCGTTGCTGCCGACTGTTATAATATTCCTACGGTGAATGCTACCTGCTACCGCTTGAGCTTGTAAAAATTCAGCACTCGTCAAATGCCGCGTCAAACACTTAAACTCCTTTATTACCCGCGGAAAAGAAAAGATGTTAATGGTACAACGGGTCTTAAACTATATTATCGCTGGCCGAGATCCGATAAACATCACGCGCATGTTAATCGCGACAGGTAGCGTTACGTACGTGCAAATGTCAGCGACGATAACACGTTTTAAGACCGTTTGCTGTCAGGGTGTAATCTTGTCTTTGGTACCGAGTCGTAACTCGCCTGATAGGTAATAAAAGATTATTGTCAGGGGCATATCAGAGGCTGCACGGGTCTAATCTTGGATCTATTACTTATGTGAAACTCATATCGCGATTCAGAAGCATCGATCCTGTATCGAGCATTGAAAAATTATAACAAACATTTATTACTCCGCTTGGATTTTGTTAGAGGATCTTCCGAATGAAAGTAACAAAAATTGCAATAGTGCTCTTGTGCATTTAATAGCTAGTAAAATTTCAGTGCTCCGTGATTGTTTTAATGCAATTTAATGTTAAAATCGGCTCGTGAAGTGAGAATTGGTAGCTCACGATCGTTGATCGCGCGAAACGTTAACGGTATTTCGACGCGGAACACCGTGATTGTTATCGGATTGCTGATAATAATCCGCGATCGATAGATGATTATGTCCGGTTAAGAGTTCACTCACTGATACGGTACGCATTCCCGGGATTGCGATTGAATCCCCGTGCCACAGGTCCTTGAACACTCGCTCCAGGTACTCCACGGACCCCAGGTTCCCCTTATACGGTTGTCCCGGCCGAGCGCGTACTGTGTCTTCTCCCTTAGCATGTGATACACCTGGTGTACAAAATTTCGATACGTTTGTCTGACGTCCCGTAATACCAGAGATATGAGTTCGACGATTTAGAGATGGAGCGTCGAGTAAACAGCAGACAAAGGTTCAACGCGAGGCTTCATTACACACGAGGGAGTGATTACTCGTCGTCCGTTATGAGGAAATTGGAGACATTAGATAATGAGGCGCGGAACCGCGACGTAATTAATTATATTAGAAGCTGCGTCGGTTGGTTGGATTAATCAATCAAAGGGTGGTAAACGAAATTGCCTGAGTCGATGATAATCAACCGGGACGGCCGGTCAGCCTTCCGTTATAATCCGGCTGGTTTAATTACGACCGAGTGAGAGAAGAAAGGAGCCCCCTCGCCGGTTGAATAGCAAGCTGTTTGTTCAATAATTAATATCGGCAAGTAGTCAAGTATGTCTGCGCTGCTTACCGCTCAGTCGATATTGATACTCAGACGTGCCACTCGATAATCAAATTAATGACCACGTAGCTAAATCTTAATAAAATTGATCACGAGGATCCTTCAAAAATGATTTGAACGGCTTCGAACATCGAGAACGAATTTCACTTAGCCCCGAATAATCCAATTAAGCAAATTTATGTCTGTAATTTATCGTGATCTAATATTCGACTATTACAAAAATTCCCCACAATTCAGCACAGCAAGTAACGTATCAGTGCATTTTTTCAACGGAAGATACGAGAGAATATGTAGGATCATGATAATAATAAGCTTCAAGTAAATCACGAAAGGATAACGAGATAGGTATGCAACCAGCGCTTGGAAATGCGAACTGAGAACCGGCTACAAATTTCAGCATCGAGTAAGACATCATTATAAATGAATTAGACATCTGAAAACGTGTTTCATAATTGTAAATATCGTGTAAATATGATTTTACATAAAAGACCCGCGGACTAGTTATTACTTTGTGAAAGAGAGTTGATTTTTTAAAATGCTGAATTTGAGGAATTGTCTTTTAACCAGAGAGAAACCCGATTTCCGGAGCACCGTGGAACGTATGAAACTCGAAGAACGCGTTGATGGCTGACATTAACTGCGGCACGTTAATCGCGGCGTGCTTGCACTTGGTTCACGAACGCGCGTACAACTTGGAAGAAGGAAACGCGAAAATATTTGAGGAAGAAGATACATGTAAGTACGTACATGGTAAGAGCTAGCTAACTCGCTCGCTCGGCATTCACCGCAGCCTAGCAGACTGAATAATGGAGCCGCGCGCTTCAGGATTCTTACCACGATGAACGATTTTAATCTCATTCAACCCCGGTAGCCGTTCAAAGGAATTGTTACGGGTGTAACGAATGTCGTTGCGGCGAGTAAAAAGGCCGACGTTACGCGCGAACGTTTATCTTCCTGATAAGAAAATTATACGATACGTGATGTCGTAGAAGAATTCATCGTATGCCCCTGGATCACTCGATCGTCAATCTGTTTACGTTTACAACGTTTTACGAATTTTATAGAAACGTGAAACGCGAAAGTAAGTAGCTTCTGCTTATCGCTGTTAGATAACTGCAGCGCGTTCGTTTTTAAACCTGGCATGCACCGGTCAATGGGTTTTAAATTCTTCTAATAAAATAAAAAAGAAAGCGAAATTGTAATTATTATTTAAGCTGCTACCAAACTGAAGTACTACCAGTGTCTACATTAAATTTCATTCAAATATGAAAAATATGAGTATAAATACTAATCTACAATAATGTTCTGTAAGTTTAATGTTAAAATTGGCCAGAGTCTCATTACGGTTAACGGAAACGGTCACTCAGAGTATGGAAGTTTAATCAACGATAAACGACGCACGTTTATGTATGCACTTCGTACACCAGGTTCAACAGATTGCCATCAAATGGTTGCTGCGTGCATACAGGTTAACGAGACCGATTTCATATCGTTATACGAAACGGTGTGCGTAGACGTCTCACTAAACCGAGCTTTGAAAAAACAACACATAGACTTATTATTCTCTTTGAAAGTAGTCCCTCTAGGGGACGTTGAGAGTTGGCCTGAAATCAATAATCCCAAGCTGTAGACACTTGGAAAATAAATTGTTGGAAATGTAATAGGATTCTGGATTACACATGAACAGCCTCAACTATTTAGTCACAGTCAGTCGACGGTTGGCGATGGATCAAAGAAGAAATATGACACGACAGATTTTATCATTTTACATTCATGTGTTATTTTATTCACATCACAGGGAGTTTCCTACGAGAAAGTGATGCAGACTATCGGAGGCTGTCCAAGTGGACAGAAAGAATACCAGATCGTCAGCAATCAATGTGTATGTATATATATTCAAATTTTATGTATATATAATATATATACAAAATTTGAATCCGTCAGAATCGAAAATTTACCTCGATGGGATACTTGTCGGGCACGTGGTTGCAGGAGACGCTGGCCGCGGTCAGCATTGTCAAAGCTAGAATCGATCTGAAACAGAGATTGGGAAGATGCCTTAATTAATACGACGTAACGGAATGCAATTTGTTATCGGCGTTGTCGATCTCTGACAGCCGGTTTTCACGACGAGATCGTTCCGACGATCGTTGAACCGAGCCAATTATTCCCTTATCGCGCAAAATATCTATCTTTCAACTGGCTTCCACCGAGAGTTAGACGTTTCGAGAATGTGATAATCTCCCCCGAACGAGGAGGACTTAACGCTTACGTACGAGGAGGACAAACGCGAAGCAAGCATTCCCGGTCCACGGCATGACTGAATAATACCGCTCGTATGTAAACTGCGACTCGTTACGCCTGGTTAATGTATTCGCTCCTGTGGTAAACGATCTATTAGCCAGCTTGTGACAAAGATAAATGATACGAATGGGTCGCGCACGAATTGAATACCAGCCGAGCGCTCATCCTTCTTCCTCCCTTTCTTCCGAATAGTCGAAGAAACCTGTTCGATGCCATTCATCCACCGTAATCGCAGACTAATAACGGCTATCGATATCATTTTTTCACCGATGCTTGCCAGGTGATCTGTATACAAAAATATGATCGAGGATCCGATTACCGAGACTTTCGTGGTAATAAAGTGTAAACAGAATTAAACCTTCTTCCCGTAATCATTCCCATGGTGTATCTCGTTGGGATGGAGTGAGATAAACTATCGGTCGTCCAACTGAGAGCGAGAATACGAAACATAATTCTTGGCTACCCGTTTCACAGGATAGTCTCTGCACCGTCGTTCCCTTGGAGGCAAGTACGGTTCAAAGATCCACCGGACGCCAATTCAAGAACAAAGTAGTGGGAACGTCACCCGAACGCTTGTCACTGCTAGCGTAAGACCTTCGAATCCCTTTTCGTGCAGAGAAGAGAGCGGTTGGACTAACCGCAAGTCGTCCTCCAGGAGTGGGAATATATCGTATTAGGGCAGAGTACCAGGGTTTAACTTGGATCACTCTCAACAGGAGAGACTGGAATATTCATTGGTCACCTTGAGGAAAGAGTACAGAAATACTCTGAGTGCCTCCATAGAATTAATTAATCTAAAAAAAATATAATTTAACCCGAATTTTTGTCTTAAATTGCAAGAAATTAAGGGAACGAAAAATCAGCAATTATACACCTATATATGCATATGAAAACAATTTTATTGTAATATATTCATTAAGCGACTGTCAGCTAACAACGGCCTATAATATATATTATATCTGTGCATAAGAACTGGTAAAATAATTATAAATTAAAATGTGACCTGAAAGTTACACTGGCCCATAGAGGGTTAATCAATAACAAATAACGATAATTAATGACGGTACGCGAATATTTTTGTACCGATAAAAACGAGGGATTTTACGAATTTCTGATAGAACTTACAACATCCCATTACTTTACATTTTGTTTCTATAATTTTGAAATAGAACTGCCCGTGGTACGAATCTAGTTAATAATGTAAATGCGCTTTTCATTTCCATACTCCCACCGTACTTTTGTCCCCCCCTGCTGTAAGCTCTGGTTATAACAAACTGCAGTAGCGATGTAAATCTAGGGAAGATCGTAACCCCCGTTTATCGCCGGTTTTCGAGGAGCGATTTCACACGGAACGGAATATGTATAACCGCGAGCATGTGTTCTCGATCATCCGGCTCTACCAGCGGATATAATCACTGCCATAGATTTCCCGAGTTTATCGATTTTCATGCCGCGAATCGCGTGTACGTGGCTGGAAGCACCGTGCAGATAGCGTGCGACCCGGAGCCAGGCGCCAGTTCGTTCCGCTATATAGCGATTGTTGAAGCTTAAAACAGCACGTCGAAGCTGCATCTTTGACCGGTCAGGGGAAGCTAGAGAGAGGGAGATACGCGTACGTAGAAAGGCAACGAACCAAGTAAACTGTGCCACTAAGCGCTAATAACGTATCACTTGTTGCGTTTTCTCGGAAAGCTTAATTAATCATTACTGGTTCTTGTCGACTGTGCGGAGGAAGCAGCGGATGAAGAAAACCGAACGCGAGGCGAGAGAAGAGAGAAAGAGAGGGAGCTTCGGACCGCCCGCGGTCGCTCGAATAGTTCGCGTGCGCTCGATACGCACACACCGTAAGCACCGGACACGGCGGCGGTCGCTGCGAAATGAAATCAGAAAAAGCTGCCCGGCTTCGGTTTTCACGCGATGTTCTTGTTAACTGCGAATAACGCCGCGTACGCGCACCGCCTGGCCACCATGTAAACTGTAATAAAATTAATGAGTCGTAGTTCAAGTACCATTCCAGAGGCAGATACGGTTGAAGAGAAATAGTTGCCGGATCGTATTCACTTCGGACTCTCTCATCAATCATCGATCTTAATTTATGGCGAATCAAATTTTTCAGTTGAATGGATGGAATTTTCAGGGATACAATAACGTGAGTACTAGGTGATTCCTGGTAAAAAGAATAAGATATGAGATAAAATTGGTTTATTTAACGTTCAGTTTTTGAGAAAATCTCCGATACCTAAAAATCTAAAAATTCATCAATCCACATTGTCAAAAAATAAATTCGAAGATGCTATTATAGTAGTACAGTAAATCACCCGACGTACGTATATTGATGAGCTTTTGCCTCTGTTCCATTCTTTGAATGCTACCATAGACGTAGCGCGATGACATTGGCACGAGTAAATCAAATACTGATAAATGTAAAGTATGCGCATATGAACCTTCGCTGCTCCATTCGCGGAGGTTTATTACTTCCCTATTACGGCGATCAATTACCTCATAAGCGAACATATATCGCGCTCTGTCCATTAGATACGATTATTGTGAATTACAGCGGCGTAAGTTTGTTAAACGGCGCGGCCAGACTATGTGTCTCGGTATGCGGAACGAACCTTCCAAGAAAAGGAACAATGCACTTGCTCTACGGGAGTTGTGCATCCACATGGCAAGCGTCTATGTTCCTCGCAATCTTTTCTCAGTGAAAATCGCTGAGCCGCCGTAAAATGTTCTCCAACCCTTAACCAGTTAACTGTAGCTCTTTAAAAATTGTGTATCCAAATTGCATCGGAATACTTAAGTGACGACAACGAACGTAAAAAAAAAAAGAATAATTATTTAATTAATTTAATCTATTATTGTGCAGACAAAGTAAACGACAGTTCGCAGGTCGAATACCATTACCGTTTCTTCATAACGAGTATAAGTACTCATCAAGAAGAGGTAACTAATTAAGCGAACGACTCAGTGTTTTATACAAATGTTCGCAAAAGAAGGTCTTCGGGTTTCATGAAAACAACGATTGTACCCGATCGATGCGGAACAAATAAATGAGAAAAAGAGCGATTCGCAGAAGTAATTGAAGCTCTTTGATTCGAGTTGTCGTCTGTTATGCTTGCCGATGGAGCGAGAATTGTAAGCTTGCAACTAGCGCGCCACGACATGCGCGCACTTCTTACCAAACGGTTTTTACCATTTCTAGACCATCGAACACAAGACCGACATTGTTTATCGTGGCATAAGATATGCCGACCGGCATCCCAGCGATAGCGAAATCGCAACGAGGCAAAGATCTTCGGCTACAAGGTTTTCGATACGTTTAAATAAAAAACTGAAATATTTAATCCAAGAATCTAATTTACGTCTGACCACGATGTTTCCCACGCGA
>SHCU01000119.1:27377-39662 GCA_004307685.1 Ceratina australensis
ACGTTCTCCGCCCTTGCCGGGAGTAAACGCCAGCTCCGCCGAAATGGGCAGAACGTAATCTGATTAATAATTGAAAATTACCATTAATATGATATTCAGTTATTTCAAAACATATCAAGTATTTTAATAAATCATAATTTATATTCCGCTTTTAATGTTTTGCATGTCCTCGGGCATTCAATAAATTTCTTATCATTTCTATATATGCCATGTTTCAATCTATGTATAAAATCTGGAATATAACGATTGCAAATTACAGAAGGCTATCATGATTGCCATTTTATTTTTGTCTGATTAATATTTATAGTTAATAAAAAGGCGCCGATCCAAGATAACGCGGCTCGGAACCAGACGCGGTGGAAGTGTGAACATTTTAATGTCACGCCACCTGTGCCTGCGATCCATCTCGACCTGGCAACCCTTCTGCTCGCGATAAACGAATCAACCTTTTTGATAACCGTGGAATGGCTCATGGTTCTAGGAGGGTAAATAGGATTTTTCACGGCCACCTGTGCAAACGGTGTTTGGGAAACTACAAACGGAAGTTACCGACCCGTCGAGGTTACATTTTTTAAATGAATTTTTAAACCGAATAAAAAGAAAGCTTGTAAGGGAACTAGATTCTTGCCTGTATCAAGAAAATATTCAGGGTGGACTGTCGACTCCTTTTCCCCTTTTCTCTGTCACGCACGTTAAGCCGTCATCGATACGTTGTTGTTACGACGGTCCCGAAATAGACGGGAATTCAGGATTTTGTGGCGGAAACTGCATACCGTTCATCGGCTGCCTCCTGTCACGAAACCATACGCCGAGGCACGCAGCCTGTTGACGTATCTCCTCAATATAGAGCTTTCTCAAGGTTTGCATGATCTCATAAAAACAGCGAAATCAATAAGATAATTAAATTTGACGAGCTCCTTGTTAATCGTTTTGCGATTATACGTTCCTTCATTGTTTCTCAAAAGATAAACAAGAAGACATGTACAGTTTGGGATAATGATTGCTGGTCGGCTCTCAATTTCTCACATTTCACATTCAGAAAAAGTGAGAAGCCTATGTTTGGATTTTTACGTTTTGACAGTTAAAACCAACGGGATAGGATTGCAAGAGGTTCGTCACTGTATATCAACTTCTCGAATGGGGAAGTTATGAGCTGAGAAATCATTGTTCCAAACTACATAGTAGGACAAGTGTTAAAAATACACTCGACCATGAATGACCGCGGATGTAATATTGTATATTTATGACGATTATATTCATCCTGGAACTGCCCTACGAAAACAGAAAGAATGAGAGAAGCTTAAACGTGTTCGCCTGGGTTCTGGAGTAGGATATACGGGTGACCAGTGACCGTACGTCTCATTAACTTGTTCGTTTTACGAGAGTCTCAAACGGTATGATTAATAACAAGGCCACGGCCCATCGTGCGGAGTCCATCGAGTCTTCACCGATGCTTACGCTCGTTGACGAATTTTTCCCTCTCGGCTAGCTGGGAACTGGTTCGACGCCGAAGAACTAGCTGCCGCTATGTACGAGTTATTTTTCTACTTCCTCTCTTTCGGCGAGATTTATGTCGACCACGGCTACGGTTTGATCACGAGTTTAATAACGTACAGTGCGGTATGCACGGCACGCGTGGAAAGAATCGACCTCGCTAGTTCCGCCATGAAATTTTCAGCGGTGAATTCATATTAATTGCGAAACTCGTGTATTGTACACTCGCTGTGTGACGAGGTTTATTTAACCCCAAGTTGAACCACGCCATATTTCGCGAACGTTGGAATTTTAACTATGAACTTCATTGTACACGGACGAAACCACAACCTTCGAGGTTCATCTACATTCATCCATTTGGATCCTAGCTGTTAAGCAACCGATGCTAACAACCTATTATGTACGCACACGAATACACACTTTGATGATGACAAAGTACCAAGTTAGGTAATTTTTTCAAGCGAAATTTGCTACTTTAAAAATCTCAAAAAATTCTTTAATGCACAATGCACCAAGTAGAATTTCCATGAATTTGTTCACTCTCCGCAAATCGATTTATCCCCTTCTCGTGTACATCGATATTAGAGTTACCGTTATCGTATATTTTCTACGAAATTTTTCAATAGCTGGATGTTTGATTACGAGAAGAATGCAATCGTTCGGAACGACAGGAATTCCCTTTCATCCTCTGCATCGCTCGTTGTCAATGGGAAGCATGATCGTATGAAAGCTCGCGAATATTAAAGCAGAAATATTTGCTCACGCTTTTCGAGAAACTCATTGGCTCGAAAAATCTTTTGATGCGCTTCGAGTTTCTCGCATTTGCATTCGCGAGTCGTCTACGATCATAGATACCTGCTGCTTTTATTTCAAAGGTATACAAACAAAACCCCGATAAGGGCTTACCCTGCACCTGCATGCACGGTACGATCGATATACGATAAAAGCACCGAGCAACCGTAATCGCATCTGTAATTCTATATCGCTCGCGGTATATGTATCTCGTCTTGCATTGTATTCGTAAGCTCCTTTTGTTTTCGCGAGATTTTTCCACCCGCGAGCGAACGAGCACGATCGGCGAAGGGTGGAAACGGGAGAAGCAGCGCGGAGAGAATCCGCGAAAACGCTGGGAGATAGTCGACGCAGCGAGATCAAAATCGACGAGATAGCGCCGTTTCCGTTCTCGGGGCCAGGAACGCGACGAGCCAACGGTGGTGTAAAATACGTGAGCTTACCGGCGTACACGTACGTACTCGCTACGTGCCTCGCTGTTCGTTAAACAAGTGAACCGCGCTTGTTCAACCAAAACAATAGTAACTGCGTGCCAGCGTACATGGGCGCGCGCGTGTATTGTATGCGACCGAATCAAAGGGCCACGCGAGGCATAGCAAAAGGTTCGAACGTCAAGCCACGGCGTAAAAGTCGATTGGGAGTCATGTCGGGCTGCCTTCGGCGCCCACGGCGCGCAGCTTACCAATCATCGTATCCGGTCGCGGCTAATTATTTCCTGCCGCGGAAAACCAGTCGAGCTTCCTAATTAATCCTCGATTTCTCTTAACTCTCGATTTTGTGTCCACAGATATGAAAGGGACTGAGTCGAATAGACGATGACAGAATAATTTTGTTAGATTAGGGATCTGTGTGGGAATAAGACTTGTCATAGCATATTTCTTTTTTTGAATCTTGTTCCGTAGGAGAAACCACATAACTACTATAAAGTACTCTTGCCTTCAAAGAATATGAAAGCATCTCTTTTCATACTTAATTTTACATTATTTTATATTAGAAAAGGTAGCAAGGGTTATAGACTGACTCGAATAGCTGATGACAGAATAATTTTGTTAGATTAGGAATCTGTGTGGGAATAAGACTTGTCGTAGCATATTTCTTTTTTTGAATCTTGATCCGTAGGAGAAACCACATAACTACTATAAAGTACTCTTGCCTTCAAAGAATATGAAAGCATCTCTCTTCATACTTAATTTTACATTATTTTATATTAGAAAAGGTAACAAGGGTTATAGACTGACTCGAATAGCTGATGACAGAATAATTTTGTTAGATTAGGAATCTGTGTGGGAATAAGACTTGTCGTAGCATATTTCTTTTTTTGAATCTTGATCCGTAGGAGAAATCACATAACTACTATAAAGTACTCTTGCCTTCAAAGAATATGAAAGCATCTCTCTTCATACTTAATTTTACATTATTTTATATTAGAAAAGGTAACAAGGGTTATAGACCTACTCGAATAGACGATGACAGAATAATTCTGTTAGATTAGGGATCTGTGTGGAAATAAGACTTGTCGTAGCATATGTGTTTTTTTGAATCTTGTTCCGTAGGAGAAACCACATAACTACTATAAAGTACTCTTGCCGCCGAAGAATATGAAAGCATCTCTCTTCATGCTTTATTAGAAAATGTAACAAGAGTTACGTCTCGAAATTAATTAAAGATATCGTTGATCACGTGTCGGACCACACGCGCGTATGTCTATAAATGAAATCGTCACGATAATGCCCCCGGTGAAACGAGAAGAGAAAAAGTTTCGTGTCCCGGGTGATCCGCAATCGCCCACGATCCCGTTCGAAGGAATAATTATAGGTTTCGCGTACGGGTAGGGTACACGAGGTGAGGTGGCACCGGTGCTCTCGGGCGGTAGCGGTGGTTCACGTGAACGTCGAGCTATCTCGCGCTCACTGAAAAATAAACGAGGAGGCACCGTTTAATGCGGCTTTCGAACCGTGCATGCATACACACTCCTATCTTTCCCGAGCCAACGAGTTTACGAAGTCTTACCGTACGTTCTTATCTGATGCATCCCGCGTATGCTCGCGCGGCGTACAATGCGTTGCCTAACTAGCTAACAATCAAAAAGTACGCAACAGCTTTGCCTCCTTAAAATATAATCGGCACGATATTGTTTGCCGTGGCGCTATAAAACATCGCGACCCAACGTTCGCTCGACATTTACAGTGCCATAGGTTATTAAATCGTAACGTGTCGGAACGCGTGAAACGAGTTCGAAGTTCGACGCACCCGCCGTATTCTGAATCGCGTAGCTAATACTCAGATAAGTTCGAACGCGACGTAATACAGACGGAGGGAAAGGGGAAAGAAAACTCTGTAATGACACAGACTATTTTATTAATAGCTGATTACATCAGTGGTAGACCACGGCTGTTTAAACTCTTACATTAACTTTGAAACATATCACGCCGATAGTAACCGCGTTTCCCATTCTTAAACCGTTGTCAATGAAAACGCGAGGCTGGTTACTCGCAGACGTATCGTGTGCAACAAGAAAATCACGATGCGCCAGGGCGCGTATCGCGATTCCTTCTATAGAAGATGCATCCGCACGCACGAGGGCGAACAACCTCATCGATAGGAGATCCGTGTACCAGAGACTTTTCCCGTCCATTATCTTTCCGCCGCGAGCGCAAGATACGATACAATAGCAAACGTTGTTCTAAGCATCACGCGGAAGCTTACAAATGGGTAAATGGGAAATAAATGAACGTGTACATCGATAGCCGTTGTCGCGTGCGTTCTCAGCTCGTTCTTTTACTTCGTTAGCGAAAATGTAGATAGGACCATGAGAGAACTTAGTAAATTTTTAGAATTGTTAATATATGATTTAAGTATATCAAGTGTAGAACTTTTAGATCGTTGCAAACCTGTTACAATCTTGCGAAGAAGCGACAGAACCATGTATTATAATTAATGTAATACCATGAATCATTTTATAATTCCTATTTCTCTGTAAACATAATTTTTCCTAAAACTTCATCCGTTCAAGCATTCGATATAGCTTTTTATCAGTATTCTTAAACTTTTCTTCGGAGATCTTGGAGACCTCGACTTGCTGTCAGCGGGTGAAGAGCATCAATTTACCGGTTTAAGCGATGCGTTCACGCAAGTCGGCTGCGAGCAGTAGGCGCTAATAAGTTAACGTATGCGTCGAACCGAAATTGTTTCGTTTCACTTCCCAGTAGGGTAAAAGAGGTGAGAGGATCGCTGGGGATTTGAGAAACGCAAAGTGCAGAGTCTCCCCGTACGAGGCACGATCGCGGCGACAGGTCTTCCATCAAATAACCGGACATCGATGGGAACGAGCGACCAGCCGTTCTTCCCTTCTCCCCTGTGTGTCTTTCATTATTTATTACGAATAAGGTACGCGTTCCCTTGAGTTTCTGATCACTCTTGATTCTTCTCCCTGAACCAGGAAACTGCAGGTTTATCCTCTTAATTCTTCAAAGGCAGGGAATATACCCAGTGAGAGAGAATGTCTTCTACTTATTTTATTATTCATCATGTTTTAAAGATGAAAATATGTCAACCTCGAAAATGTTTAAGAGTAAATAAGCGGGAGAATTGTTATAGACATAATTTGCATGAAGTTTACTTACATAACTCTGACTACTTTGCCTGAATAGACAATTTCATTAATTGGAGGCAGCCTCTTATGCGTGACGATTCATATGGGCTGTGGTATGTTAGGCTCTATTATACATATGCATAAGTGGCGTTGTACGAATGCGCGTTCCTTCCCTTGGGTCCGAACTAAGCGACTAGGCGCCACTATGACACAAAGAATCCAATCGAATCGAAGGCTGAGGTGAAGTAAATGACACGACGACGGCGTCGCGACTACCCGAGCCACCTTGTGCCACGCCGTCGTAAAACATCAGCAATGCTCGTAAAGTCATCACACAATAGATTACACAGGCACTTAAAGCGTTAGCAAACAATGTCGACCGTTAGTCATTTTCTTTGAAGGACCGTGAAGAATCGAATCGCGGTTTCCATATTTCTAGCAACGCCATTATGCACGCTGTTCTACCAAAAATGACTTTACAACTTTCGAAAAGCTCAATTACGTTTTAAATCGCGACATCAATTTTATTGCTTTCAATTCCCACGGAGATAGAAACGAAAGGAAATTAACATCCGAGATAACGCGTCACTACGCGTAAGTGATTCTTATTTGCATCTATTAGATAATTAAATGACAAATAAACCTTTGTGTTTACGCAGTAAATTTGATCTATACACGTTTATTACACTAGGATTGATATCGGTACTGAAACATTCTTTAATCAAAGCGTACATGCAAGGCGTAACAAAAACTGGACTGCTTCCTCAAAATTTTGTGATTCAGTTATGGTAATCAAGGAAGATCATGAAAGGAATAGAGAATACTCGAGACCAAAGAGGTAAAATATTATGATGAACCCAACAGGTATGAGATGCTTTTAAATGTGTGGCCCAGCCGGCATCAACGTAGTTAAATTCTAAAGATCTTTAAACGAATAGCCATCCCATCTTGGTGAGACGGCTGAGTGGTATGATTGTAATTTTCTCCGTATGACAGTCCTCCCTCCCAGGAGCGTGGACTTATTTCTAAGATGAGCATTGTGCAAAGCGCGGGTAGGGCCCGGAGTAATCCGAAAGGGGTCTCGGGCCTTGTCTGTCGCGCTAGTAGGGGCCACCGCTGGGTTCTAACCGGTAAGAGTCCAGCACTACCCCGGGGATCCCCTTAACCTCTTCTCGAGGAACTAGAGATCTCCGGGGTGTCCATGAGGATTTTCCAGCGTTAAAAAAAGGTAAAGGTTAAATTAGGTTAGGTACTTCGCTGCAACTCGTCCCTTCGTAGACGCAATATAGCGCGAATAGAAAAAGGCGTAACAATGCGTAGACGAGAATAATGGCAGTATCATTGGGCTAATCGCGTAAGCGTCTATTAACGAAAACAATGATCCGTAACGCTTGCTGAGGGTGGGGCGCCTCTAATGCTCTGATACCTAAAATATCTCTGATGTCTGTTTGGAAGAACTCCGTTATTTACAACACTCTGGTCTAGATGGGCTTTACACTATTTAGGAAGGGAGTCGCAAAAGCGGGGGCGCGGAGATGCTCGATTCGCATCGAGGAGTAGGTTGATAGTTTGATAGTATCGAGAGACACGGTGACAGCCGCACGGTACAACAACGTTGCGTATTCTGTCAACGTCCGCGAAGCACGATAACCTCGGGAACCGCATGCCGAATGACCGGCACGGGGAAACGTGGATCGTTCCATCTCGTTCCACCCTTCTGCTCGTCCCTTTCTCGTTGGCAACAATGCCCTTTATGCCTAAGATGCGTTATTGTAACGTGCCACAGCAGAAGGAGAAAGGGGAAGAGGATGGGGTTGATCCACGTCGTCGCGGCGCGGACAAAGCTTTGCCCCCCTCGCCATGTAGGAACCGGGCTGGACAGCCATGATTTAAATTGATTTCGAGATAAGTGTGTGGAATTAAAGATGCTTTCGGACGGTCATTCGCGCGGTCAAACCCTTCACTATATTCCCAATGTCTGTCAGAGGGAAACGATTTCATCCGTAGATTTTGCCTGTTTCCAGGCAATCGAAATTACGTTCTTCAGGCATTTAATATCATCAGTTCCAGCGAGTGGGATCTATATTGAAAAAATTCACGGACATATCACTATATATTAGAAAATTTTTAATGATTTTTAGACCGAGTACTTCCATTGGTAAAAAATTACTGAACGTATAACATTGTCAATCTTCGAGCATTGTTTCTCGTCACAGGATGTAAGATACGTAATACCATAAAAAGCATAGGAGCTTTCGGTTTTCGTCTCTCATCCGTAACGAAACGTAATTGACGATAAGTAGGAATGTTGAATGGGTAAAAAAGTATCAAAAGGGATCGAAGAAACGTCGGGAGACGATGGCACATAGAGCGTCGCGTCGCGGTTGCGTGACGCTCCGCGAATCGTCGGGCGAACATGTGCGTACATAATGAGCCTAATTGTGGAGCCTCCGCGAAGAAGAAAAGTCTCCGGAGGAGAATCACGAGGTGGTCGAAGGCGCCACGTTCAGGATCGGAGATTACATATGTACGGTCCTTGCCTCGAACTGAGTTATGAATAGTATTCATTGTATGCGACCGGATTGCGTTTATTACTGCCTTTCACGGCAATTCTATCCTCGGCTCTAACCAAGATGGCCCGTTCCGCAACAGCTCGATACGCATTCATACTTATAAGAAATAAATCGATCGGGACACGTCCGCTTTCGATTCGTAATTAAACGATCCTCGTTGCTCTTGTTACACATATACGGACGCTGCTTGGTATTTAACATTGAACCTACCATTCGCTCTTCGACTAACCGTAAAACTCTTTTGTAAAAAATTTCTCAAAGTGTAATAACTTATTAAGTTGGCTCGAATGATTTTTACAATGAACAGTGTTTTATTATCTACTCTGTATTAACTTAGAATTAAAATGTTTTGTCATTGTTTTCATGTAAGAGCTCATAGAATCTTAAAAGCGCGACCTGGGTCGTAAGCTCTGTTTGCTCTTCATATCCTGACACGGTCGCCTTCAAAGGCTAATGCACATTTATTTATTTGCCTTTCCATCCTCGAACATGAAAATGCATTTCTCCGAAGTCTATGTACCCCTCGCTTCCCATGCGCCACGTAAATAATCATTGATACTCGACTGAGGTATCACGATTCATACTTTCATGTAATATCTCATTTCCCCGAAAATAATCAATTTTCGCAAAAATCCTTTTCGGGAACGCGAAAGAACAATTGTGCATCCGGATTTATCATCGACACGTGAAACTATAAGAATGACGTAGTAAGTATTGAAACAAATGAAAAACTCCTTCTTCGTTCGATTGTATAATAACCGGCATGGAGTGGGAGGATAAGTATCCCGACGAAAAGTTTTTTAACACGTGCAAAAAGTATCTCGACCGACGAGTCGAGAACGGGTCGTATTTTTCCGGACGAACGTATTATCACGAACAGGAACGAACGCGTATATACATACGTATGATGTACATACGAGCAACCCACGGCAAATTCAACCGCATGCCGTACGTAATGTATACCGTATGTGATCCACGGTAAGGATACATGTATGTACATAGATAGTTGCGTACGCGTGCGTCTAGTCTCAACATATGTACAGTCGTAATTACTGCACATGCTCGTTACAGATTGCTTATTCTTCGCGTCTTGATTCCCTAACTTCCTTTTCACTGTTTTCTCCTCAGTTCGTCTTTCGCAATTTCGCAGATCTGATCCTTTCCCCCGCGATCAATGTCACAGGGATTAATATCGTAGTGAACGCGATGCCTCGCGAGTTCCATTTGTACGGTTATCAGCCAGTGTCGACGCGCTATCTGATAATCCTGCTACGGCTGCTGCACAATTGCCGTGCACGTTCGCTCGCAATCAGAATCGTTCTTTTTTTTTACCCAGTAATTTCCGGCATATTTCTCTGATTAAACTTTTAAATTCAATTAATGAACAACGTAAAAGGTTTGATTGAGTAAAAACGATTTAAGCAAAAATTTCGAAATGCATATTTTGTTACCTTCGATAAAAATAGTGTTAAATGTGAAACGTATCGAAGAAGCAATCTCAAAAATGACGAATTACCGTGATCGTATCAGAAATGATTCAATAATAAGAATCCTGGCCACCAGTGGTTCGCGTGAGCTAAGCTTGTGGCCTTTATTACGTATACATATATATAAATCTTGGGATAGTTCCTTGCCCAGCTTTTAACACTCAAGTATTTCCGTAAGCTTACGACCAAACTCCCTTATCGGTTATCGATTAACGCGATTATGTCAAGGAAGAAAAATGTCTGTTTAAAGAGCAGATTCGACTTGCCGGCAAGAACGTGCCTCTGTTTAAAGACCGGTTCGAATGTTATTTAACGGGCCGTAAGGCTGGAAATGACGCTCGTCGACGTCATGTAAATGCTCGGTTCTGGCGTGCACGATCCGCGGCTCGTTTTGTTTAAAAAGTTCACGGGCGATATCGCCGCTGGAACATGAGACCATAAAAAAACAAACTCGTGTTCGATTGAAACAGGAGTCCCAAACATTCGACGCTTACATCCACCCAGAATGAAATACGCGGCTACCGTGTCGTTTACGAGTAGTCGAAATATAACCGAGGCGTTCGATGTCGCGATTAGAAACGGTAAGCATTGTAACCGAACGATTATACCCGTCTTATCGGCGTTTCATCGTCCCGTGCGATCGAGAACGATCGTACTCGATACGGGTAGCCGAGCTTCCGTTTCGCAATCGATCACTGCTAACGATTTACTTCTCGGCTCGATGCCTCGATTAATGCGACGAGGCAACCATGTACGAACGTAACGGCGTAATGGAAAAAAAAAGGACGAGCGGGCGAAATTTGTACACGATTTGTATCGGCGGGTGCCGTAACTGCGAGCGCATAGTGGCTCGTAGCGGGGAATAAAAATGAGAAATATAAAACGGAACCGAGAACAGAGCTGATCGGGCCTCGATAACTCGTCATTTTAACGAGAGGATATCTCGTTCTTTCTCTCCCCGTACGCGCCATACTTCTGCGTACAGGTATACACCGAGAGTTTATTTTAATACAGACACCTCGTAATAATTCTCCAAGTACATCGTACCGAATGAACGGACATCAATCCTTGCCCTCGTTACTTTCGATGCTTCGGGCATAGGGTCCCTTGTTATCCGCGCAGTCTTCTTTGTACCGCGTGCATGCCAATGTCCGCGCATAATTACCGGTTTCGATTACAGATCGACGCACGGCAACTGCGTTTGATTTTCCGCCCGTCCTGAGAAACCGTACCCTCCCTTCTTTTTTATTCTCTCACGAGCGCGGTGCTCTCCCGCGAGTTCCACGCTACGGCTCGCATCTCTGAATTTATTCTCTCCGATCATACACCGATAATAATCGATACGTATGACAGTGGTCGCGTTTGTGCTTTCATATTCACGTTTATGCGACAGCTTCAAACTCATGGCCAGTTATTGATTTCCCCTAGAGGGATAACATTCAAGAGTAATAAATCTGGATTTAACGAATGCTGAATTTTCACTTAATTTTCATTTTCCGAAATGACTGCGAATGAATTACATCTTGATAAATAGATACTAATGCAATTTTACTTTGAAATGAAATTCTCGTAGCAAAATTAGTTAGATTCATAGAGACATTATCTCCAATTAGTTCATCATCCGTTTCTATCCTCATAATGAAATCCTCAAAACCAGAAATTCCCCAAAGCTAGACTTAACTTTCGTCGTTCCAAAGAGGCCTAACGACCAACAAATTCCCTGATCTAAGGGCGAAAAATGTAGTTTCGTATTTGAAGCGAGGCTTCTACAATANTTATTGATTTCCCCTAGAGGGATAACATTCAAGAGTAATAAATCTGGATTTAACGAATGCTGAATTTTCACTTAATTTTCATTTTCCGAAATGACTGCGAATGAATTACATCTTGATAAATAGATACTAATGCAATTTTACTTTGAAATGAAATTCTCGTGGCAAAATTAGTTAGATTCATACAGACATTATCTCCAATTAGTTCATCATCCGTTTCTATCCTCATAATGAAACCCTCAAAACCAGAAATCCCCCAAAGCTAGACTTAACTTTCGTCGTTCCAAAGAGGCCTAACGACCAACAAATTCCCTGATCTAAGGGCGAAAAATGTAGTTTCGTATTTGAAGCGAGGCTTCTACAATAATTGAAATTTCAAATTCGTCTATTTTTATGAAGAGGAAGTAGCCACTCTAAAAATCCCTAAAAATGTTATGATATATTATACACCATACCTACCAAGTATCTGTCATTCGTTAAATTCTACTTATTACTCTTTTCGAACGTTGCCTCTCTAAGGGAAATAAATGTAGATCGATCTCTCCGACAGGTTTCGTATTTCTATATGGCAAACT
>SHCU01000119.1:39683-69813 GCA_004307685.1 Ceratina australensis
GTTAGATTCATAGAGACATTATCTCCAATTAGTTCATCATCCGTTTCTATCCTCATAATGAAATCCTCAAAACCAGAAATTCCCCAAAGCTAGACTTAACTTTCGTCGTTCCAAAGAGGCCTAACGACCAACAAATTCCCTGATCTAAGGGCGAAAAATGTAGTTTCGTATTTAAAGCGAGGCTTCTACAATAATTGAAATTTCAAATTAGTCTATTTTTATGAAGAGGAAGTAGCCACTCTAAAAATCCCTAAAAATGTTATGATATATTATACAGCATACCTACCAAGTATCTGTCATTCGTTAAATTCTACTTATTACTCTTTTCGAACGTTGCCTCTCTAAGGGAAATAAATGTAGATCGATCTCTCCGACAGGTTTCGTATTTCTATATGGCAAACTTACCTGAGATTTTTTACGGTGACGTTCGCGCACCGCGACGCGCGTTGACGGCGCCTCGCTGGTTCCGCGCCACTCGACGACGGCCGATCATTCCCCGATTTTCGTGTACGATCCATCGAGATTTGTTCCGAGGCTCAGGCCATCCTGGACACGAGAACACACCACGAAACGATACGTTAACACACGAATCTGATTATGACAGGAAGCCGAATAATATAGACAGTAGGTAACGTGAGAAGAAGACGGAAGGCGGGCGCGAGTAAATGGATATCGTGCGCGGAAATACAACGAAACGGCTTTAGACCGGTTAAGCTCGATCGCCCCAAGTCCAAGGTTCTCGAGCAGTCCGCGCTAACTTTTATACCTTCCCTCGCGCGTGTAATAAACTCTTCTGCCGGCGCGATTTGCCTACATAATTTCATCATCTAGTTGCCCGAGCATTTTCTTTACCACCGTTCACCGTACTGGTGACCGCTCGTTAAAACCGATCGCGAGAGGAATTACACGCCGGGAGAGGATCATCGCGCGTCCGGGGAAGCTGAATTATTGGAAAATTACGAACGAACGAGCTCGTTTTTCACGGGGTTCTACCTCGCCCGAGGAAAACAATCCGTGCTCGTCTCAATTACGGAAATATTGCGAGCGAGTTACGGGAATAAAAATCGCCCTTGCGCGAGGGTAATTTAATGGACGATATATTAAGCCGCTACTAGGCTGTACAAAGAAACGGTCTACGTTACCGCGTATCCTGTCGCCGGCGACGCGACTCGTTGTATGAACAGCTGTGAGAAAATACACGTGCCTCGCGTCTCGCGACTTCTATCGCCGCGGCACAAAATCGTGAATGCGTCCCAATAACGAAATTCGATTATAAATATTGATTAAAGAGACGAGAAATTATTCGAAATGATTTAAGAGTAACTTCGAACTGACAAAGGTTACAATAAAATAATAATTTATTTGACCAGTATCGTTTGTCTTATATATTAACAATTCTAAAACGATATTAAGAAGTATAGTTAGAAGTATTGTTTTTTAGCAGGAAGCTTTTTTTATCGAATATACAATTTCATATACAGATGTCAGTCGGCTCGTATCTTCGTACTCTGGTTAAATAAACAAATAAATAAACACGTTGCACGTACACTTCGTAACTAAACCGAAACAGGTACACCCATATTCTCTACTATTTTTCCTGGTTATTGATAAAACAGCACGAAATGTTAGAAAAATAAGTCCATTACGTATCTCACCAGTTTCAACGTTAAAATGCTCTCGAATTTCCCAGGAAAGTATTCGTTCACGTTAGATGTGAAGAACAGAAAGTAGCGAATTATTGGCAAAAATGAATGAAATTGTTCGGCGTTGACACGCGAAGGCGATCCACGCGGTAGTACACCGAGAGATGTTTTTACGTACCGTTCGTCGTGGCTCGTTTAAACAATCCCATTCATCAACAGCGGCAGGTGAACTGGCGCGGTCTCGCTGCACGTGATACAACACATCTCCCGGTAAGACACGGCTGACTCGCGACCGAGCAGAGAAACGTCGGCTACAATGTCAATCGCCACTGTCAAACTCTGATTAAAAAACCGGCGGCGATACGGTGCTTCAATCCTAAACGCTCTCTCTTGGTTCGTACGTCTCCCAGATTTTCGGAACGCGCGGAACCGGCACTGAAACTGGCCGCGGGAAATGCGAGAGAAATGCGCGTCGCCCCTGTGGCCGATCAACCGGCGAGGGAACTACGAAGAGGGAACCGATGTACGGACACGGACTCACGTTTGCGCGCTCACGGGCTGGCGCAGTCGCGACAGAAATGATAGTGGCGAAAGTGGGAGACCCTCCGGGAAATATATAGGTTCGTAGGGTGGTGGTGGATCGGAGGAGGGACGGCCGGACGGACGCATCCCTGTGCACGCACGCACACCAGCCACCCGGGCCACGCACGTGTTTCCACGCAGCAGCCGGTGCACGGAGGAGCAAACAACTGGTTCCCGAATTTTTCATACTTCCCTCACCTTCGCCGTGTCGCTGGCTGCGATGGTTCGCGTTACGATTTGATCGCGTGGAAATTGCGACGTTTACCTCGTTGCACGTATCCTCCGATATGAAGCGTATCTACGATCTCTCATAAAGAACGAACGGTAGCTCCTTACCTACTTGTAACACCGTGTAGCCGAGTAGATACTTAAATGCAGACGAGCTCAGTGGCGATGACGCAGAGCGCGTTGCTGAATGTCAAGATTAGCGAGCCGGCCTCAAACCTTAAACGTGAAAGATTTTCAGCGTATCTGCTTTATGTAAACGACTGGTTCAGCGACGGCTGGAACATTGTATCCATCTGCGAATTGTCAATCCGAACGTTTTTACGCCCGGTCGTTTCGGGTTCAACGCGTTCGATCGATCTACACTCTCGGAAAACAATAAAGACTAATAGAGAAAATAAAGAGAGAATCTACTTAACGTAGAAAATAATTTTATTTTTATACAACTGGAACAGTGCATAAAATCAGCCTGTTCGTATCATCGCATTATCAACGACAAAGGGATGATTTTTTATTGAGTGAATCGACTCTGAGAGATATGGTCCCGTACGGGAAGGTCCGTGGGACGAACATTTTTGACAGAAGGCGTTCGAGACGATATTTGAATAACAAAGTGTTTTCTCGTCGGTGTTACGTGAAATCATGGAAATTTTATCCCGGGTAGAGGTCAATAGGAAGGAAGGGAATAAAAGTGTTTCGAGGACGGAGGGTACGCGACGAACGGGAAAGGGCAAGGGAAAGAGAAAGGTGGTAGGGGTACGGGCCGAGGGAAGAAAGTCGGTCCGGTGCATTATGACGCTCTTCGAGATATCCTCGGACTGCACGCAGATCCGATCGGATCTCGCGTATATGTACCGTGTATTATAATCTCGTGGAAGGGCTGTTAGCCGATAAATTCTTCATCTAGGTGGAACCACTTACAAAAGGGAACACCTTTTCGTGATTGCATGCTTACGGCATGTGAAATAGTGTCCAAATTATAGGTCACGGCGTGTAATTCGACGAAAGCGTTGAACAGGGTATGCCTCAGTAAAAAGGAACAGCGACAAAAGAAAAAGGGAGGAACGAGAAAAACGACGAACCGTGGTACACGGGAGGGGACCCGGTTCATGCTCGTAGATAGCGCGTACGATACGTACCTCTTTCTTTCTTTCACTCTCGCGCGACCGACGCTCTCGGCCGAGCCGACGATAACGTTAATCGTAATTAACCGGCAATTAAAGCGTGGAGGAGCCGCGTTTGTGGAAACGGTCCCTCGCGCGGCCCACGTGGCTGCGATCGTTGGCTAATTACTAATTGTCTCGTTAAACGTATCGATGAATCGGCGCAATAAGCCGCGGTGAATGTTTCTCAGTAGCCGGCCGCTGAAAATGATAATGGCTCCAACGGCGAGCCCTCATCGACGATTATAAGTTCCTCTGAATGAGGTTAATAGGAGTTGCAGTCGGTTTTTCTTCCAGTTTCGTCTGACACGGTGTAGCAATATCAGCAACTCAGATACGAGATATTGACTCGTTCGAAAGCGGGAACGATCTATGTCGGTCGACACGCAGCAAGAATTGAAAATATACCAAATCGTGTAGCCAAGATTTTATTCATGTTACAATTGGAAATCCAACAGAATATGAAAAATTATGATAACAATAAGCTTCAAGTAAATCGCGTATCACGAAACGACATGGGTAGGCGTCAAGCATTTAGGCATAGAGAACTGAGAATCGGCTATAAGTCCCAATCTGAGCTTACTATTCATTCTCTCGCTGTGGTCTCGATATGAATAGAATGACGCGTCGTCGCGCGTTAAATAGCAGCGCGAACAAACATATCGTTACCGGGGGATCGACTGATCATCGCGTCTACTCGAACATCGGTACAGGACCGCCTAATTTGCACGTAATTTTACGACGAACTGTACGCAGAGTTCCTAACGTGCGGAGTGAGTGCAACCTATCGGCGCACAAGGTTTCAGCCCGGTCGATTGCACGGCATACAAGGAGTACTCATCTCAATTGAGGCGATTATGGCCTCGTAAATTCATTTTCAACCGGAGCCAAACGAGAACGGTGAACAACATCTTCGCATCGTGTTATGCCTTAATCCGGAGTTAAGCAAAGATAGGTCGGCCTTGTTCGCTTTTTAAACTATATTTCATCGGTTTCCACGGACGAACGTACGATAACTCCATTACTGTAGCGAAAAAAAAATGTTTTTTTTTATCTTAATTGATCAATATTTCGTTCAAACGATTTCGCGTTCCGAAACAAATTTTTGTCGCGTTCTAAAGCGATCCTCGGCAAGCGAATGTGATAAACTAGTACGACGAACCACACGGTGACCATTCTCCCGAAGGTCGCTTAATAATAACTCGTTATCGGTATGCTGAAAACTGATTAAAATGCGTACGACACCAGCCAGGATGTCCCATTAACGAATTAGCACGACATACCGTTCAGATAGCACCGCCGTTGTTACTACCGCCTTTATCTCCGTACCCCGAACAACCATAACCGTTACGTTCTTCGATTACGAGTCTTTCAACAAATTCTTCGTTTCTCCCATTGTCCCATATGATACACGACATTTCAAAATTACAACGGCAAGTACTAGAAAAGTCAGGTGAAGTCACTTTCCGACAGTTGTTTCCTATCGACGACAAGAGTGCCACTAGGCGTCGCATCTGAAGAGGTAAAATGCGACAGACGGCACATATTTACACATGTGTCGTTTATCATAATGACAAGTAATTGCTACTCTTAAAAAAAAAACGCTCTCGCCTAGTCAAATTGCCTGCCTCCATTATCCTCTTGTCGCACGTCGAACATCACGACGAAGCGTAACAGCGTGTCAAAATGTTCGCTACGAATTACGCTATGAATACGGAGTTTTCTATGTAACCAGATGTAGGAAAGCTGTTCTATGAATCGTACTTATTAAATTGTCTTCATTTTAAGGCATTATCAAAATTATATAAATCTAGATTTAAGTTTGAAAACACAAGAGGTGGACTTAGTAATCTTTTTGAACGTTATCCCTTAGAGAGAATTAGGAGTCGGCATCATTGTCTCAAGCTATACGTACATTTGTTAGAGAGACGCTCGTTCGGAAAAGCATAGAACACAGATTACTGACAGGTTTTAAGCATCAAGCTGAAAGACTTAACTGATCGGTAGTTGTTGCGGAAAGAAAGGAGGCGGCGTGACTAGCGGAAACAATAATCGTAATGAGATTTATGTAAGGATGATAAGCGAAGACGACTTTCGGTGTTATTTACGAATACGTCGGAACGCTCGATTTTCCAATAAATCTCAATTTGAGATGATCGTTCGTACTGACGCGGAACCGCGTGCATTTCATTTGCCAAAGCAATTTCGTAATGACGCTCGAGAACGGCGATTGCCCGGGGTTGCTCTCAGCCCGGTAATGCGTATAAGTAGGGCGGCTTTAAGCCGGAGCATTACTGTTCACGATGAAATAACAGTGATTACGTTGCCCGCGGTTCAATACCGTAGACTTAAACGACAATGCTCGAATAGTCGTTTGCTTCCTCGTTTATGTATCCTCTCCCCTGTCGTACGCGCAATTTCTTACGTCACTTTATCATCTTTTACAACTAGAGCCATGGGAAGAGAACGCAGAGATCATACTTTTACTCCTATTCCTCTGCTGTAAAAATTAAAAAAAAAAATGTTATCTAATAAACAGCATGTCAAATCATATATCCATGAATTTTTTCAATAGATTTTACTCATCAGTGTCACATTCTACTTATTAGATTACACATGTAATCGACGTACGTATCAAACGCTTAGTAGTAGAACTGGGAACCGAATAAAATCATAGAAAAACACGCGGGTACATACGTGTTTCATATGATCCATGTATTCGAGACATTTTGTTCCGAATGGTAAATCCGTCGACAAAGCAGTCTCCGGTCAGTCTTACAATGAAAATCCACAACGCCGTGCGCGTGAAAACCAGCGCGTTTGTTAAGAAGCTTAACACTTCGCAGTTTATTACGGATGTAGTCAATGGGTCCCGTTGAATAGTCCTTTCTCGACAATCGGAGGGATCAGGGGTTCGGAAAATATTTGGGCTTTCACTGGGACGTGCATTCTATGCAACAGAGACATTCCTTTTTTTCCCCTCGTTGCTCCAGAAAAAGTCGATACATTGTCGCGTACAAAAGATAGGTTTTTCGAAAACTGCGTAGAGGGGAGAATAATAAAGGTGATGAACAGTGTGACCGAAACGACGCGAACAGACCGGATGTTGCGTCACGGGGAAACGGGAGCATTTAAGAACTTTTCAAACCGCTCCATTGGGCGTGTCATTCTTGATGAAATTTTATGTTCGCCCGTTCAGTGATTCTAATAGCGGTACTATCTGCGTGAATCGCTGTTCCTCTTCCGTTAAATGAAAGTGAAAGAGAAAGAAGAATACAGATGATTAATGACACTGACTAAATCGCGGTTGGAATCGGATATTGCGAATACTTCGAGTTTTCGGCTGGATCGACATTGCAACAACTTCTCGAGTAATTGACGTGCGTCCACTCTGTTGCGTAAGCGAAATCACGCTGTAATCGCTAGATAGGACACGGAGAAATGATTTGATTGACGAGTCAATAGAAGGGGACAGTTATTTACGCAAAAGGAAGCTGCATCCCGCAGTTCTACACACAAATATTTCTCATCTATTCAGTCCGTTTCATTCCTAATCTTATCAATAACTAGTCATCATCAATTACACTATTACTCATATCGGACTTGTCCAACTTTTCCTGTTCTCATAGTCTCTGTCCTCTCGTCCTTAGTCAGTGTTAATTCTGTTACGTAAATCT
Source organism: Ceratina australensis (assembly GCA_004307685.1). Classification (NCBI taxonomy): domain Eukaryota; kingdom Metazoa; phylum Arthropoda; class Insecta; order Hymenoptera; family Apidae; genus Ceratina; species Ceratina australensis. Next base: position 46,974 of record SHCU01000119.1, read on the forward strand.
CAATTGTATCAATTTGTAATGAAGTTCTGCTTTTAATTGCTCATTTATTTCTTTACGGATAGGAGTCCTTCACTACAGTAAAAGTAATAAAATTAGGCAATTTCAGTCTTGCGTGTATCTAACATCAGGCGGGCAAGTGTATGTGCAGTTAAAACGTATTTCAATATTTCCTTCAGTCAATGTAGTAGAAAATTGAAGAATGACAGAGATAAAAAAGAGACAATGGAGAGTAAGGATAGAGAAAGTGAGGTAGGGTGCAAAAAAATGTATAGTGTTCAGGTGGCGAATAACTCATAATTAGAACAATCTGAATTTGATTTTAATTGTAAATTATTGTTGCGTTCGATTGTGAGAAAACCGGGCATCACGTCGCGAGAAGAAGCGTGCCAAGAGAAATAAAATATCTACAGCGTGCGATATGCTCGCAATGAATCGATGGGTGATTGAACGCAATTCTATAGGATGGGAGTGGCCGATGAAACTCCTTCTGAACGGAAAAGGCGCATCCTGTGCCCTGACAACTGACAATGTACGGGGTCCACGGGTATAATTCCCCGCACCTATGCATTTTTCGGCGATCATCGAATCGCTTGCAACACTTTCGGATAGGATCCAGATGAAATAAAACGCTGACGCTTCAAGAAATGCGGTAACATCCCGAAGCCAAGTTTCAGTTAGTGGATCTTCGCCCTTGATTGTCGACTTTTGCCATACTCTCATTTTCATGTACAATAAACATATTATTTTTTAAAATATATTTAAAAATATATTTAATTCATAACAACAATTAAATAAAGAATAATAGGTACATGAATTTTCTGAACTCTTCGATACTCGTAGATACCTTTCAGTTGTCATAAACGAAATATTCTCTAAACTTAGATATCTAATGGTATTCCTGTTTTCTCTATCTCGATTTCATAGTTGTCATCATAAAATGCTCTAAAAATCTCTCAATCAGATTTATAATCTTATAAATGCAGACGCCATGGGGTGCATTCGATCGAGGAAAGGGATAAGGTGACACGCAGGAAAGGAAGGAATAAGTCTGAATCGCGTATTAAACCCCAAGGGTGTAAATCAACCGTCTGCGACGTGATAGAGATAAATTGATGCTGGATAGTCATGGTATTCTTCACTGCACGAAGTGCGATTAGGAAGATTTTGTTCACAACTTCTCAAGCTGATAATCCTATTTGGTCACTTACTCCATCACAATACGATGCTAATAGCAATATTGATACCTATTATATTCCACCTGGATGACTCAACAAACTATTTAATTTACTACATATCTGCTAATACTGTAGTAGAAATATGTATGAATGTATTATAAAAGTAATTAAATTCTGATTAATAAACGAATAAAAACAAATCTTGGTATTCTTATTTCCCGACCCTTGACCAAATGACCAAATGACCAAATGACCAATCCTGAGAATGATCACATCAGGTCAGTAATCACCCACATTGAAATCATCTCAAAAATATCGATATCGAAACAAGAGATGTGATAATCATAAACGATAGCGTTTAAGGTAATTGTAAACAAACAATTCTCGAGATTGTTGACAAAAACATTGTCGAGCGCTCCTCGAGTCACTCTCGGCTTGACGATCGTCGGCCGAGGTTCCCTGTCCCTTTTCCCTCCCTTTTTCGTGTGCGTGCGTGTGTGTACCGCGGTACGATTTGCTGTATGGGTTATGGGTATGTGTGCGTATACCGCGGCACGGTATGCAGCATGTGTATGCCTTCCATAATTCCGCTCTCACCCTTTGCTCGCTTCAATTCAATTTATCTATTTTGCTCGCGTTTTAGTTTGTCCGCGCCGCGAATTAGTATAGTGAGATTCTGCTTTGGGTACCAGTGGGAGAAACTGCGGTCCTGGTCATTTTGACCAGGGCTTTAGTCCTGTATCTTGGATGGCCTGTTCCAGTTGTTGAGGGTGCTCTCTGTTCCTTCCAACGGCGCAAATAAGTCGCTAGCTCGCAGTAAGTTCGTCGGCTGGTGGTTCAGATCACTCTCACGCTGGGGCATGGTTCATCCTCGTGCAGGGCCCTGCTCGACTCGAACACTGGTTACCCGAGCAGAATCTCACTTTTGCTCTCAAGTATTTCGTTAGAGTCAATAGCTTCAATTTTTACTTGCAAGTAGAGTCAATAGCATTTAGAGTTTTGTTCGCTATACCGTACAATAGTTTTTCCCATATTCAACCGTATAATAGAGCGGCAATTTGTCAAGGAAAGGGTTGGCGGGTATTGTCCGCCGGCCGGGTCTCGACAGTAGTCACCTCCACGTGGTGAGACCTGGGCTGGTAGCGTTTGCAAAGTCTAATCTTTGCAAACGATACCAGGCGAAGAACTACAATTTAATTTAAGTATTCCTGTATGTCAAATTGTATATTAAATTGTAATAACTTAATGTAAGAGCGAATAAATGTAGATATAAGAATTTTGTTATGATTGATAAATAAATGGAAACAAATCTCATCCTTTACCAAATTGTAAAACTAGCAAACACTAGCCAGTTAGCAGACGGCGGAAAAAAATCGGATCGCGAAAAACGAGCTCATGAGCAATCTCCTTCTTCATCTCTGGCACTGGCCCGACGTAGATCAAATCGACCACGGTCACAATTGAATCGAGTAGATTTCTGCTAAAAAGGTTTTTGTATGTGCTAAGATGGAATACTTTCTCGAGTTGACCGCATGGTGCAGTATTTTCGAATCTGACAAGCTGAGGACAAAGGCGTGCGCACTCTCATTTTCTCTCTGCTGTGAGCACTTTCATTTTTTCTGTGTATGTGACAGCTGTGTATTCGTATGTATAATCAGGTTTATGTGTAATGATTGAATTGAAACGCATAAAAGTCAAATGACACGACGGTGTAACGATCATATTCACGCCGATGAGGTCGATGAGATAAAAGAAAGTATAAATATGAGCCTGAAAACAGTAATCAAAAGGATACCAGGTGACCTACCACCTCCTTCGAAAAAGGAAAATCAAGGATATATTGAGGACTTGGGAAAGAAAACTAAATTTGAATTGGAAGAATTATTAAACAGACAAAATAAAATCCTTAGTAATAAGTAGGTAAGACCCAATGTATAAGTTACATTATTAAATTAAAGATTGCCATTGTGTGTATTATTTTTAGAGCATTTATATCAAAACTTCCTGATAAAGGAAAGAAGATTACAACTTTTCGAGACAAATTATTAGAAGAACTAAAGCATAGAAATGAAGTTGAAGATGCAGCTAATCTTCTATCTAGATTAAATTTAGCTTCTGAAGGCAAAGCTGCTATGAATGAATTAGAATGGACAGGCGAATATAATGAAAGCAAAAGTACTGTTAAAGTTGTTGAGCTTGATAGTGACGATGAAGAAGATCCCTTAAAGATATTGGCACAAGTTAGTTATACATGATCCTGTTTCCAATATTGCTTGTTCATCATTAGCCTGCGAGATCTGTCTTACCTATATTTTGTTTACCATTAGCCTACAGGATCCGGAGTTCATAAAAAGAAAGTCATCCATTTACCACCAGAAGAAAGTTTAATCAAGCCTGAAGACTTAGCAGAAATAGAATCCTTTAAAACACAATCTGATGAACATGTTTCATATATTGTTAACAAAGTAGAAAAACCTCCAGAAGAAAACAATAGCAAAAAAGGATCATTTAAACCATATAAAACAACAAAATCTAACGTCCATGATCCAGAAAAAGAGAAACAAAGAAAGTACAATAAGCATTGGGAAGTTACAGCAGCTACACCTCCATTAATAGTCCACGGTGCAGTAAAGGTCATAAATTTAAATGAATCTCTCAAGTTACAAAAGGAACAAGCTGAGAAACTTCAGGTAATTGTAATTTATGTAATATGCCACTTTTATAAAATAAAGCCATTAAAAAATATGTTTAAAAACTGCAGGAAATTCAATCTAAACATGCGGCGGAAAGACTAGCTGAACAGCTTGGACTACACAATTCAATACCTCAGAATTTAAGTAATTACCGTGTACAAAATGAAAAAGAATCTGATTCCTCAGCTTCAGAAAATGAAGACGAAAATGAAGTAGAGGACGACGAAGATAATGACAAAAGAGGAACAGTTGTTTTTACAGTAGATAGCATAGAGAGTTAATTTATTTTTACTATTATATTATGTAAATACATTATTATGAATAAATTCGTTAACGTCAAAAATTACAAATATTTAAGCACATAGAGTATAGACCTACCTTCCTTTAGGGCTGCATCAGCCTGGAAAGATAATTAATAACCATTAATGAACAATTTATTCCTCAATTAATTAACTGTCACTGACCAGAATTGTTCAGTAATACGATTTGAGTATTTCTCCATATTATGTGTACCCATAATCAAACTAAGTAAAAATATAAAAGATAGAATACATTTATTCAAATATGAACCTTCACATCTCGAAGCAAGTTCACCTAGACCACTCATAGTTATGGTAGTTGATTGTTTCGTGGAACTTCAAATATCTCATACAGTTTATTTGCTTGCATAAACGTTCTCTGACGAAACTGCAGATTGAACTAATACTTTTCAGTTGCATTCAGTGGTCATTCAATATTTACTATTATAAATATTGCATTATATATTATTAAGAATGTTTAGAAATATAACACGAAGTAAAATGTTTATGGAACTTTATTATTTTTACAATCTTCAATTGTATCCAAAATTATTAATAACGGCTGTGTATGGTGCTGTAGCTTTGGCAACCGTTTGTCCAGCTTGTTGAGTAAGTTTCTGGAATAGAAAGAGAAACGTGTATGAAAGTAATCATCTTGATACATGCCCGTAATTTTAATGTTTCTGAGTGTACCTTAAGTTTGTCTCTCTTTTGAACTTCAAGGATAGATCTGACACGCCTCTTGTTCTCCAGAGTACGCACCACAGCCTTATACTTCCATCCAACTTCATGAGACAATCTGCCTACGTGACAGTACTGAAAATAATAATACATTAACATAATCCAAAATTTAAAAACAATTCTACTTATATTTTTATTTTACTCATACTCAGTTATATGTGACATCACAACTTATGTTCAGGCGCAAATTACCATACCATCATTGTAAAGAGATATTTAGCAGTCTTTTGAATAAAAAAATTTATTAAGTAAATTTCTTTTGATATATTATCTTACCTTCCGACCAGGTTTCAGGCACATAACTCTCATAGCACCTGGTACAACAACACGTTTTCTGCGGTCATATGGTGGAGGGCAACCTTCGTAAACCTTCAACCTTCTAAGAGCATCTTTTCCCCTTTCTGTTTTGTGTGGAATCATTCCTATAAATTAAATAGTATTATCACTATCACTGAAGTTTATACATATGTATTTCTAGATATTTCACAAGAAATAATCTCATGTAAAGGAGGATTTTTCATTATCTACGTCAAATAATGTAGGTAAGTATATTTATAATCATTGATTAATATGAGCTATAAGTCAGTCTACAAATAATTAACATTAAACATACCCCGAACTGTTTTCCAAAGTATTTTACTTGGAGCACGGAAGTGGAAAGGTCCACGTGCTGGATTTACATTACACCTCTTGCGTAGAAATGACATAAATTTCAACTTGTTTCTGAAATAAAAATATTGTCCAAATTACAGTAAATTATTACAATTATTTTAAAAGTAAGCCATGTACAGTGTACTCGATCTATTTATCAATTATATTTAGTTTTATTCACCTGAAGAAGTTTCCAGATATATTAAGTTGTTCGCTACGGACAACAATTACTTTATTGCCCTGCAGTATAGTTTTGGCAATAATTGCTGCCAAACGGCCGAGTAGATGGCCACGGCCATCAATTAATATTGGCTAAAAGAACAAGTTAATTTAATTAATTTCATACAGTCTAAATTAATAAATTTCACATAATATAATTTTCTCATGCGAACATATGAAAAGAGAATTAAGCATCATAAAAAAATTATTCGATGCATATAAATTATATGATTATTGATAACAAAGAGCACATGTCAACTGACAAACTTAGAAGACGAAATAATGATTTCCGTATGCCATCATACAGTATATATAAATGCTTTTAGTAATCGAAAATAATGAGGTAGAATTTATAGATTTGTAGAAATAACAAAAGACAAGTTCGGTTAGCAAGCAAAGAAACACGTGTGCAAGAACGAAAACGACTGGTGCAAACAGAGGTTTTTTCGGAAAAATTCGTACTAATCACTGATAGAAACTAATCGCTAAACTCCTGCGCGTACTACATCGATTAAAATAGTCATACCTTCTATCAAAAGCCGTTTAATATGTCTTAAAACAATAAAACTTCATGTACATACCTTATTACTGAAGCCAGTCATTTTGTCACCGTACCGGAAAAGGATCCATGAACGATGAGAAGTACGCGGAGCAACCTCTCACCGGAAGGTCCTATAGAACAATATATCCAACGTCGTCTGTTCTCCTATTAAAAATTACTAGCATTTGTAATCCCTAGACATAATGAAGCAGTAGAGATTTTCTTTTTGAAAACAGCTAGAAAATTTCTTCGCTGTTTCAAATAACAATAGCGGACAATAGCAAACTAATAGTCAGATACATTGTTGATATACGAGTTGAGGAAGATTGTTGAGGAACGAATAATTTTTATACCGTTTAATTAATTATAATCCGTCACATAATGAAGCCTACTCTTGTAGCGGATGAAATGTTTCCAGAAGGTGCTGGATCCTATATAGAATTAGAAGAGGTAAAGATCTGATTAATAAGGTTATATTTATATTTTGAAATTTCAGTTAATTTTCAATCTATTTTTTGCAATTGTTTGTTAATAGGTTGGTGGTAGTCGATTATTAGTTGATTTAACTGCAAGCGAAAAAGCAGTGCACGCGGACTTCTTCAATGGTAAATAAACATGCAAAATAAGTTGATGTGTAATTATATTGTTAACAGTGAATAAGGAATAGTTGTTCCTTTTAGATTTTGATGACCTGTATGACGACGAGGATCTTGAATGAAAGTGTAGAAATTATAGATAATAATATAAAATATATAATGAAAGCAAAAGAGACTAAGCAAAATATGGTAATTATATACTATTAATGTTTAAATATGTTTTTTAATATAAAAGTGAAATTACATAAAGAGTAGATGTTTCATAAATGGACCTGATTTAAATCTATCCTGTTTCCTTTATTAAAGTATTGTTCAGATAACAACAACAGTATGTGTTCGAACTTTACACTTATAAAGCTAAATTAAAAAAATAATACGTCTTATTATCCATATATATATAAATTATATGCAATTACAATTAAAGCCTAAAAACAAGCAAACAATGTTTGTTGAATGCAAAAGCAGCTTAAACGTATAAAGGTAGAGAAGTTCATGTACACAGTGTGTTAACATTATTACAATTTATTATTTTTAGTTCGAAATTGAATTCAGACGTGCGCCCGGGTGATCGGTGCACCGATTTTATCTCGGTACAATAAACTCGAGCGATATTAATTATAAACGTGCCATAAGAAAATGAGTACTGGTCATAATTGTCTTGTACACATTAATATTGATATCATTGTATAGATTATAATTTACAATACATAGATGCTAGTCATATAAACCTGTTAAGATGATGCACAAATAAAATAGCACCCCGTTTCAGTCGCGCCACATAAATCATGGATCCAGTCGATCGTCATGCATCGAGAGTCTCTTCCATCAAACGAGACATTCTGAAGCTTTTTAGTTTTATCCTCTACAGTTTCATTTTTGTTTCTCCTTGGCCCCAATCGACGTTTAATTCACTTTTTGACCATCCTCATTTCACATTAACAGACGTTTATTAACAATGGCAACGAGGTTTCGATTTTAAAGGAGCCTCGACTACCACTACTCATTTGCACCTCCATTGGGCATAATAATGACGATACCGATGACGGCCATGTCGAGTACGCTGCTAACAGTGACGAGTATCCTGCAAAATTTACATTCTATAACTATAGAAGATGTTGGTGTATGAATAAAGTAATTTAACAAAATGTGCACTCCATAAATTTTATTCACCCTGAGTCCAGCCCCGAGAAAATCGTTCGGAGTGCTAGTTAACTTCGAGATCGCTATCGGCTTGGTCATCCTGATCGCTTTCATCATCTTCATCTTCTTCCTCGGAATAATACTGCGAGGGTGGCGATAGAATATCCTCTGAGAGGGAAGTGTGAGAAGATGAAGGAGGTCGAGAACCTTCTAACTTTGAATCAAGATCTTCCATTGAAGTACTCGGTCCAGGAATCGTCACTGGGATGAATTTTTCCAAATCGCCGCTTGCTAATTCTGATAGAACGCACGCAAATGAGAAATCATTTAATAACGAGGGCGAAAAGAAATACTCTTATCAACTATCGTTAATACGCACGTTCCACATATTTTTCCAAAGATTTTGGAACCATCAATTTGGCTGCTTTTAAATTCTCTTCAGTGCACTCTCCTTTCTCTAAACCTATTAAATATGTAATGTATATTATTTTAACTGAATATGAGATTTAATAAAATATATTAAAGAAATTATTTACCAAAAGCCAAACCCATTTGCTTTAAAACTTCAATATCGTCATGAATTTCGAACTTATCGTTAAAATTGAACAGGTACTCGGTTCTGTAAGAAATACCATTTAATGTTATCAAATGATCATAAGACATGGCAAGTGACTTAATACTAATGAAGAGGCTTTTCTATAATAAGAGTCATACTTGTCATTTGAAATGCTGCAATCTATGACAGTCTTTTTGCTAGTATTCACAATCAGGAATGGCAGCTGTATGGCAGAATTTGGCTTCGGTGGGCCATGCAGACTCTCATTGACACGATTGCGTTCCACCAGATTTTTATAAGAAATGTGTGAGAGAATCAACTGATGCAACTGCTGCGTTTTTGCTTTGATCCTCTCAATCTTCTTCTTCTTATCTTTTTCGAGTGCCAAACATTCTTGAAGAGAGTTGGTCGGCAAACCTAACCACCTGATTTCTTTTTTCTCTTTCGAAATGATGTTCATTGCCATCAAAACGTTCAAAGCATCGTAGACGCGTCTTCTAATGTTTTTCTGATCATATTGCTGTGAGAAAAAGAGGAATGTACTGCTCTAGTTCTCGATTTATATTGTCTCAAAAAGAAAAAGTCATACCTGATCTGTTAAAGAGTTTATGTGAGCAGGATTAGTAAATTCACCAACAAGCTCGTCAGCAACTTCATTATACGACGTTGTGCCTTTTTTCTTAACTTTTTCACATACTTTCATTGAAAAATGACGTAATCCTTTTCCGACTTTCTCTGTTTTTCTTCGTTTGCTGAAAATGAATAGAAGAATAAATCATGAACAATCAATTATGAAAATATATCACTAAACTTCATTCTAAACATATTTAATTCTCTTTGAAAATATCTAAAGCACTTGTCATAAGGTCAAACATAAATATGTAGTTAAATCTTACTCTGGTACAAAATCGCCAGTCTCAGCATCTTGCCTTTTCCTGGAGCCACTGTGATCCAATATTGGACTGATATATGTTTTACCACTTGTATCTTTCACAATTTGATGATTGGCAGATTGTTGCTGTGACTGCTGTGTTTGTTGCTGCTGCTGCTGTGATTGTTGTTGTTGCTGCTGTTGCTGAGACACTATTGCCTGTTTTATGTCACTCTACAGAGAAGATTACAAGAATCAATATGTTTAATCCCTTGGTAAAAGATATATTGATATTCATTTGAAATAACCCGTACCATTTGTGCAGATGTTAATTGTATAGTTTTAGTCAGTACAGGTTCACCAGCTTTGGTTGTTGCCAGTTTTGTATTTTGTAATGGTATAGTAACCAATCCTATAAAAATCACAAAATATTATGTTTACATAATTACTATATTTTACGAGTAATAAATTATTGACATGTAAATAATACATCAAATACGTAATATAGTGGCATGAAAACAAAAATAATGATTCAAATTCAAATCTTTATGTAGTAATACTTGTTTAAAATTTTACTCACTTTGGCCAGGGGTTGAAGGATTCTGCAAACTGATAGTTCTAACAACTTGTGCGTTAGATGGCAAAACCTAAGCAACATCGAAATTTAACAATTAAAATACCAAGTTGAATTCATTTGGCATAAATTAACATTTACACACAACACTATTGTAAAAGAGATTTAAATACAAAATAGAATTCTCATAAATCTATTGTACCTGAGATTCTTGGCTCGGAGTCTTGAAGACTTTAAGGCCACCTGCATTTGTTGTACTGACAATACCACCCAAAGCCTTGTTGGCTGTACTTTGCACTACTTTTATTACTTGTGGATGACCTAAAATTACATTGTTACTTCAACAGTTAAATAACAAGAAAATAATTTGTAAGATTAATGCACAAATTTTGTTCAAACTCTAATACGTGATACATTTTTGTACATAGTACAACGTATTATGAACAATATCTGTTCAATATCATTGTAGTGAAGAATGAGGAACAACTATCACCAAATCTTTATATATCTGTTGAAATTATAGATAAACCATTATGTACAGAATGAATTGACTTCAAACATAGTACATCATGAATGAAACGAAGCAATAAAAGTGAGCAGTATCTTCATACTTAAAACTATGAGTGATCTTATCAAACAGATCACCAAGCAAAGGAAATATACACATCCCTGATAACATATTAAGATAAAAGAGTTTGACAGTAAATCAGGTTTCTTTATGCAAGAATAGGAAGAAGAATGAGAAAGTATTTCCATAAATATTAGGAAGATAGCTTAGATCGAGACTGAGCATAAGAGCAACATAAATGTGACAAGAGAACGAAGCCAATAGAGGCTCGTAATTGACGATAGTTCGCAAAAATATTATGCAAATATAAGGATGAATCCTGTAACCGGAAAACGGTGGCGGGAGTGAATGATCTTTAGGCGAACGAGAGAAAATCGAGGGATCATCCTCGAAGTGTGGCATGGTGATAATTGGCGCGCATTCGGCGTACTCACCGTTCGCGTCATGTATGAGAAAGTTCATCGTTTTGTTTTGTTGCGTCATCCTCGAGGTTAGAATTCCGTCCCGGCGTCACTGACGATCACGACGATCGACCGAATGCCGAGTGAAAATAAAAAGATCATAGGTACACTCGCTAATCTTGGCTCGGTCTATCACCAAAATGGCGACTATGATATAGAACCATTTGAGGACAGAATTCAACGTAGTACAGGCCGGGAAACGTTATATAGTACTCGCGAAACTAAAACCCATCCGTTTCTTTACCGCGAGGGGCGAAGCACTTGGCGAGAACGCTCGTTTGCACGGAAAAATATTGCACGGAAATCTAGCTTCCGCGTGCACAGTACAGAATAGAGACGAGCTTGGCGGCACGACAAAGTTAAACAGCTGATTGGTTACTTTCCCAGTCACGTGGTCACTTCTGTTCCACGTTTATGGGCCGTACATATGTAATATCTAAGCAAGAAAAACCTTTTCTCTAGCGTTACCAAACAACGTTTTCGGGATGTTAGGTAGTTTTAATATTGGCAGCATACGTTGCCTTTAGCTTTGTTCAGCTAGACAGAATCACCGATCGTTCAGATATTTACTGTGGGTGCAACGATACTTCGTTGTTATCTCTTCGATTCGAGTTATCTACCGGCGAAAAGGAATGAGGGAAATTAAATGAAAATTAATTCATTCAAAACGTCAAGATTGTGTCTACAAATTGGATCACGGTTTCCTTTTCCGATCGTTCCAATTGGTCGAGACGAAAGTTTCTAGATAGCCCGGGTCCAATAAACGTTTTTGCGGATTTGGTGTTTAGTCGTGAAAGAATTTTGATAAGAGACATCACAGAATCGTGCGATTAGTGTAAAAGTTTTCAAAGATAAATAAAATTTATTTGTAGGAACGTTCGTAAAGGAGGAATATATAACGCACCACGCGTAGAATTGTAGAATTCGTTGCCGGTAGACTTGTAACGTTGTAAACTGTGTTCTTTATACGTCGAGTATATAAAATTGTAAAAAATAGTTGCCTTATATGTGTGGTTTTAAAAGGATCGCGTAGAATATATTCGAACCGAGGCCGAGGCTTTCGTTCAGGTTCTGGCTGAATGGTAAGATTATTTTAAGGCTCGCGAGGGCGATTGAAACGCACAGGTTATATACATTTCTTACATCTATCAACGCACTCTCACACTCTTCCAAGTCGCAACTTGGCTCCTTACATTGTATCTTTTAAATCGTTCGATCTTTATTTTGTATCATTTATTTCCCCTTGAGACACGTACGAATCTTCTTTCGCATTGTTGATTTCATTTCCTTTTTTTATCTGTTTCTCTTTCTATCGTTACTGTATCGTTGATTGGCTTGATGGATGACCTCCATTTTTGTTGCAACTATTTCATTCAGCGTATTTGTCGCAGTGTTCCTCGTTTCAACTATTATTTTTGGATAATTTTTCGATTTTTGAATAACAACCAGGCGATAAGCGTAACATTTTTCGATTAAATCTGATGTACACATTTTAAATGGGGAGGGAAGCCGCAAATTAATATTCATCAGAATCATGTTTGATTTATTTCGTATTTTATTTATTACATTTTACGTCTATAGATATAACCTGATGAGTATGTTTAGCAGCATTCGTATTAGGTGAAGTAAAGAATTCTGAGCGTTTTTCGCAGGATGCCTTTAGTAAGCCATATCTCACATGTATTGTATTGTATACATCCCATCGGTTAATACTATACGGCGATTTCAAGGTGACATCATGCAGCAACAAATGTTCATTGTCTGTCTTATGTTTGATGAAGTTAGTTGTGTGTTAAAGCGTTGTAATATAGAGGTAAAAAAAGAGAAAATTTGATACATTCTTCAGTAGCACTACGACCAAGGTGAAAAGGTGGAGCAGGCCACCAAAAAAATTTGTGCTGTTTATGGACCCAATACAGTATCGAATGCAACAACAAAGCGGTGGTTCCAACGATTCCATTCTAGTAATATGAATGAAGATGAGGCATGTCTTGGCAGGCCAATCGTCGAAAATATCGATAAAATCATGGAGATCGTCGAGTCAGACCGACATGTGAGCACTTATTCCATTGTGCAGGCACTGAAGATTAGCCAGAAAACCGTTAGAAACCATTTGCATAAGGCTGATCTCAAGAAGAAGCTCGATATATGGTTACCACATGAATTATCACAGAAGAATCTTTTGAACTCAATTGATGCCTGTGATCTTTGCTGAAACATAACGAAATCGATCCATTTTTGAAGCGGTTGGTGACTGGCAATGAAAAATGGGTCACGTATGAGAACAACACCTGAAAAAGATCGTGGTCTAAAAGCAAGCAATCAACCAGAAGCAGCCTGAATTGATTAATGGGAAGGGTGTCGTGTTCCTTCAAGACAACACCAGGCCGCATACATCTTTAACAGGGCATCAGAAACTCCAAGAGCTTGGATGGGAGGTTTTATTGCACCCGCTGTATATTCTAGACCTGGCACCAAGCAATTATCATCTTCTCAAGCATTTGCAAAATTTTCTTGATGGTTCAAAACTGGTCTCAAGAGAAGCTTGTGAAAATGAGCTGGTCAACTTTTTTACCACTAGGGACGAGGACTTCTTCAATTGCGGAATTATGACATTGTCTTCAAAATGGACAAAGGTTATCGAGCAAAACGGCGCATATTTGGTCTAAATCGGATAATTCTAACTATGTTAATTTCATCGTCAAAATAAAGCGAAAAAACGCGTAGAACTTTTCACTTCACCTAATATATAAACCTTTCAATGAAGAAGGAACGGAAACATTTATGAGACATATATAATTTCGACTTAAAATTTCTGACGTGAATGTATATGAATACAAGACTGTTTTAATTTTATGCGCGAGGTTTGTTAGTTTAGAATATTCGCACGTACCATTACATAAATTAAATCACGTAATTTCTTTAATCCATATGTCATTCATCACTCATTATTTATGTGATTTCACTTGTTTAAAATTGAGTTTGTAAAATGTATACAATAATGAATTATACAATGTACAAGATCTGATTATACGAAGTATAACTGATACGTGCAAGATATTTATTAGGGCAAAAGAGTTAACACTCTATTGTTTTGATACATTTCAGAAGGTCTGTACATTGTAAAAAACATGCCTCTGTTCGGAAAGTCTCAAAAGAGTCCGGCGGAGGTGGTAAAAGCTCTTAAGGAGGCGGTAAATGCATTGGAGCGTGGTGATAAGAAGGTAGAAAAGGTACGTTGTGAGGCAATGTTTCGGTTTCTATGACACAATATGTTGATTTCTAGGCTCAAGAAGATGTTAGTAAAAATCTGGTACACATAAAGAATATGCTGTACGGAACGGCTGAAACAGAGCCTCAAGCAGACATCGTTGTTGCCCAATTGGCGCAAGAATTGTATAATAGTAATTTGTTGCTTTTACTTGTGCAAAATCTTAGCCGCATAGATTTCGAGGTAACGTAGTATGTTCCTACTAACGATAATTGTGGTAAATGAGTTTTCTTTTAAAATATGTAGTTCACTTGAACATATAAAATGTATTAATAGGGAAAAAAGGATGTTGCTCAAGTATTTAATAATATATTACGAAGACAAATTGGAACTAGATCTCCTACAGTAGAATATATATGCACAAAGCCGGAAATATTATTTACCCTCATGTCTGGGTAAGTTACAAGGCACTATTTATAGCAACTTTTCTCTTTTAAGTATTTCTAATCTATAAGCAACTAATTTCAGGTATGAACACCAAGATATTGCTTTGAACTGTGGCACTATGTTAAGGGAATGTGCAAGATATGAGGCCTTGGCAAAAATAATGCTGTATTCAGACGACTTTTACAATTTTTTCAGATATGTTGAAGTCTCAACATTTGACATAGCTTCCGACGCGTTTTCTACGTTCAAAGTAAACAATGATAAAACCATATGATATACATGTATCATTATTTAATGTACAAATGTTCTCATACGTTGGTTTTTAGGAATTACTTACCAGGCATAAAATTTTGAGCGCTGAATTTTTAGAAATTAATTATGACAAAGTTTTCTCTCACTATCAAAGGTTATTGAATTCAGAAAATTATGTTACGCGACGACAGAGTTTAAAACTGCTAGGAGAACTTTTACTCGATAGACATAATTTTACTGTATGTATACATAAAATTACTAGTTTTATCATGTTATTGATAAAATATGTAATCGTAGATTTTTTATTATACTATGTAAATTCGACTGTTGTTACGTTTCAGGTAATGACACGATACATTTCGAATCCGGATAATCTAAAATTGATGATGAACATGCTCAAAGAAAAATCACGAAACATTCAATTTGAAGCGTTTCACGTTTTCAAGGTATATTTACTTTAGAATTACTATGTATATGGATAAGTTAACAACTGTTTCATATTTATAGAAGTTTTAAACATACAGGTCAACTTTTTTATTATTATTTTCTATGAGTTATGAATATCTATAATATCATTACTAGACTGTGGATCGATTTAGAAGAGAAACAGATAAATAATGTTTGTAATTTATCAGGTGTTCGTGGCGAATCCGAATAAACCGAAACCGATCTTAGACATTCTATTGCGCAATCAGGAAAAATTAATCGAATTCCTAACGCGCTTCCACACTGATCGTTCCGAGGACGAACAGTTCAACGACGAGAAGGCGTATCTTATTAAACAGATTAAAGAACTTAAGTCTGTACATGAGAATTAAGTCCAGAAAATACAAATTATTGCTACAGCTACCGTTAACTACTACCATTGAAGTCTATGCAGCTGCTGTTGCTACTGTTAAACACCGTCACAGTCACCGATGTAGCGAATTACTATTATTTTCATTCTATATTTCTGCTTTCTACCTGTCTCTTTCTTTCCCTTGTTATAGTTATCGTTAATCGGTTTGCAAGGAAATCGATTATTATTATTATTGCTATTATTATTAATTATTATCATTATTATCGCTATTATTTTTATTTGAGAGTAGTTCTGTAAATAAAGTTTTCGTTTAATTACGCATTACTGTATATTTAAAACAAGATGATAACAATTCTGTGCCACGTTCATACACAGTTAAGAGCAAAACTGATCACAGACTATTTAAGATACGACCAAAGTTTTTTTGAATAATTAAGTGGATTGACCGGCTGAGTAATGTATACAAAAAATTGGGCAAAAGTTAAACTTGGTGGAAATCGTGGGAAAAGATCTGAAGCTTATGTTTTTCAACTTTTTAATCAGGGCCTGAAATTAAGATTTAATACATTTTTACTACTTATATGAGATTAATATGTATTGGAAATTTTATTAAGTTCTGATGATACATAAAGAATTGACAGACATTGAAACATGTAGACTTTTGACCAAAGAATTTGTGACTTTGACAAACTTTACCTCTCGAAACAATGATAAATCTAATCTCAAACGAAAGTGTTTAAAACCTGTTTTTTATTTCGTACCCAAATAAAAATGTTGGAAAACCTGACATTACATTTTTCTTACAATTTCTACCAAGTTTAATTTTTTGCTCAATTCTTGTACATATAATTTAGGAAATTGATCCACTTGACTAGACAAAAAATATCAGTTCGTTCAGTCCGATTAAAAAAAAAAATTAATTCACTTTTAAATAATGCGTGCTCAGTTCTGCGCCAAACTGTACTTCCGCCTAAATATCCAATTAAAGTAGACAACATCAAAAGAAATCCATACGTAATAATCCTCCTCAAACATTTATTTCGAATTTGTTGTAATTTATACATTATGCCGTTTGATACTATTGTAATTATGCTGCCTAACATTTATTATTATTGTATTTTATATTACAATGAATTATTGTTAACAGAATCAATATAGATTTAATAGTTCAGTTACAGGTTTTTAGCTGTAAGGAAACTATATTCGGTATCGAAAAGCTTACGCTCGTTTAATTACGTTTGTTACATTGTAAATGGAAACCGATTATTATGAAATTATTGGATTTTTAACTGCGAGGGAAAGTGTGTATCAAAGTAGTAGGAGGTGTCACGTGGTTGTAGAGTGAGAGCAATATCATGGAAGATAGAGGTCAGTTTAGGCTAGTCGATAGCGATCAGTATATCATCGGGTATTGGTCGAAAAATTTATAACGTATATTTATGTTAACACTTTACCGTTTATCCATTTAAATAGTCAAACGAGCCGAAAGTTCTTGCTTGTAAATACGTACCGATCCGGTGTTTGAGTGAAATTCGTAGAATAAAAATATACTCGAGAACTTTGAATGGAACCAATAAAGATTGCATTGAATTCGCACCAATGTAAATTCGATGGGGAACGAGATTACATGAAACAGTTCTGATCTGTGATGATATGTAGGTAATATACTTGTCAGTAAAAAAAACTATGGAATAAACGAAAAATGGTCGTGAAAGACCCCTGCGGGATCGTGTGTATCATAGTCACGTACATCGCTGTCTTCTATGCAGACTACGTCATCGTACGTTGGGTTATCCTGCATAGTTTACAAGACAGGTGCATCTAAATAATCATTTTTCTGTACCTATTTGTGACCTTATTTATTAGTAATTTTATATATACGTATACATATATATATACATATTTATTTGTACGAAAGTTAATTCTGCATAAACTTATTCGGTATAGATATATGTGTTTCAATTTTTTGATATCATTTAATTCAACTTATTATTTGTATAAAAGTGGAATGTTTAACGAATTTCATTGAATTGTCTTGCACAATCATGTATAATTTCAAAAATGCAACTTAAAACAAAAAATGCACTCCATTTATCTTAATTAATCTATTTTTTACATATTTATTGTGTACAGTTTATGGGGTCCCTTTCATGTAGCAGCTTTCAACACTGTTGTGTTATTATTGATAATGTCACATTTGAAGGCAGCCTGCAGTGACCCTGGCGTCGTGCCACTACTTCAAAATCGTATGGACTTTTCCGATATTCATACAGATAATCCAGATACTAAAATTGAATGCGATGAAAGAGACAGTTGGACTGTTTGTACTAGATGCGAAACATATAGGCCTCCTAAAGCACGTCACTGTAGAATTTGTAATCGATGTGTTAGGAGAATGGATCACCATTGTCCATGGTATGCTATAATTTATAGGAACATAGAAACTGTTAATTTTGTAGTAAACAAAGATATCGATCTCAATTGAGGATTACATAGCTTCTATTTAACATTACTACAACAGTATCTAACAATGGTTGTCATTCGTCACTGTCTGCTTTACACCTTTATTTTAAAATTATTTCAAAACAATAGCAAAACATTAATACAATTTGTGCTTAATACCGTTCAATTTTTTTTTAATGTTCTGCTATGCATATATTAAACTGTGATTGTAAATTTAATAATTATAACAATGAGTTTATTTACAATGCTGCCCAAAGGATAAACAACTGTGTTGGGGAACGAAATCAAAAGTATTTTATTCAATTTTTGATCTATGTTGGACTGTTGGCCGTATACGCACTAGGCTTGGTGATAACATCATGGATCTTAGAATGTTCTCGATGCAGCAATGACATACTTATCAAACAAAGTCGCATGTATGTGTTATTCACATATTTTATTATCACTAAAAATAAGTTAATTTCTTAATTATCATCTCTATTAAACTTCAATTTTAATTCAGAAAGAAAACAATAATAAATTGTAGACAGAGGGTAGAATAATTGAAGGATAACAGGCTCAATTTTGACGTGACTATAAAAAGACAATTTTTTTAGTTAGTTCAGTGCAACAAATTGATATAATTCGTGACTGTTTGTTACTCTGAATAATTAAATAATTCAAGTGTACAGTCATACCAAAATTGAGCAGTTACCCTAAACTGTTTTATTAGACATTTTTTGCATGAAGTATTTGAAATAAATAGAAGGCAATGACAGAGAAACAGAAGGGATTAATCAAGAGGTTTTTTTTTTCTACAGCTTACACTGTGTTATATTGGTATTGGAATCAGCACTGTTTGGCATGTTTGTCATTGTAATGCTGGTAGATCAATTTCAAGGTATTCTGGGAGAAGAAAATGCGATGGAATACATGCAGAATAGTCATCATTATAAAAGAAAAAGTTCGCGTACATTAATGTTACTTTCCCAGGTTTGTGGTAAGAGTCATCCAATTTTGTGGATGTTCCCTTGCCGAAATCCGCCGCGTTATACTTTTCGAAAGGATGCGTACCTGATAGATCACGAGGTTTAGGTATATTTGGAAGCGACTGCATCACATTGCTTCGTCATAAATACAATTTTATATGTTTAAAGGTATTCAATCGTTCAACAATATCTAGAAGACGGAGATGGGAAGCATATATATCATGATTATTTATTATATAAAATACTTAAACACAGTCGAAAACGTTTCATTGCTGAAATTAGTTTATTTATACATATATATTTTTATTTACTTTGTATTTGTAATTAAAGAAATATTTTATATTGGGTTATTAAAATGGGATAGGATGAAGCATTTTCAAGTATAAATTTTATGTCATTGTTGAATATTCAGCAATAACCTTAAATAAATTAATATAGCTTTTGTATTAGTTTCTGAATAATTCCATTACTTTATATAAGTCAAACTTAATACTCATACAGTTAAAAATAAGCACTGTACTTCTACTCAATTTGCTTATCAATGGATGAATACTCAACAAGGTCGTAGCATATGCATGCAGACAAATTGTTGAACATATTTTTCCTAATACTTTTTTATACGTACATTTTTAAATTATTTGACGAAGTATTTAAACATGTATGAAATTCGATACTAGTCTCAAACCTCTAAAAGTATTGATAAAATTTTATGCAGAATGTATTTTTTTTATTATATATGTATTTCTTATAAGATATATTATACAGCAAGGTATTATATTATAAAAAGAAAGCAAAGGATCTCTACTCTGTAAAAGGTTTTTATTAAGTTACAAATTCGGTATTAAAGGCAAGCAGCCATTAAACCAGCAACATTTTCGAAATCAATTTTCTCTGTAATATTTTTTGTTTTAATATTCTCATCCTGGTTGGCGATAAAAATAATGGATTTGCTTTCTTCCTTCCATCCATACTTTTTTACCCAATGCTTTAATGTAGTATCTAAAATAAGTCACATAATTTTATATATATTTATACATTTGTTCTAAGATGATTTAACAAATCGTACTTAGCTAACAAATATGTATGAATTATTAAACTTCATTGTTAAATCATCTTAATATATTATTTATTATTAAAGAATAATTTATAATTTTTATATAACATTGTAAATATCTTTTTATAATCTACTCTTTTAAAATATGTATAAAATATTAGAATTACCATCGACACCTCCAAGAAGTTGCGCTAAAAGGTTTCTGTCTATCGTCTGGAATGTAATTCCCACTACGTGGCAAACAAATTTCCTTATTGAGTCTTGAAATCCCACAATCCTATCGCAGAGATCAGACATGGACAGAACTCGGTCCCAAAAATGCTGAAAGTCACATTGTTCCAAAATGTCTCCTAAATACATAATCTGATCGATAGGGCTTTCCTGCATCTGTAAAGTATTTTCGATTTATCATGTCATTTGTATTAAAAATACGTCATGAAACATTATCTTCTGAAGAGTTCTTGGTATTTATCTTTTTTCTCCAGTTATTCTTAATATTCGTCACACAAATAAATATACGTAATTGTAAAAGTAAAATATATCTTTAGAATAAACAACTTACAATTCGTTCATTGAGGAGACACTTGCAAAGAACGAAATCAGTGTGAGGAAGATTTGTTAATGCTTTCAACAGTATCTGACATGTGATGTCCATATTAAACTTATGTGGATTTAATTGATACAACTTCAGAACTGCTAAGTTCGCTTCCAGATCATACGCATTTTCTCTCGATTGGATCTCCACATATTTTTCCAAAGTTGCTAAATGCTCTGGATTATACCTGAAATGAGATTCATTCGAAAAAATATACAGAAGTTTACGCATTGTTTAACCTATGCAACAAAGAATTAACTGAATCAAACGGAAACATTACCTTTCGATGCCTTTTAGCATTTCAGCTACGGTTTGACGCATTGCTTCAGCCATTATTTCTTAACGAATAATATAATTAATTATTAGAATATTTTTTAATTTCCGGAACTTGTTAAACGATCTCGTCTTGGTTATAAAATACACGCAACATGCAGATATCGTGGCAGGTATCACAACTCACAGTGACAGACTCACAAAGAATTACACAGTGCTACCAAATTTTTATATAGCACTTATATTAATACCAACATATATACAGAAATTGAAAGAAGGAAATTTGAATTCTTCTTGCAGCATATTCTACACATGTAATGATCAAGAAATATTTCTATAGATATGTAGTCAATACGTATTGAAAAACAAATATGATATTATTATGTGGGTTTATAATTAAATGTTTAAAATAGTTTCATTGCACGCATACCTTAATGTTTTTCCAAAAAATAAATGTATAGGTATCTAAGCGATTGAGATAGTCTACAATATCTCTTTGTAAATTTTTGATGATAATTACTCTCATGAATATTTTAATTGTTATACCTGTATAATGCATAACTCAGCTTCCGATTTTTATGATGTATTACTAGATATTACTCTTATTTGTAGTTGCTCTATATGTTTATAGAATCGTTTATAATTTCTTACAAGAAATTCTCTTTTTATAATAAGGTCACAATTTTGCACACACATTTCTTTTCTATTGATCTATTACCTAACAAGAAAATAATGTTGCATCATGGAATATATTATACATATTATACATTACAGTATATTACTACACTCGTTGAACAATTTTTAATTCTTACACCCCTGTAAATATTAATGAAATATTGGACACAGCTTTTTATCGTATGCCTTTAACTTTCATCGAAGATCTTGCGACTCACGCAATCTTAATGAATTGACGAACTGCAGTAAAAACGGTTCGATTCGTAAGGAAAAAAAGTGTGGCTAGCAAAGCAATTCTTAACGCGGTTCCCGCGCCACTTCCCGCACATCCTCTGGTCATTGGGGATGCTCCCCTCTGCGAGCTATCCGTTAACGAGCAATCAAACCACGTGCGCGCGAGCGCACGGTAGGTAGAAAAATTGAGTTACGGTCAAAAATTTCTTGTTTTGTGAAAAAGATGTTCCATCCTTAACAATAATCCAACAAATGCTTATTTTTTAAGTGACCAAAGCTGTGGGCGTCGAATTCGAGTTCGTACTCGTTTAGAGGATATTTTCACAACTGTTCAGTTTTTCCTGTTGCGCTTGTAACGAATTAGAAAATCGCATTGAGACACTCCTTCACTTTATTTTATAAACTGGCTTGATTTCGTATATCAAAAATTAATGTTTCTATATATAATAGATGGTTCGGGATTTGTGTGAGTTAATGTCGATCATCCTGATGATCTATATTACGGAGTGTACTCAGAACGGATGTAACGATAGATCGGTGTCACGTGAACCCTCCGGATATACTAGCTTCCTAGTCTTGCTCACCTACTTTATCGCTCTCTTCCATTTCATCGGAAAGTGCATAAACTTACTTAGGAACTAACTAACGAAAGGAATAATTTCCCAATCGATGATAATGATAAGGAAATGGATGATAAGGAAAGACTCTCCGATGTTTATAGATATCGTAAATCCGATTGAAAATTCGATTAGTACCTATGAAGGGTGAGCCAGCTAACTTGACT
>SHCU01000119.1:69834-80273 GCA_004307685.1 Ceratina australensis
GAATAATTTCCCAATCGATGATAATGATAAGGAAATGGATGATAAGGAAAGACTCTCCGATGTTTATAGATATCGTCAATCCGATTGAAAATTCGATTAGTACCTATGAAGGGTGAGCCAGCTAACTTGACTACTTTCAGTATCGTCTAAAGTGTGCGTTATACACAAAAAATTGTTTCTGCAAAGATGAGATAGCCTGAACTGTTTTATGCATTACAAACAGCATTTATAATTTATGTACTTTCTGTTTCTGTGTATAAAAGAAGGTGCAACATCGCTAATACTGCATACATATTAACATGGCATATTGCATAAAATTGGGCATATAAAGTGATTAGCTATTATAACATATATTGTATATTGTATAGAATATATTTATATTACATGTAAAGATTAGCTATTTTTGTTTAGAAACTACATTCAAGATGAAAATAACTTGCATTTCTTTGTACATTTGAACTACTGACCAAAAATAGTTTTATGTACCCTTTACGATCATTGCGTGGCCATAAGTGGTATAATAATATTTCCGTTTACCATTTTTTATCAGTGTATAATTCTTAGTAATATATTATTAAGAATATCAGGAGCCACCCACCCACCATTAAGAACACTTAACATGTCAGAATAAATAACATCTACTTTGCTTCAATTTGGTTTCTACGACTTTCGTTAGAGTTGTTCCTAAATAAGATGATCAAATGCAATAAGAAAATGGATTACTTATGTTGATCATCTTAATCGTTATCAAATGTTTCATCAACACTGTTTGTGTTTTATACACCGATTTCTGTTACACATGATTCATTGAAAACAGGTAAGTGCCAAATATCAAGTTAAGTTGGCCCGTATTTCAGAAAAGATTTTATTGCCTCTCCTTTCCTAATGCAAGCCTCACGGAAGACTGAAATGATGATCGTAAGAAAATGATGAGCGTATAAAAAGGAACTATGGACGCGCGCCTATGCATTGGACCAGCGAAGTGTATGGCATCGTCGAGGTAGCCGTCAACCTGATGATGATATATTGTTGCGATCTTGGTGACCCTCTTTCTCCTTGTTTTCCTCGTTCCCCTCTCGCTCCGTGCGCGGGTACGAGCGGGCGCGCGCGGAATAAACGCGTGACACCGATGTATGTAAACGGCAAGGGTGGACCGGGGGAAAAAAAGGAAAAGGGGGATCCCTCGATATTTCGTACCCCCGATATTTCAGCTAGTTCGTCGTCGAAAGCGAACACCCGATTCCAGTTCTGAGCGGACTGGCCGAGCATTCGCATCGTACCTCGGGCAGAACACCGCTCCACTCGTCGTATCAACCGCCGCAAACAGCGAGAGAAGTGAGAAAGTTAACAGAAAACTAGGAGGCGAGGTACCACCGACCCGGCGATTACACGCGTGTTCGTCGCACATGTAAGATCGTGTCCGGTGATCGATGCGCACAACGTTGTTGGAACCGGCAGGATCGGCCGAGTCCGTCAGCTCTTGATCGCCGAACGTTCAATACCCGCAGTTATCCCCGGGATCGAGAAGTGACGCGCGATTTTTCTTCGACGTCCCGCCGTCAGCCCGGAAATGACAACACCGTGTCAACCCGATCGAGTCTTCGCGTGAACAAGTATCGAGAGTGTGCAGTGCAGTGCATACGAGATATATTCGATATACTGCGGAAGTTAAATCTCGCGCGGTAGTTACATTTCTATCACTCTCACCGTATACTGTCCGAGAGCTAACGAGAGAGCACCGTGACCAAGGGAAGAAGAACGTCTTGGCTGACACAGTGACGTGAAATTGAATAATCGGTCCATCGTTAGGTTTGTATGAATGTTTCGTTCGCGGATTAAGCAATCGGGAGGAGAAGCTGGGAGACGAAGAGCAGCTGACACGTGCGTTCTATCGTCAGGATAAAAAAAAAAAAATAGGGAAATTGTAGAGGAGCGAAAAATTCAAGATCATAGCAATGTCGGTTATGCGGAACAACGCATTCTCGGTTAATTAGAATATAGCTGTTTTTTATGAGCGTGGAAGAGGAAGAGGGAGCCGGGCAATAGATCGGCCGTGAAGGGGCCAGGAAAGGATGAGCTTTGGGGGAACGCGCGCGGACTTGGATATTCATTACAGGGTATCCCGGCCGGACATTCGTATTTAACCGCACCGCGCCGATGTTACTTTTACGCCTTAATTCTTTCTTACTCATCTTAACTTTAGGAACGTCCCATCCTTCCTACTCTCATTTTTGACTCGCAATGGGAAAACGGTTACACAATCTTTAATACGGAACCTATCAATACCGGTTGTTGCAGTAATCACGATAAAGTTTGTATCATATTTGAAAGATTAGTCATCAGTTTACTCGTTTGACCACAATCAAAATTTTCTTTCTTCCTGTATCAGGTGAAATTTCTTATGATGACAAAATTAAACTAATTTATACGGCCATTATAGAAAAAATGAGAAATTCTATCGAAAGAAATTACGATTAAATTAATGATAAGAATTTCCGAATACACCTTCGGTAGAAGTAATGTTAATTATGAGACAGTACGTTTTTTGAGATCTCGGTAAGAGTAGATCTAGAAGAATTGTTGCTTTAGTGTCAATGTTTCTTAGAATATTGTAACATACATGTATCTATTAGTTGCGATACCAAAATCAAAGTCCAGATTCTTGTCTTCTTCCAGTCAACCGGTGTCCTTGAATTTCGCCACCTAATCGTTTCCCGCAGATTTTCCACGTGATTAAACGCGAAGCGCATCCGTTCCCGGAAAAGGAACTCGATCACAGCCATTTTCAGTAAACTGCGTCCTTCCAGAGAACCTTGACAAAAATCTTTGACATTCAATAGTTCGTAACCCGCACGAATTTAACGAATATGTTCTAAAGACAAAAACTGATAAATTGTGGTATGTATTATTGTCGGCAGAAGCGTTGTTATGTCTCCGCGGTAGTCCTGTGGTCAGCAAAGAAACACGCGAGAGAGATCATCGAGAGCTTAGACACCTTTTCACGGTCAACGGAAGCAATCGGGCAAAATGACAGAAGCGTCGAGAGAACCGGAACTCGCGGATCCTGAAAATCTTGACAAAACTACGTTGAACTTGACGCCCTCGTCTAATAAGAAACCATTGCCGGATCGCGGTACATGGAGCACTAAGTTAGATTTCATCCTGAGTGTGGTAATTTTTTTTTTCAATTCATCCCCTCACTCTCACCGTTTTTTCAATTGCTATTATTAATTACACTCTATTCAAAGGTTGGTCTAGCGATCGGTTTGGGGAATGTCTGGAGATTTCCGTATCTTTGTTACAAAAACGGCGGAGGCGCTTTTCTAATTCCGTACTTCTTGACGCTGGTTCTCGCTGGGATACCAATGTTCTTCATGGAACTGGCTCTTGGTCAGATGCTCACTGTCGGTGGCCTTGGCGTCTTCAAAATTGCGCCCCTTTTCAAAGGTATTGGGTATGCCGCCGCCGTTATGTCCTGTTGGATGAACGTTTATTACATCGTTATCCTCGCATGGGCTATCTTCTACTTCTTCATGTCTATGCGCAGTGGTCAGTTATACTTTAAACGAACTATTGTCTAACAAAAAATTATGAACTGTACTAACTTTGTGCGTTTAATCAGAATTACCGTGGGGTAGCTGCAATAATTATTGGAATACAAAGAGTTGCGTGAATCCCTATGACAGAGATTCGTTGTTGTGTTGGAATGTTAATGTACATCATAATGTCGTTAAGACATGTACCGTAAATGGCATCAACATGACAATTACCGAGCTCACCGATCCAGTCAAAGAATTTTGGGAGTAAGTTTGATTGAATAACGACTTGTTACTTAATACTGTTTCAACTGAAATTCAATTTTGATCCGTGTCACACGATTTTGAACACTTTTTAAATTTTCTCTTACACTTATTATCGCAACATATATTTTTCCTCAATTTAATTTTTTTACAAATCAAATTGGAAAGACAAGTCGAAAAGAGAAAATTTTAATTGAGGGTAAACGATTAAAATAATAAAATAAAAAAATCTAAAAATGTGTCTTCTGACGTCTTTGATAGAAATAATGTTAAATAGTATTAATTAATAATTCAAATTATTAAATATTATACTTAATATCTACTCTATTTTATTTTTCTCTGTTTCTTGCCTTTCCCTTTTTATTTTTCTGTAACCTTCCAAATTGATCTGTTACCGTTTCATCATCTCCTTCTCAGTATCTATTCACGCTATGTCACACTTCTACATCTAATTCTCGTAATCAATCTTTGACCCTGTTTTCCGCCTCTATCGAAAAATTAAACAACATAATTAAATTATAGAATTTATTTTTTTTTTATACCTCGATTTTGTATTTTTTCCCATTGCACTCATAATTATGCTTCCGTATCTTCTTTTATCATATATCTTCTCCATACTTTGCTCATAATTGGTATTTCATCCCAAAGTTACCTCTGACTCAATTCCTCCTCAAATTCCCTTTTTCAGACTTAGCTCCATCCCTTTTTCTTTTTAATCGATACAATGTTTTAGTAAGTCTCTTTCTATATTCCTTATTTCGTTTTCGCATCTAATGTAAGTACTTTTTGCTCCATTCTGATTCCTATCATCTTCTTCGCCGACTCTACTACTAGATAATTCAATCAACTATATTGTTATCTTATAATACAATCAAATAAATAATTAAATGTAACCCGATATAGACTTAGGCTCCACCAGTTCATGTAATTTTAAGAAAATATCTGACCGCTTAATATGGATATTTATTAGACGCCGAGCTCTTCAGATCAGCGAGGGCGTGGAGTACGTGGGAAATATTCGATGGGAACTAGCTGGTACCCTTTTACTAGTATGGATCATCTGTTACTTCTGCATCTGGAAAGGTGTCAAATGGACTGGAAAAGTAGTGTACTTCACCTCTTTATTTCCTTACGTTCTGCTAACGATACTTTTAATTCGCGGGATCACTTTACCCGGAGCCATGGAAGGCATTCGATTTTACATCAGCCCGAATCTTTCGAAGCTAAAAGAATCGGAGGTAAGCTATCGGAATGATCTTCCTGTTAGCACATTGTTGACCAGTAATTCTATTTTTCATACAGTGCAAAGTATAAATATAGATTATTTATTTATATATTATCTTTTGTTAATAATTATTTGTATTTAATAATGAAATGTTTACAGGTATGGATAGACGCGGTTACACAAATTTTCTTCTCGTACGGGCTAGGGTTGGGCACGCTGGTTGCTCTTGGTAGTTACAACAAATTCACGAACAACGTTTACAAAGACGCCCTGATCGTTTGCTCGGTGAATTCATCGACGAGCATGTTCGCTGGGTTCGTCATATTTTCCGTGGTAGGCTTCATGGCTCACGAGCAACAGAAGCCCGTTGCGGAAGTCGCCGCTTCTGGCCCGGGGTTAGCTTTCCTTGCGTATCCCTCCGCAGTTCTTCAACTCCCTGGCGCACCGATTTGGTCCTGTCTCTTCTTCTTTATGCTTCTCCTAATAGGTTTAGATTCGCAGTTTTGCACTATGGAAGGTTTTGTCACTGCCATGGTGAGTAGTACGTCTGTTCAAACAGCTGTAGATTATACATTTAATGAACCATTTTTTATATATTTCTTTTCAAGGTGGACGAATGGCCGCAGTTACTTCGGCGGCGTAAGGAACTTTTTATCGCAATCGTTTGCATCCTGTCTTATATCATCGGTCTGTCTTGTATCTCACAAGGCGGCATGTACGTCTTTCAAATCTTGGATTCGTACGCGGTTTCTGGATTCTGCCTTCTCTTTCTTATTTTCTTCGAGTGCATTTCAATCAGTTGGGCTTTTGGCGCTAATCGATTTTACGATGGCCTCCGAGATATGATAGGATACTATCCGCTCATGTGGTGGAAGTTCTGCTGGACCGTTACCACACCTATGATTTGCGTCGTAAGTAAATTACGAAATTTAAGAAGTACATCTGATTCTCCTTTGATTAAAAATCCTTAAATTACGCTAACGGAGACCACGTAGCTTTAATTTCAAATTATGAGAATACTTGTTTGCGCAGGGCGTTTTCATCTTCAATCTTGTACAGTGGACACCTATAAAGTATTTAGATTACGAATATCCATGGTGGTCACATGTGCTTGGCTGGATGACCGCTTTATCCTCGATGCTTTGCATACCTGGTTACATGATTTACGCCTGGATGAGAACACCAGGGGATAGGTCTACGGTAAATGATATATGTATATTTTTTGTACCTTCTTAAGGTTTTCAGAAATTACTTCAGTCACAATAATAATGTAATTACTTTTCTTTCTGTCCAGAAATTCAAGCTGTTAATACGAATAGAGGACGACGTGACGAGTCTACGAATGAAGATGGGTCAGCCGTCGGTTGAACTGACCCCACTTTAACTGCCACGAATCCATTATGATTTTCCCAAAGGATTTACTATCCTAATTGTTACTAACTTTTGACTATGATTAATTCAGCGATGATCATTTATAATGTTATCGCTAGGCAGTGGATTTTATGTATTTATGAGGAAAGCAAACGTGCAAAATTTATGAATAGCATTTGTAATTTGCAAACAAAAGCTGAACGAATATTACAATGTTTTAATGACAAAATAAATGTTTATCTGAAATGCATCTTCTAAACTGACGTAAACGTATTGTTATTTCACGTAAACATCCGCTGTCTAGTTATCATCGTCGATTATCTTTTTGTAATATTAATTCGAGAAGGACTTCTATTGTGTTCCTGTTTATAAAAGAAATTTGTCATACTGTTTAAATTTACTTTTTTAATAATTTAGATCAGGGCTGACGAACTGACGGCTTACAAGCCACTTGCTCCCTTCTCTCCGGCCATGGTTTCTTCTAGGCCCGTTTACTATGTGTATGCATCTATTAAAATTTCAATGCTTTTTAAGTGCGTTTATGTGTGAGCTCGTGCAACGTGAAGGGCTCATACAACCTTAAATCATTGGTGTTTCATTCGATTTTTCTAAGCGGGGAACCAGCTGACTGGTAAGTAAGATAACTGTGGCTCCCGACGAGAGGAATTTCACCACCCCTGATTTAAATAATGCAATTATTAGATTCCTATCGGAAGGTAACTTCCACAAAACACGAGGCGACTAAAGTGTTCAGAAATTACGTTTAGCCTTAGCTTAAGTTTATTTAATAGAATAATTTATCTAAGGAATAAGTACAAGAAATTTTCGGCGAACATGAATAGTCAGCAATAACATTTTGCTTTATTCATGTTACTTATTTCTGTCGAGAAGTAATTCTAAAATTGGAAATTCTATTAGATATATATATGTACATGTAACATATAAGTACTTTATCGTAAACGGATCTTAAAAANCATGTTACTTATTTCTGTCCAGAAGTAATTCTAAAATTGGAAATTCTATTAGATATATATATATGTACATGTAACATATAAGTACTTTATCGTAAACGGATCTTAAAAAAATTCAGAACTATTCATGTAAGCCTAATTCCAGATTTAGCTATACTAACTTATTTTAGTGGATAGCGGGGCGTGTACCATAAACGAAAGCAAGTGCACATCTTTGATTTAGATATATAATTATAATGTACACATATACATATCTACGCTGCCATAATAATTATTATATTTTACTGTTTAGCCCGGTGCTACACCGATATACAGGGTATCCCAGATAAAGTGTTTTAATTTACAAGGGGCGATTCTTGAGGAGTCCACTTTACAAAAAGAAACTGTTCAGAATTTCCCGTTTTTGGCTTTAACACTTTATTTAGAAAATCCTGTATTTTGTCGCGATTAATCCAAAAGTTATTTCGGTTTTACCCCGTTTTACAGGAAATGTGCGTGCTAAATTTACTCTTAACGATAAATTGTAGATTTCCATAGCAGTATGGTAGTGGATATCCATTGCATTATTATATTACGCAGGCAAATCGATGACTATAGATATATCGAAAAATTGTTTTAAACGATTCCTATCATATATTATTTGAAAATCATTATTGTAACTATAACTATTTGGGTATAGCCATAGCGTATCTGTTGTAGTTCGTATGTTACGTGTGTTTTTCCCGTAGAAATAAATTAATGCGATCAAACAAGAACGAGACGCGGTGAAGAGGAAAAAGCAATATGTATAGCGAAGTTTTTGGTAAATAAAGATAACTATTAAATATCTGTTCTTGTACAAAACTAGAGGATGTGAAATGCATCGTTCTCTTTTTTCATAACAGCCATTATTATAGAGAAAGTACTGGTTGTTATGATACCAGAGAGAAATGCATCTCTCCGACGATACCGATTGAAGATTTTCCAAATATTAAAGATGGCAGCATGGTAGCGAATTAATTAGAGTATGTGTATACCATCATGATGGTATTAGAAGTTGAAATAGTTGAAAAGACAGAGTTGTTTTTAAAAGTGGATTGAAGTGATGACATATTTTTGTGTGTATTTAACAAGAGGTAGTTAAACTCACAAGCTAGATTTACTTGTAGCAAATCTGTGTTGCCAAATTATTTAATAATTTCATTAAGCAAATTAAATAAGTAACATGTTAGAAAAAACTGAAGAAAACGTCGACAGTGATAGCAATCTTGTCAGGATAAAATTGATAGCTGACAAAAGAGCAATTTTGGAAAAACAATTCCTTCAGGTATTTGTTTTGTTCCTTCAACAGATGTATTTAACATTTTAAGGTTATCGTCTTCTAAGAATATTTATTCAATTATTTCTTTTTATTAAAGGTTACTAGTGCTTAACTAAAATTCTACTTTCTTTTTTTTAATGTTATGTAAATGTTTCATTTAAGATTGAGTACATGGAATTATACTTTCAATTTTATGGAATTTTTTCAATTATTTATAATTGCAAACACTGCAGTTAAGCTAACATAATTAATTTATTCATTTTAATTTACTAATTAATTCAATTATTTCTTTTGATCAAACATTACTAATAATTGTCTAAGATGTAACACGACTTTTTCATAACTTTCTATAGATATTTTATATAAGATTAACTAGAACATATTTATTTTGGAATCATATTTTCAATTTTGTGCAGTTTATTAATTATTTATAACTGTAAGCTATATATTGCATTAACTTGATATAATTAATTTTAAGGTACAAGAAGAGATCAAAATATGCTTCGCTCAGTTAACTCAAACGTTATGTGCCAGGGAGAAACAACTCCTAAGACAATCGGAAGCGATTTATAGGCAACAATTATCTTTGGCATTGTCCAGCCCTGATATTCTTCCTCCATCTATAATAGTACTGAGTGAAAGAGATGTTCTAGAAGAACAAATTAAACAATTTGGAAGACTAGAATTGACAGGCTCTAACACAACAGTAATAACTGATTTGGAACCATGCAAGATTGAAGAATATCAAGATATAAATAAGGATCACGTATCTTTTGACAAGTCTATCAAAAATACAGAGATTCCTTTGAATACAAAGAATGAATTTCCTATTATAACAGAAGATGAACAAATAGATAATATTCCGATAGTATTAAAGTCATCTAGCGTAACGAATTTAACAGGTACTTCTCCTTACATTCCTAATACGCAAGAAACTAATTTTGAAAAAGATGATGATTTTCTACAATCGAAAGATGCATCTAAGATTGAAAAATTTGAAAAGGCTGAAAGTTGTGTTTCCGAGGCTATTGATTTAAGCGAACAGGAGAGTACAGAGAATTGTAGGAATTTGGGAAAAAATATTATGGAAGATCAACAGAATCATGGACACACGGAACAAGTACAACAGTGGTTGGATCAAATACTTCTTGAGACAGAAATAGAGCCAACGATTCACGAGATGGAAAAATTGCCTGAAATATCAGAAGCTTACGTGTGTCGAAATTTTCAACTAGAAACATAAAGTATTATATTTATTATGTAAAACATCTTGCTCATCCGCGTATCTTGTAACTTTGTTTTGTAACTTTACAAAACTGGGAGTAATATTTTTTATATACTCACGTTATTTATATTTACTTTATTTATTTATGTACTAATATTAATGAATTACAAAATGTTCTTAGTAGCTATAATGTAATAATATTATTTATGAATAAGCTGGTTTGTACTTTTATTACTACTGAAGAGCTACTAATCATAAATGTTTTTTAACTATCAATCACATATCTGAGGTAACTGAATAAAAAAATATGTTACAAATATCTCACTTTGATATCATAGATAATGGTAATAAAGTAAAAATCTTGAATATTGTTAACATAAACGTTCGTAACTACCAGAGATTATAGAAAAATTTATAATTGTATTCTGCTACTTACCAATGAATGACAATTTTTTAATTTATACTTCTCTTGGATTGCATTCTTTCGTTTATAAAAAAAAATACAAACACATATAAAATTATTTTCAAGTTACGAATAACTCGTAAA
>SHCU01000119.1:101622-113497 GCA_004307685.1 Ceratina australensis
CTACGGCCATCTGCGATATTCAGCCGACAATAACACCGCATGACTTCTTCTATTAGCCTTCTACGTTACGCGAGTACCACTCGAACCGCCCAGCAGTCTGTTTTCGAGTCACTCTCGCGTAAATAACTAACTGGTCGAGTTTCGTCTTTTGTCGACGCAATACGCAACGCCCCGTACATCTATCAAAAACAATTCCCGACCTACTTCGCGCATGTACGTGAAAATCATCGCTTCATTCGCTAGCCACTGATAAGTGCTAAGAATATTTATACGACTCTTAACAAAAATTCTGATTATAATCACGGTTCAAAGTTTACCACGTTACAGTTTATTTTAAGATTCTTGAATTATTCTAAAAGTTTCCCCTTTTGATCGATTTAATCGATACGAAGAAGGGTTATCTTATGTTTCGTCATTTATACAAGGTACTTGAACTTAATGTAATTTACCACCTGTTTTCGAAATCTTCATGATACCTGCTTCACTCGTTGCCTTCAAATAAGTAATTATCTCTTATTTTACATTAGCAGGTGTGTTGTCTCATTTGCTTTTAAACTACCTATAAAGGACCACTGTAAAGCTTTTAACAATCACCGAATCTTGAATTCTCTTTCGATCTTTCAGTAATTTAATTAATAATTGCTTAATAATTTAATTAATAATGAACATACGTACAGCAAACTTTCAATGCAGTTCCCTACGTAGTCGCCGGATGATGACGCACATAATCGATTCTCTTGCTCGCTCGATAGAGAGGCATCGCGTGGAGCTTCCACAGCTTTCCAATTCGTGGCGATACCAGTATTATTCGCTAACGGTTTATAACTCGTCTGTGGTGATAAGGGCAATGCCAGAACGCCGTGTAACTGATACAAATTTACTGAAACTCAAACGATTTATATCCTGTTCTTTAGATTCGTTTTTTCTTCACAAGCACTTCAGAGTAAATGGTGCTAGTAAATGGTGCAGGCCAATATCGAAATATCTGAACGCTAAATTTTCTTATTATTTATTTTTTAAATTTATGGTACACGATTTTAGTAAATTTTAATATACATAATACTAAATTACCAGAAAAGTGATTCTGTAAATAAATGCAAAAATGGAACACAATTGTTTAACATATTTTCATCACGTCGCTTTGCTTTGATAAACGTTGCGAACGCGCTTAAATTTTAGTGAAACAAATAAACTCAAGATTGTTCTATCAAATCCGACTAATAAGTCCTGAGGTTCATTCAACAATTGTTGCGTGTAACTCGAAACTTGGAGAATCCCGTTTAATAAGCGTCTCTCTAGTCTGGTCCTAATCTACCTGCGTGGGGCCAGGATCCAATGACGCAACCATAAACGTGCGTATGTATCTACGTACACATGTCTTCGATTTGCGAGTAACATCGCCGAGTAATTAGCAACGTTTATCGGCGCTAATTAAAATCTGGAATCTGGCATGCTGGCAGAAAGTTTCCCGGCGCGACAAGGAGAGGATAACGGACGGTCGTTATCGGTGTTGAACGAGACAGGACGGAGAGATCAGGCGGGGGAGGGCGGTTAGAGAGAGAGTAGTAGTAGTGGATCGTTTGAAAAGCATCGAGCGGTGCATTATCGGGGACGGTGGATAATTAATTAGAGTGGCAGTGGGAATGTAAACAGAGATTCGGTCGGACGACTCGGAATCGGCCGACTGGAAGATTTTCGTGTATTCGGTTTGGTCTTTGGGGTAAATATAATCGACGTCGACGCGTTTCCCTTGAGAATCCCCGTGAACGACGGCGTCATCACGTCACGTCAACGCGACGCGTACCTCTTCAACGGCGGCGAAATGAACATAACTTCAATATTTATGTACATATTTTAGCCTTATCGGTACAAGCACAGGATTTAGTTTGCATCTACCTATTTACGAAAAGCCTCTATTCTTTGAACCTGTTACACTGAAAAACAAAATATTTTTGTCGGTGCTATGTTTGTCTCCTTCCACACAGAAGAAAAGATCCTGTTTCTCTTGCACCTTAATAATAACCTCACCTCGAACTGACTAATAGTTAAAAATGTTAGATGTATTTACTTAAAGAAGTAATTGAGTGACTGGTAGAAGCATGACTTGAATTTAGAAATTGGATACCAATACATCTGATAGTATCCAAAGTTAACTCTTAAAAGATAGAACGATTTATTCAAGAATGGATTATGAGGAAGAATGCCTAGTTACAAAATGTCTGACTCTGACTTTAATATGTAACACGGTTTTCTTAGTACATAATGTATCAGTAACTCGTGCATTACGAATCGATGCATTTTTCTATATTAATAATCCTATCGTTAATAAGTGTTGCATGTCAGGCGATATCGACTCGGTACGCTCGTCAGGCATAAAATGCGTTTCGAGTCCCGTCGAATTGGACGATCGGTAAAAGCCCGATGAAACGAGATTCGGGGCGGGCGGCTCGACGCGACAATGGGACACACGGAAGGACGACGAGTAACGTTCGAGAGCGAGAGGAACGCGAAACGGGAGTTACGATCCGCTTTGAACTCGCCGCGGCTTTGTCGCGATTCCCTAACGCCCTTCTTTACGTTCTACGCATCCATTCCGTTTGCCTATTCTAATACTTTCGAAAGTGCTTCGACGAGATTACGAGTCACTATTTTCGATCATAATTTCACGAAACATCAGCGATCTTGATTGTCGAAGTCCGGTGCGTATTGACATTTATAAAAAATATTCGATTTGTTGGAAATACGAATGTCGTGTGAGATTAAAATCCAGCTTCTAGCCAGAATACTGTTAATTGTTAATCTATTCGTAGATCTACGTCGATATTATGATACCTAAATCATGAAAAGAATATTTAAACATTCACGTACTTTTTTAAATGACTCGCGTTCTTTTTGAAATCATCACTGTTTTATTTTACGCAAAACGCGAACCGAGGATAATGTTACATGATGATATAACAATTCGATCTGAATCGGTAAAGATAACAATAAACTGTGAACGGGCAGGTTTCATTGAAACATGTTTGCAGCGAACGTTCCGTTCGCGTGAATTTTTAAGGAAGCGAGAAATCGCAATTAAGAAAGGGACGAGGCAGAAAAGAGTGTACGATGAGAATGGGCTGAGGAGTAGGAAGTAGAAATGACTGAGGGATAGAAGAATTGGTGGGCGCGTGTATAGCTTTCACACTCGTCACTCTTTCGGATTAAGACACGGTCGAGGCAGTGGTCGTTCAACTTCCTATATCACTTTCTAAGCGCAGCCGTCTGTGAAAAACCGCGAAGCTCGCGTTTTATTTAGTAAAAGCTAAAGTGGAACGAACCTGCCTTTGATCATTCGAAACGTCCTTTCCTGGATCTAACCGTTCACTCATCCCCCGAACGGTCTACGCGCGTTTTATAGTTTTTAATCAACTCCTCAGACGCGTTGAACGGGGATCGACGTATCCGTTTCAATATAAGCTGAAGATTAATAATACCTGCATTTTCTTTCGTTTTTCATTAATAATGTATTACGAAACTCCTGAACTGTTAAATCCTAGATAGGCAACGAGTGGTTGGGTAATGAAGGCTGAGAACTGAAAACTGAGAGGCGACTATCAATTCTTACTTTTTTTACAGTAGTATAAAAAAGGGTTATCTATAATGAAGGTCGAAAGATTTGTAGAACAGATTTGTAATAAGGAACGCAGGAGTTTCGGAACACGGAAGATTATTCTGAGCATCGTTTACGAGTCCGAGAATCGACGGGTTTCCAAACAGGTTACGGTTACGAGCATCGTGCGGTCGCGACTGTTGTGTTCGTGCGCGGGCCGCGAGATAAGCGATCATTTTTCACGGTACATATAAATGCGGGTTATATATTAATACGTTCGTATTACGAGCCGCGTTGCGGAGGTAATTAGCCGACGGTCCATCAGTCACTCCGACACATAACTGCCCCCCACGCGTGGTATCTACCGAGCTGAAATAAAAAAGTGTTGATTCCTCTCGAAGCGTAGCAACGACGAACCGCCGGGATAGACAGTGCAGCGTCCACGGTATCCGTACCCTGCATTAAGGAACTAATGAAACGTCGGATCATGTCATAAAGAAATCTTTCAAGAACCAAGATCACTCCGATTTGAAATTCTTAGCTCTTTCGCTCTCTTCAACCTCTAAATTTTAATTTACCCCCTGCTTTCGTAATTAGGTTCAAGATTTTTATTCATTGAAAGATATATGTAGCACTTATGTAAACTCTTAACCCTTAATAACGTAGAGTTTCAATTTAGATACTAATCTTTTAAACCGAATGTTCATATTACTATTAGTTTTTTTTTATAGGTTGGCTGTACGTATTTTGCTGTTGTATAATATTCTTTCCAACGAAATTAAAAAAGAAATCAAATGTCATTATTGTTTTAGTTTATCTATGACATATTACTTGCGTGGCAAAGTGAACAAGTAAACACATTTTACTAAAAGTTTTGTTGAATACAAATTTGATATATTTTGATATATTTTTATTGTAGGAACTGTATTGTTGTACTGTATTGTTTGTATTTTTATTTTATTTGTACGTTACCTCTTGGTTCTGTAAAAAGTGTAAAGTGTCGTTATGCGATAATAAAAACAACCAATGTTTCGCATTATTTCATGCATAGGTATATCTGATTTCTTTATGGCCTTAATGCCTGAAGTATCAAAATTGATACCTGTTTATTTTTCCAAATAAATATGTAAAATAAATATTGTGATTTTTTAGCTATTTTGCCCTTCATCTAGACCCTCAAGCTAACACAGTAATATTAAAAAAAAATCACTTTCGTAAATCAGGCTACTAAAGGTTAACTAAAAAAACTCTCAACTATTCATTGACATTTTCAAAGCATTTTTGCATCTTGTTACATTTTCTGCAGAAGCAGTTTTTCTATTAAGTCCGCAGCAGTCCATCGATAAAGTAATGACAGTAGTTTTCTAGTATTTCAGGTTCGTTGATTTAGATTTAGCCTTCGGCCGGAGAGACAAGAGAAGCGGAGGTGGAGGAAAGGTGAGCTTTCACCTCGAGCTTCGTGGGGGTGGTTTCTCGGTGATAAAGTGCAAGGAGAATCGCGCACGAGGTCACCCCGAGAGCGAGCCCCATTGGCAGCTCAGTTTCACCGTAGGATCGTGATTGGTCGAAGGTCGTGGGTCGCCTCACCTACCCTCTATCCGACGTGACCTCCCACGCGAACTCGCGAGATAACTACCACCCTTCCACCTTTTCCGGGTTTCGGAGAGCTCGCCGCCGCC
Organism: Ceratina australensis; assembly: GCA_004307685.1. Taxonomy (NCBI): domain Eukaryota; kingdom Metazoa; phylum Arthropoda; class Insecta; order Hymenoptera; family Apidae; genus Ceratina; species Ceratina australensis. The sequence goes on from SHCU01000119.1 coordinate 106,894, forward strand.
TCGTCGCTCAACGTACTTCTCGAAATGCTGCCCTCTGCCCCTACCTCTACCTCTCTCCTCTCTCTCTCTCTCTCTCTCTCTCTCTCTCTCTCTCTCTCTCTCTCTCTCTCTCGTCAGAAACGTCAATCGTTTTATGATTTTGTTGATTTTTGCTTACATGACTGTTCTTTACCTAGTGTGATATTTATCTGTATTTTTATGATATTTATCTGTATTTTTATGATATTTATCTGTATTTTTATGATATTTATCTGTATTTCTTTACCTAGTGTGATATTTATCTGTATTTAAATAACATGATTTTTATTACTTGTATTTTTGACTTCTCGCTTTCGTTTCTTTCTTCTTTCTCCGACTACCTCTTTCTATTTTCTTCGCTCTATCTACTGGTCTCTTTCTTTAGAGTGTTACTCCCTTATTTGGTCAGTCGGACTGTGCATAGCGACGGACACGCATTGATGACAGTTATTATAATCCGAAATTTTGACCAGGGCAAATGAGGATCGATGAAGATTCTGTAGTAGTACATTTCAATCCATAGAAACATCCTTCTCGCCTTATACCCGAGGAACTATCCTTCGTTTGTCGTATCATATTATCAAATTGGCAAACCGCAAGTAGCGGATTCGCTTTCACGTTGCGGTTTTCCGCGCACGCGAGGAAACTTCATATTTCGTGGAAAGGTGGAGAACTTTAGAAGCGGAAGGGTATCATCGGCGGTAAGCTTGGACGTCGCTTCCGCTCTGGTTTCGTCATCCTATTTAATCGGAAGAGACATCGAAGAGAACCTCTGGCCTGGTCATTCAACGATCGAATTGTAGTTAAAAAATTGTGACTCATCTGAACACGTTCATTCTTCGAACATTAATCATCACGATATTTTACTTCTCGTTATTGTCCGGCAAAGTGATAACCGAGTGCGTGTAACACAATTACTCTAACGCAATTACGCCACGACCTGCTTCTTGTCCAAGGGAAAATGGATTACCCACTGTCTGATTCGATTAACACTATTTCGATGCACCGATCGCCGTGCAACTTTCTGCTCTCCGCGCGACTACCAAAATGCTTTATTACGAACAATTAAAGATCGTTACAGCATATAAAATCTCTGATTCGACCTTAACAAAATATACATGTATATAAATGCAATCTACTTCTTCGTATTATTAATCAAGTTTCACGAGTTTTATTTAATCTGTTTTTCAAGTATAACCACAATCTATGGTTAACGTTTTGAGTGCACGATGCGCGACCGAAATAGGCATCGAGCAGCTGTGGTCTCACCGATCGAATCTGAATATCACGGCTATAACGCGCGTATCGAGGGAACGTCTGACCGGAAATAATTAGATCCGCATTGAAAGCACCCCCGGAAGCGCGAACGTGTAATCGCATCGATCTGTAGTGTAGCAGAGAAAGCACATGAAGTAACGTCGAGACGAACCGTTAGCGAATCTAGAGTTTGACTGCGAAATCGACTAGTTCGATCTTATCCCATTATGAATCTACGAATGAATGATACACATAAGGACGTTCATAAACGAGATTGTTTCAAACTGATTGTTTTGTTTTATTATTTTTTATAAATAGAGAAGAAAAATGAACGGAACTACGACACGGGTTGTTAGTAAAATTGTAGAGTGGTTCAATTCCAATTTCTATACGCTTTTCGTATTTCTCCGGCGGCACGATCCGACGGTCCCTTGAATAAGAAGAGGAAGAATCTCCCTCGTCGCAAACTTTTTACCGTCGGACGATTTTCGCGGCAAAAAATATGAATTGTTAATAGGAGGTAAAAGGAATTTTATGTTAGCCGCATCGATATATCCTTAACAGCGGTGTTCCCGCTGCGTTGCTCCTCTCGCGGCAAATCTATAATAGTATGTAAATCGGGCTGATATCCCGCCCGTCAACCTTTGCATACATTACTTTTTATTCCGTTTCGCATTTACCTTTCTTCGTTCGTCATTTTCATAAAGGACTTCCTAAAACTTCGTCGCTTCTATTAGCAGACTCGAGAAAGTAAAGATTCTTGTCACTTTCTTTTCTTCTCCACGAATCGGACTCCCAGACGTAAAGGAAAAAAGTCAGTTTCTTCAAATTAATCATTTAATCGTAATAGCATCATAAAAAAATACGAAAAGAGCCGACTTTTTTGAGATAGATTCCGAATGTTTGAATATGAATACTTCAGTTTGATTCTTCGGAAAAATTGATTCCTTCCAGAGAACATCCCTAGCGTACACTGTTAAAAGGATTCAAGAGGCGTGAACGAACTCGTTTTTCTGTTTTGTACAACGGTAAGTGCACGTGGTGCGGGAAAGAATTTAATAGCGTGGCCGGGGAATGATCGATGTAAGATAGTTGACACGAAATGGCGAAGATTACGTGTCGGGGGGTTGGTTGGGTTCGAGCGCATCGGGCGCACCGCGAGCAAACGCTGTTCCGAGATGAGCGATCGTTCCCGCGGGATCACCGACGGGACGGGACGGGAACGAGACACGAATGCTTCAGCGCCCTGTCCAAAGCCGCTCGTCTTATCGTCTTCCAAGGGTCCATTGTCGGCCCTGTTATTCCGGATAGCAAATCTCGATACCAAAGATCACCGAGATCGGAAACTAGTAACTACAATCTCTCTAGCCGCTCTCGCTGATTTTAAACGAATGAGAGATGATTCGTTAACATTTGCGAAATCCGAATCTTCAGCTTTAATGGATGTGAATCTATATGCATTGAAAGATAGCTTGGAGTCAACGTGATCTTTAATATTATTAAAAAATACAACAGAAGTAGTAGTAATTCATTATACATAGTGGTGGGTCTATAGTAGAATAATAAACTAATAGAGAACGACATCCTTTGGTGTGCAATTGTCTGGACGAACTTTTGACAATATTTTGTTTTATTAACACAAAGATATGCTTTTTACAAACGATTGATAAAAAAAATGTAACATGGTGAGTTCTAATTTTTACTTTGTACCAATCAATTCTTTTTTCATGTAATCACTTGTATGCAGAAATCTTTAATTATATGGTGGTATCCTGACAAAAATTAGAAACGGGAAAGAAAAATAGAGGAGCGGAGCCGTGTTGAAAAAGAGTTTAGGGGTGCAGGTGTTTACGAACGAGTAGCCACGTAACAGGAAGCGCGCAGCCTATCGGATCTGGAATGGGCATCTGCGATTCCCCGACGTGACAATCGCGTCGCGTCGCGTCCGTCAACGAGAGCGTAGAATAAAAAGAACAGAGGGGCTAGCGGGCAGAAGCTCTCTCGGTTTCGGCGGTCGCGAGGGGGCCACGGGACGGATCGACGCACGGCCTGTTTTAAAACGAGTGCTATCGATAATCGAAATCGCTCGGGGGTTGCGGTTGCCCAGGGCTCTGGGGTAAATCTCGCTATTCGACTCCCACCCTCGACTCCCTCCTGTCTCTCTCGCTCTCTCCGCTGGCCAGTCACTCTTACGTTTCCTCGCGAACAAAAGTGTCTGGACGCTTGTATCAAATAAAATACTCGATGCATATCGAAGGGGCTGGGTCACGTGACACTTCGATTGGAGAAATCTAAGGACAGATTCCTCGCGTTTCTGTTATAATTTCTACATCCACCTTGCAACCGACGTATCGATCCATATAGTACGTAAAATGGATGTAAAAATGTAACGAAACTTGCGGCACATCGCGTTTATTATAAAATGTAGCATTGTTCCGGTGACAGCGGAGCAAACAGGTGGCCGGTAGCGAGCCGAGGACGACGGCGTGTGAACACGTTCTGATTTTTCACCGAACATCTGCCACGGCGCCGATAACTATCTGACTTTGCAATATCACTTCGCGATAGGTCGACGACGAGCCGATATCGCGCGCGAGCTTTTGTCACGTACCGCCTATAGAATAATAGAAGTTTCCCTTTTGTATTTGCCAGTCTAAATATCTTCGGAAACGTGGCTCGTTACCCGCTTCCGCTTCTCGTGGTGAAAAAAAAAACGGTTATCCCAAGCACTCGTGTTGTCCACATTGATTTATATCGATGGCGTTTCCGCGTTCTGTCATTTTATTTCGTCGTCTCTATAGAATTTCATTCTACACCTGTCCTTTCTTTGTCACGATAAACATATGCATGGTATGGTTGCGTATACTGCGTTCTCAGGATTCACGTTTTATCAAGTGTACGTATCTATAGATGATTAAACATTTGCTATAATATTTGCTAGCTAGTTACATTTAATTTTAAATGATGTACGGAAAGAAGTTAGTCTTTAAGATAGTCATAGGGTTAGCAGTTACTTTCTCCTCAAATCATCAAGATATACATAAACTCTCAACTTTTAAAACAGACTACTGATCCCTGAAGGAATGACAATCTCGAATTCCTCATCGTTACATATAATTCCGTTATTGCAAATATGAAGTTATCAGCCGACTTTATATGATAATATTAAAGGAAGGAAAATCAGAAAGTTCGATTGGTAATAACTAGCCCCCGTATCGCCTAACGTTGCTCGGCTTGTTTAAACAACGTTATTCATCCACATCCAGAATTCTGAATCCCATAACAGTTGTATCAATTTAATAGAATATGTATAATCGATGCACGTTACGTACAGCTTCGGACAATTATTCTGTGTGAGTTCCCTAGCGGAACAATATTCAGAAGTAGTAAGAAATCTATTGGTTTATGTTTCAATGCTCCGGCATATGATGATGCTGCCAATGCTTAAGCCTGGAGCATTGAAACATAAACGAATAGATCTCTTACTATTTGTGAATATTGTCTCGCTAGGGAACTCACACATAAGCAGTAGTGGGTTCAGAATAATTGTCCGAAGCTGTACATGTTCGTCGAACGGTTCGTCAGACGTTCGCGGAACTTCCAGAGAGGAAAAGACGTAAACGCGTTCACCGAAAGGATCTAAGGGGTTCCTTAAACCGAGAACCGAGGAGATAACTCGGATAACATCTGGTAACGACGCGCTCACGCTACCACCGATCAAGCGGATCTTCGGAAGAGGAACGGACCCGGGGCCGAGGAAAACGATCCCCTTGGTTCAGCGCGCGCCCGCGACAGACAATTCTACTTCGGATAAAATCGGTCGAAATCCTCCGAGGGCCACCATCGACGCGGCCCGAGACCAGGGGAGATGATTCAGAGATATCGCTCGACATAAAACCCTTAAGGTTCAAATTTGCATGTTACAACCTAACGTACCCCCCGCTACCGCCTCGCCCGTTTTTCCCCCGCGCGCCGGCAGAGACTTCCGACTTGGACTACTCCGCTGTCCGCCTTCGTCACATCCCCGAGCTTAGCCTTATCCCTGCTATTTTGAATGTAAGATACGATACCGCGCGTTTCCCTTGTTCCGTTTCTACGTCCCGACGTTTTTTCCGTTATCCGTTGATGCCGCGCGTTATCTCGCTTCATCTTTCATTTCCATAACATTAAAACGCTCGCAGTTTCTATCCCGAGCCGCGAATAAGACACAATTTTTCGTGCTGCTGCACCGGCGATTAACAAACAACGAACTAGGAAGTTCGGGAGTTGAACCGAGGCCGAGGGAAAAAAGACGATCGAGAGCCGCGATTCTCGAGCATCTCACGGGTGGCCGGGTATCTCGTAAATAAACAGCTGTTGCGACGCAAAGGCTCCGGCCGTGGTTTCGCGACGAGCATCGATACACACGGCCGAGCCGGGGTATACACGGGGGCCGGTGGTTACGTAAATTAAAGGACGCGGTTGCCTCCGCGACCAAACAAACTTGCCGGATCCCTCTCTCCCCTGTTTACCTACACCTCGTCAAATGGAACCGCGGCGCGCTCTGCCTCTCTTTCAACCGTCGTCGTCTGTCTATCGTTCGTGTCTTCATCCACCATCGTCTCGCCTTACCTCCTCCCTTCTGCAAACTTCTCTATACAACCTAGAGGCTTCTCCGTCTGGCTGGGAATAGTAATCTCTCACATTGATTAACGCAGTTTTTAGTTTCGAACAAGTTTGCGTTTCACCTTCAGTAGCAAACAATTATTTTATCGGATGTGTCGAAATGTTTTCTACTCGAATATTGTTATCATCGAACGTGCTGAGATGTGGAATGGACCTCATGGAAGTAGGGGTTATTAATTAACACTTTGCCGGCCGCTGTCACGTACGCGTGACTTATGTTCGCCAATAATGATGCTTCATATCGACGTTTGTATAGGTAGACATATTATGGCAAAGTAACATTTGACGATCAGGAAACATTGGTTTCAACTGTTTTCACCTCCCTATTCACCCGACTGTCTTTTATTGAAATCTTTTTTCATGGACGCTTGTTTTGTTAGTTTGAGACTGTCTTTCACTGCATTCAAATATCGGAATCTTACGTTAGATTTAGTACAAGTTTTAAAATACCCTCCAAAATGCTCTACGATGAGAAAATATATGCTGATCTGTTATCAGAAGATGATAATTGCTCTGATAGTGAAAGTGATTCGGACAGTGGGAGTGATATAATTGTGAGACGATTCAAAAATAAAGGAAGAACAATAATTAGTGAATCTGAAAGCGATGAAGAGAATTCTGTGGTAAATGATTGGTCAGAAGTTGATTTTAGACCTAACTTTCA
>SHCU01000119.1:119453-183216 GCA_004307685.1 Ceratina australensis
TTGTACAGTTTATACATTTGTACGTACATGTGATATTAACCCCTTGACTGCTACAGACGCATATATGCGTCTGGCGAAAGCTATCCGTATGGACTAAGGACGCATATATGCGCTCGGTGATTTTNTCCTCGGTTACAATTCTTATTAATATATCTTGTACGCCGCGCGTGCTTCCCTTATGTCAGCGATTTCCAACCGTTACGATAGTTCGTTGTCTCGAAAAAAATACATTTTTTATAAACGATAAATGAAATTATTTTTGCCGTTACGTGTAAGAAAACGTAGAAACTGTAAAAGCGAAGAGAATATTTATTCCGATGGACTTGATTACTATTATCCCTGTTACGAGGGCAACCTAATAGGGTTAAATATGTAGTCTATGTATTTTGCTAAGTTATATCCTACATGTGATATTAATATTATTATTTATTTATTGAACGTAGTCCTTGCCTTGCGGCTTTGGACGAACTTCCGGCTTCTCTTTATATTTGTACAGTTTATACATGTGATATTAACCCCTTGACTGCTACAGACGCATATATGCGTCTGGCGAAAGCTATCCGTATGGACTAAGGACGCATATATGCGCTCGGTGATTTTCTTATTGTTCTTGTTTCTTAAATGAAAGTCTTTGCTTATGTATACTTCGGATTTGGATAGTTTATATAGTTTTGGTTTTTGTTAATTTTGGAGCGGATAGTGTAACAGTAATTGGACTTTGTACTATATTATAATTTAATACATCGCCGAACTGAAAAAGTATTCAGTCCCCAGTGATAGCTTCGGCTCTGAGTATTCAGCAGTCAAAGGGTTAATATTAAGAAGGTATAAGCTACTGAGCGAAATACCTGCATGTTACCTTTTATAATATCCAATTTGACCAACAAATTTGCTTATTGTTACGTTGTAATCGATTGCAAATAAACTTATATATATATATATAAATATTTGGGTTATCAGGAATAGGTTGACGCGCAGATGACGCGGAAGAATTCCTTTGGAATTTCCTGGTTAGTTGCTAGACGTGGACGATCCATGTGGTCTACCCCTTTTGCCACATCCAAGATAACCAGGTTAAGGTTGTGAAGGTTTTGGAGTATCGGTTTGTCGAGTAGCGTGGTGCTCTTCGTTGATACGTCTCGGGCGGTAAAGACATATTAGTTCGTGAGATACTTCCGTTATTTAAGCTATTGAGAGAGATTAGAATCTTGAAATGAATTCTAAGTTGGCAAGAGCAATTGTTAGACAAGACAATTTATTATTCAGCTAACTCGATTACACTGGTCAACTATCATAATCATAATCATATCATAATAACTATCATAACTACGAAGAGTATTCCTGCTTCCTGAGAACGCAAGAAGCCGCGGGGGAAAGTTCAAGTATTCAAATAATTAAACTCACTTTCTATTCTAAACGTGAAGAGATCTGGCCTTCGGCAAGTCAGAGTTCCAAATTACTACTAATATTTTTACTATGAATAAAATTATATATATAAAATTACATTTTATTTATTATATAAAATTACTACTATGATTGTGCGCCCTTTTATACCAAAAAATGAGCTCATTCCTCAGAGCGGGGAATGACCATATAAGGGAATCACTAGCACTCTTGACTCACCACCAGGTGCGGTGCATCTCCGTGCGGGATGTTCGCCGGATTCGAACGTTCCGGAATGCATAAGGGACGCGTATGTAACATCCCGAAGGAAGCTTGAAGACGCGTACTGAACGATTTATAAAACGAAAACGAGGCCGCGTCGTGCGGGCTAATTGATAAAATCCAGCGCGGTGATTACGGGTTAAATAAATAATTGTGGGGGCCTGAAATTTCACGGCGCGAAGCGGGGGAGGAAAAAGAAACGAGCGATTAACGAGCCGTGATGAGGCCGCGAAGAGATTCGAAGAAGAGAGTTCGGGACACACGGTAGTAGTACGGACCGGCGCGTTTCTTTAATTGGCGACATTAATCACGCGTAATTACCGCGAATCTTGTAACGGCGCTAACGGCTGCTACGTTAACCGTCTCCGCCGCGGTCGAGTTTACCGCAAACTCCGAAGACCGCAGAGGCGTAGACGGCCGTTGCGGTCGCTCGTTTCTGGGTACGATCGCGCGACGAACCATCGCCGCTCGCCGTTACGCCGTTGAGGATTAACCCCGAGGAGCAGTAACCGGCATCCGCGGCTGTAATTAGTACGATACCGCATGGAGTGGTTCCACCAAAGGCCGTAGGGTTCGCCGAGCCCTACCCGCTACCAACGTTTTCATCGCCGGAGTTAATGAATGGTTAACTCTCCTTTAACCCGCGAGTCATCTTTTGCTATTAGGCGCGCACGGATGCAAATCGGAACGTGCGACGCAAGACGTCCTTCTTCGTGCCTCGGATAGTGATCACAGGTTTGATTCGCGATTTTAGGTTCGAATTTAGTATTGGCATACAGTGTACCGAATTATAGTTACCAATTTAGAGTGTAAGTATTACGACTTTAGGTATAATATTTACGTTGCGTATAGTATAAGCGATAATTAAATCGATTTTAGATAAAAAACGTAACACCACTGGTTAGCACGTTCCCTGCCGCGTGGGGCGTATGCGCCCCACACTGAACTTTCCGTTCAAGCCATGAGGATGCAACTTGATAGTAATGTTCAGCCAGGTATTTGTTAAACTAATTCCTAGAAAAATAAATTTATTGGTTTGTTGTTATGCATGTCAAACTATACAATTTTTCCTTGATAATTATGATTTTTGCGCTATTTTAATTATTGTAAGACATTCGTCAGAAACAAAATAATACAATGTAAAGCATACGCCCCACGCGGCCTGAACGGAAAGTTTTCAAAAAACGGTCTGGCAGGGAACGTGTTAGTCTGTAAAATTTCTATTCTATAGAGTTATAGGTAAATTATTGAATATTAATTTATTTAATAAAAAATTCGATAGTTGCATTAGACTTTATATAACATACATGTAATATAATAAATATAGATTTTAGTAAATTATTTCGATTTCGGATGCAGAATAATTCCCACTCCCAATAATTCCCAATGTGAATTATATATTTCGATGATACATGATAATCACTCTTGGTTATCGAGGGAAAAGTAAATTTTTCAGCCCGTGAACAAGCCCGGCGCGTTGTTAACGCGTGAACGCGAAACGAGGCCCGCGACGAGTAAATAAAATCGGTAGAAAATGCGTGGAAAAAGAGGATCGATCGCGAGCGAAACGTGAGTTTTAATTGAAACAGATAGAGCGATCAGCGAATAGGTAGCGGTTAAACGGACGGCGGGTGGCGTGCGTGACGGCCGGTGCGCGACCCTCCGGAAGGGTGTCCGTGTTCGTCTCGGCTCGCGGTGTACCACCCTTTCGTGGGATTATTCGGTGGGTAATGTATGGCAAACATAAATCACGTAATACGGGACGCTGGTATACACGGTGGCTCAATGAAAATCCGCTACCTTCGCTCTCTCCATTTTCACTAAAAAATCTACTTAAGTAAACGAGATGATATGAATATTCAATAACGCTTAGTTATCTCGCACAATTTTTGTTCATTCGCGTTCTATACTCTCTTCTCAGTCATTTTCATAGCTAATCTATATCGAATCAATTCGTTGAACTCAATTCTTTTCTATGTATTTATGTGCCTAAGTATGCTTACAAATCATGTAGATGAACTGGCTTCTCACATTCCCTTATGGAGTATCTCCCTCTTCTTCCCTCTCTCCCTCTATATTTTTTGAAGCATTCTTACCTCTTTTAACCCCTTGGCCACTGTGGGCGCCTATAGGCGCCCGGCGCAGACAATGACAATGTTCATTAGATACTTATGCTAAGTCAGATTCAAGAAAATAAATGGTACGACCGGTGCGTAACAAAGTGTGCCGTAGTCAAAGGGTTAAATAAGGAAGCTTTTTTGGAAAATATTTGTAAAACGAATATTTAATTATGCAAATGACCAGAAATGATTAATGCCTAAAATGTACGTAACGTATAAAACGGTTTGGAATACCAAAAACTCGACGCATAATTCAATGTTATGATGAAACAATTTATTCGAAACGCATCTTTTAAACCGATATCATCAATATTTTCTTTTCCATACAGATCTACGAAATATTAATCATACACTATCTGCACAATTTATGCTACGGTTGCAAGAAACTCGACCTTGTTTTATTTATACGTATTTTATATTTCATATAGCTCGCAATTCATGTTCGGGGATGGTGAACGATTTTCTCCGTATCACTGTATGTGTAGCGCGGAAGACTCTCCGTCGACGATGATCCAGTCGGTTCGGTTAAACTAATTGCCGGATCTCCATTCGCCACCAATTCCCTCGGCTATCGCGCAATCATACCCTTCTCCTGTACTCTCACTTTCCTCCTTTCTTCCTCTCCACATTCCTCCTTTTTCTGTCCTCTGTCATTAAATGCAGCGAATGTGACGTTTCTTCTTTTCACATTTTATTTATATGACAAAACGAACAAATTGTATCGTAAAATGAATGAATTGAATTCGAGCACAAAATGAATGAATTGTATCACGATATGAATGAACGTGCGATAAATACAAGATGTAAAGAGATTCAGCTTCAATTTGTTGCTGATTATTATTCACAGATCGTTGCATCAATTTAAGGTTGCCTGAACTGTAAGGTGTCTGCTCAAAGTTTAACACATGTAACAAAAGGGTTCATTCAATATTGGAAAAGATGAACTTTTAGGAAAAATGATATTTACAGAGGAGTGACTTATAGAATTGTTCCATGAGTATTTTAAATTACATGAAACTTTCAATACACGATCTAATATTTCATTATGCACAGTTATATAAAATCACAAAATTGCACCTGCAGATTTAATTTTAAGTTCAGTGTGCTTTACCTATTGTAGCTACTCTTCTAGTCGCACGATTGAATTTCAACATGGTTGAAATCGAATATGGTCATTAAGAATAATGTAAATCCAGCGTTCGGTCAGGTACAACCTCTTATAGAAAGTCACTCACGCAGGATTACAGCACTCTCCATCGCTTAGATTCCGAGATAACCGAAATTTTCTCAAAACCTTAAAAGTGTACAGATCGGGAAGAAATTATGCTCACATATTGGGTTCATATAGTAGTAAATGTACGCATGATTCTAGCCTTCTAGCTACACTGGATCCCGAGATACAACGACTTTTCGAAAATCGAAAAAATCTGAACCCCCTCCCCCCCGTGTCGATTTTTTCAAAATCGGGAGAAAAATTCATGGTCGCCGATCGGGCTGAAACTATGCGCACATGTTCCCCTCTTATAGAAACTGATTCACGCTGGATTACAGCACTCTCCATCGCTTGGATTCCGAGATAACCGAAATTTTCTGAAAACCTTAAAAGCGTGCAGATCGGGAAGAAATTATGCTCACATATTGGGTTCATATAGTAGTAAATGTACCTGCGTGAATCAGTTTCTATAAGAGGGGAATCTATATCTAACCTATATCTAATCTAACCCTAACCTAACCCTAACCTAACCCTAATCTAACCCTAACCAAGCCCTAACCTAGCCCTAACCTGGCCCTAACCTAACCCTAACCTAGCACCAACCTGGCCCTAATCTAGCCCTAACCTAACCCTAACCTAGCCCTAACCTAACCTAACCCTAACCTAGCCCTAACCTAACCTAACCTAACCTAACCTAACCTAACCCTAACGTAGCCCTAACCTAGCCGTAAATCCAAAGTAGCTAGAAGGCTAGAATCATGGGTACATTTACTACTATATGAACCCAATATGTGAGCATAATTTCTTCCCGATCTGCACACTTTTAAGGTTTTCAGAAAATTTCGGTTATCTCGGAATCTAAGGAATGGTGAGTGCTGTAGTCCTGCGTGAGTGAGTTTCTATAAGAGGGGAACGTGTGCGCATACTTTCAGCCCGATCGGCGACCTGAAATTTTCGCCCGATTTTGAAAAAATCGACAGTAAATCGACAGACAATAACCGAAATTTTCGGAAAACCTTAAAACCTTCTGTGAACTGTCGAAAAGCGCGGTTAAAAGAGAAATGCGTAGGGCGTAGGGGAGGGAAGATCGTCAGTAGCGGAAGCACGTGGCGAGGGCGTCACTCTAATTACGCGGAGTATCCCGTTGCAGATTTACGAGGTCGGACGGTGGTACATGTGTACGAATCACTCCCCAACTACGGGCGCGACGCAATGCGGTACCGTGAACTTTTCTCTCCCGTGCGGTTCGCCACTCCATTTACATATGAATTAAACTATTACGCCAGTCGACGACCGCTTAAGCCGGACCGGACTGGACCGGTGCGGAAACCTCTCGCCGACCTGTTCCCTGGTCCATTACCCGTTCACCGCGATCTATCACCCGCCAGCCGCTTCCCTCCATTCGTTTCGCTTATTTTCCTCCGATTCTTGTTCCACCGTTCGAATTCGACCTGCTTCGCTTCACGACGTTCCTCCGCGCAGGATCGGGTAGTGATTAATTATTTTCATAATCGATTTCTGTTGTCGATTATTTAACGTAATCGTTAATCAGTCAATGATCATCGAAGTAAATTAGTAACCATGGTTATCTTCTGTGATTTGTAAATCATTTCATAATTATCGTTAGCTTATTGAATCGTATTTTTAATATCGAATTTCAATTTTATTAATATTAATCGTAATTTTCAATTGATATTCGTATTACGTTTTATCCAACTCTTTTTTGTAGTATAATTAGAACTGAACATACATTATATGATATTTATTAATTTTAAAAAAAATCAGATGAATCAATCTGAGTTTCGAATTTTTATTATAATTAATTAATCGTAGATTTTACTTTTACGTGTAACGGTGTACACGAGTACAATAACTAAAGGGACAACGACAGGTACCCTTTATTTCGTAACGGAAGCGTGACCAACAGGGGAACCCCTTTGACTTTATCCTCGATAAGTATAAACCGGTCCGTTAATGGAAAGCGCTTGAATATTTCATCCTCTCCTCTCGTGACGACCCAGCTCTCCTACAACAGCTTGTCCGATCCACACTGTGGCCACGGTAAGCGACTGGAAATTCGCTAAATACGCACCATCAGAGGAAAACAAAAAATGCTCCTCTACTTCGTTCCGAAGGGACTCAAGCTGAGTCTCTGTTTAAAAGGATCTTAACCATTTGCATTGTCGATTGCCTGTTCTGCCAGACGAATCGATTCGAGGTGATGAACCTAAAATTATCTTCCATTTTTCTTTAGAGTATATTTAAACTGATTATTCAGTGAATATAGGAAAATTTCTTTCAATCGAATGTGTCTACATTTATGAATTATTATTATTTTAATCGTCGGGTAACTCGTTACGATTTCATTGGCAACTAAATTAATGCGGATTTTATCATGAATAGCAGAGTTACTTACATTTTATCGCACGTAACAACCACTACAACGAATAAACTATCAGTTATTATATGAATTATTGTATTAACTATTGGATCAAGAGTAATTGTTACATGAAATGGCATATTTATTTTTATTGCCGTATTGATGATCAGCACTGCACGATATACATGAAGTGTGATCGGTCTCTTGAGTACAAGTATGTTACTTTCATTTTTCAAGAATAATCGTTTTGTTTTGTTCACAAAAGTGAGCTGGGAGGAATTGAGTGAGCCGATGACCCTGTCCATTTTACGGGTTAAAATCGATAGTACGGCCGAGCCGAAGTTCGGTGCAAAACACTCGGTTGCTCTGCTTAATATTGCACGACGCTAGCTAATGCCTGCCGGTCTCGTTAATGGCAACCCTTCTGTTCACGTCATAGACTCAATTTCGTTCGTCCTATGCTGCCGTTCACTTTTTACTGTTAAGAATTATTCATTTTGAAGATTTCTGTTGCCATTCTATGGTCTAAATATAATTATTCAATCGATTCTACCTAACTTACGTCCAACATCAAGTTATGACCCTCAATGGATTTCGGACTAACTTTGATAAGAACGGGCGTGGGACTTTGTCGTTGCTCCGCAACTTTTCGACGTTCCCTTTCCCCCGTCGTCTCGTCGGATGCATCGGCCACGGTGGCAACCGCTGCCTTTGGTTATCTTCACCCTCCCACACCCGGCGTTCCTCGAGTCGGTGCGACGCGACGACGAGGGCGAAAGAAAGTGTCGGGTTGTTCGCGCGTCGCGCGAGAAACGCGGCCCTCTTATCGCAAATGACTGCTTCCGACGAGTACGAAGAGCCATTTAGGAGAGCGTAACGGCGTCGCGGCGATCGCAACCCGAGTGCCTAATCCAGACGATAATGGCCCACCGCCGCTCCTCGCGGATAAAGACAACGCGGCCTCTTCCTTTGGGAACGGGACACTTCCCCCATTTGAGTATACGTATCCTCCATAAAGCGCTATACATCTTTTTTATCAAGCGGCACTCGATGAAATGACGATAAGTCAATAAATTATCCCTCGATCGCAAACGACCTGACGGGAGGATCACTTCTTAAACAGTATTTCCTATTTCTATGAAGATAGGCCTTCGCGAAAAGGCTAAAGTCTTATGAGACTTGTTTAGTAAAAATTCCTAATTTGTTTTCACCAATTTTTAAGCATAGATATGTGTCTGTTTTTGTAGCTTATTGACGAGCAATCCAACAACATAAAATAAGATTCGTATTTCATATAATTCCATTTTATATTTGTTAGAATATCTGCTACTGGGAAATAACAAAATGAATCTCTCATGGGATAATAGTACCAGGATGTCACGTCTTAAAAAATCAAGAACAAGCATTTAACAGTTTACAGTACGTTACGTAAGTCGTAAACACTCTTAAGGGTTAGATAATGGAAAGGTTTTCTAAATAGCCTTCGAATTCTTTGTCAGGAGCAGACGACCCTGCCCTCACTTGCAATGCGTTTTCCGTTTGACTTAAAATTGAACTTGAAAGTGTTTCATTTTCAACCATATCCAATGATATTCGATTTGCACAATAAGGAACGGAAAGACTGTAGAATTGTAAGTTCCACTAGGTTGATGTTTATTTCGATGTGAATTTATCAAATATACTACGTTGAAACTTCTTAGAGAAAATCAAGTAATGAAAAGATCGTGTCACGAGATTCTCTCTCTCTCATCTAATATACCTCAAGCCTATTTCCACAATGATAATCAACGTTTAGTGATAGTTTTATTTAATGAAACAAAAATTTCACGAAATGTTCTCATATTTTAATGATTCGTTGTACAATTGTTTCACCTACGACTCGGAGATTACTTTCCATGTGCTCGTATATCTCTAGGCTCTTCGATCTTGATTCTAATCATAGCCGGTCGATTCTCGATATCCCATTACCCGAGTTTAGGTCGCATCATCGCCGCGGCACAAAGCTATCGATTACGCGCAGCGTCGCAAATGAATTCTCGGTGGTGTAACGAGTCGCAGAGAGTATCTTCGAACCGCACAACTGTCTACGCGTTACACGCGATCATGCTACCGCGCGTCTGTCGCTGCTATCAGCAAATTACTCTGTACTCCGTTTTACCGGATACGACGAGCATATCGAATGCCAGACGGACGGAAATATTGCTCTATCCTCAGGTTCGCTTACGAATGTTAACACCGTTGTCAAACAATCGTAAAATAGTAATCGATACTGTCCAATTCCATTTCTCAATTTTCGTTCGTACTTTCAAATGTTTTAATTCTTCGTTTCACGATACAATTCTATTAAAACTATGTATATCCTATTACTTCTCATTTTTTAACACAACGTTATATTTATTTTATGGCCTTGCCTCTTTCTTTTTACTTTCTCCTTTTGTTGTTTACATTTTATTAATCTAGAATTTTATTTTTATCTCCTTATCATACGTTCGTGTTACTCTCTGCCATTTGTTTCAACGAGTTCTCACCCGTTTAATAACGTCATCGCTATTAATTATTATTGCCACGTGGAATGTAGCCAGACTCGAGTGAACGCGATGAAACGTTGCAAGGATACGACACAAGCGTTGGGTACGCGTCGACGGTGGCGCGATACTCGAGCAGCATACGACAAACGGATAAGTGCGAGGAACGCATCGAGCAGTAAAGGGAAGGAACGTTTTTTTCGTGAAGTATCGTGGCATAGCGAGATAGGGCGAGGCGAAAGCGCTAGGGAGCAATTCCCTTAAATGCCCTGTCGTCCGCAAAAAGCCACTCCGTGTAAAAAACAGACCGCACGTCCCTCGCCGCCGCACGGAATCGTGTGCGTGACGACACCCGGACCTTTCGCTCTTTTTCCGTCTCCAGATTATATTAGTCTTTATGGCATCGATAAAGTGCACCGTCGATTCTACCGCCGCGCCCCTCGTTGCCCGATCGAGCGCCTCTTTCAGCCGAGTGCCTGAACTTGACGCGACCGAACTCCTGCCCCAAGCTTTCCACTGATTTCCTCGCCTCGGACATTCGACGGAACGAAACAATCGTGAACTTCGCTTTTAGTTGGAATTTATAACAGCTCAACACAGATGCGATAATTGTATCATAGTTATAGTAAAGATGCAATTTTTCTTCTATTTTCACTCTGTAATAGAGACTGCACAATTTGCTTGTGGACATGCATATTTTAGTTGAAATATAATTCATAGTACATTATAAGATATAGTAAATAACGCGCTCTCACTTCACGGTGACATTTAGCTACTTACTTAGCCTCGTTAGGAGAGCTGCTCCCATTAACGGAGTTTCCAGACCTGTCTACACAACCCTGATTCTATTAGCTCTTTTTCCAGTTTCGTAAATAATATAAAATGGGAATGGTATCGGCATTAAATTAAACGACGCCTACGTTCGAAGCCGCGACGGAAACCGCAGTCGTTTCAGGAAATGAAACGTGTGCCTAATTTCCAATCTCCATCGGTGTAAAGTGTACGTGTGACGCGGTGAGAAATAATCGTAACGACGAAAGTTCGACGAAAGTTTAATTAGCGCGATGTGTGTGTGTGTGTGTGTGTGTTTGTGTGTGTGTGTGTGTGTGAATTGTGAAAAGAAAATGTCTAAAGATACTAATATTATTTCGGTGCTCAGCGCAGGTACAGCTTCAGACAACTATTCTGAATCCACTGCTGAGTGAGTTCCCTAACGGGGTAATATTCACAAGTAGTAAAAAATCCATTGATTTATATCCCAATGCTCTGGCATATGATGATGCTACCAATGCTTAAGCCTGGAGCATTGAAACACAAACGAATAGATTCCTTACTACTTGTGAATATTGTCTCGCCAGGGAACTCATACATAAGTAGTAGTGGGTTCAGAATAATTGTTCGAAACATTGTAGAAACATTGAATGAACGATGCGAGCTTAGAAAGAACAATTGACTGGTAACGATCGGGTGGCTGAATTTAGGAATAGACGTTTTCCTATTTGTATGCTCGTCACGGTATCTCGCGACGCGTCGGTTGACCGCGAAACGTATACGTTTCCGACGGGAAGATATCGGAAACGGAGCTGGGTGCATATCGAGGACTGGCAGCTTCGTAGGAGACAATAAAAACGATCGACGATTTGCCGTTCATTTCGCTCTCCGTTCGTTCCGAAAAAAACCAACCAGGATACGGGGATCTTTTTGTCGCGGAAAACGTATCCAAAAGGAGTAAGCTAACGTGAAAGGTAAGGTTTGATCTTCACGTTGCCCATGGGACATTCTTATTCGTAACGACAAATAATAGTAGGCCGCAGATTTTTATTCAAACAATAAACGAGATTGTAAATGGTTCTTGTTAAAAATATAATTAAGTTTAGAATCCTTTATCTACTGATTATCTTATTAAGGAGAGGTGCGAATTTTAAGTCACATCGAAGTAAGGAAGAAAGAAGAAGTTTACCCATAATTGATTTTATATACTGGATCTGAGATTGTATTCTTGATCAAATCTAATCAATTGTCTTTTTTTTAATGTAGGTAGCGTAATAGGTTAATAAAATCTGTAAAACTCGATAGAATTTANCATCGAAGTAAGGAAGAAAGAAGAAGTTTACCCATAATTGATTTTATATACTGGATCTGAGATTGTATTGTAATTCTTGATTAAATCTAATCAATTGTCTTTTTTTTTAATGTAGGTAGCGTAATAGGTTAATAAAATCTGTAAAACTCGATAGAATTTAATTTCTAACTTTTTCGCGAGATTCGCTGATAGGTTAGGGCAGAACGAACATTTTCGGAGTTCGAGTCGCGCCTCGAATCCGCCTTCCAGACTCGTCGCTCGCATTACGTATGCGGAATGAAAGTGACTGATCCGTCGCGCGGTCGGCATTATCGTCTATCGAAAAAATATGAATAAGCTTTCCAATTTCCGACGTTCCGTGACATTTCGCCGGGTAGCCCGACTGCTCGCTGGTTGCTTTTCAATGAAATGCGAACGATACAGCGAAACGCCATCCGATATTTCGACGCGGTGTTCGCGGCATACGAGATCCAGCTTTTTCTCCCGATGCGACGACGTGGAGTAGGCGGTGGGGCGGGGGCGGTAGAGGGTCCTCCGTGCATCTCGTCACGGTCGACCCTCGACAGACTTTTCCGCTTTCCCGACGGGATCGAGCCGTTCGCCGACCGATTCCATCGACCGGTGTACACCGCCGCCCAAAACGCACCTTCTCTACAATTTTTTTATTTTATATTGTCGGAATTATTATCATTACGATTAACCCTTTAAGTGTGGACTTTAATTTTAGAAATCTTAGGTTCTACTAATTTAAGTATATAAAAAATCTAATACTTTGAAGGCTATAAATTAATTCAATAAATTCTAACAGCTACAGAATTCATGTTAGCGATGTTATAATAAAATCAGTTGCTTTATACGAGTTTCTTTATATTTAAACAGAATATTAATCGAAAGAGATTTAGAACGACGTGTACAACACGTCGAACGCAGTTAACTGGTTAACACATTTTCATTCGACACGTAGTATAAGTGTCGAGATTTTAATTTCGAATCTATGATTGCCGTCACGGGAATCCGTAACCGCATTCGATCGTTCTACGTAAATGTGACACTATTAATTACTGAAATTTCACTATTTTAATTTTAGAGGCAGAGACGCGTCAAGAAAATTAGAACGCAACAAACGTATCTGTTATTAGACACTGTATTGGCGTGAATATTAAAAACCGTGAGGAAGAAAGCGTTTCGTTAAAAGTTGCCGATCGCTTTAGCGAGGAATGTTTAAGAGCGATTTTATAGTGTCCGGCGCAGAGGTCAACCTATCCTCGGATACATCACCCCAAACCCTCGCGTCTCGTTGATGGATCGCGGTTCTGCTCTCCCTCTCTGTTTCTTCCCCCGTCTACTTGCCCGCCGCAACCATCCACACCCTCCGTCGTCCTCCTTCGATTTCTCATTCCTTCCGATGGATTATGCATCGCGTTCTTATCTCGGCTAACCGCTTCCCCTCTCGCCGATTGATCGCGACCGATAAAACTCCACCTGTGCATACTTCTTTCACCAAATCGTCAATTACTCAAACGTCTGCTCCTCGATTGTCGTTCAACGAATCGACCCGATCAATATTTCTTAAAAAAACAAAGAAGACACGTCGTATCGAATAATTATAGGTTATTAACTGATTCGTAAATGTGTTTGTCTGTCAACTGTTATGAGGGCAACCGCGCTCGGGGCCCGACGTGTGCCCGAATTTATTTAGGTTATCAGGGATTCTCTGGTTAGCTGAAGATGTGGACGATCCAGGGCGGTCTACCCCTTTTGCCACACCCAAGTTAACCAGGAAAAGGTTAAGGTGTAGATGACGCGAAAAGGTTCTTCTGGAATTCCCAGGTTAGACACGAGACATGGACGATCCAGGGCGGTGTACCCCTTTTGCCACATCCGAGTTAATCGGGATAAGGTTGTAAAGGATTTGCCGGGTTGCGTGATGCCCTTCGTTGATACGTCTCGAGCGGCAAAGACGTATCGGTTCGTGAGATACTTCCGTCATTTAAGCTAATGAGAAAGATTAGGATCTTGAAATGAATTTAAGCTAGCAAGAGCAATTGTTACACAAGACAATTTATTATTCAGCTAACTTAGTTACACTGGTCAACTCTCCCCTTACAAAGAGTATTCCTGCTTCCTTTAACGCAGAGAAGCCGCGGGGAAAAGTTCAAGTATTGAATCAATTAAACTCACTCTTTTATTCTAACGCGGAGAGACCGGGCCTTCGGCGAGTCAGAGTTCCAAATTACTACTAATCCGCAGAGCTATGGTTTGTGCGCCTTTTTATACCCCAAAAATGAGCTCATTCCTCAGAGTGGGGAATGACCAAATATGGGAACAACTAGCACCCTTGACTCATCACCAGGTGCGGTACATCTCCGTACGGGATGTTTATGTCACCGGATTCGAACGTTCCGGAATGCGTAAGGGACGCGTATGTAACACGTTCAACGAATCGACCCGATCAATATTTCTTCAAAAAACAAAGAAGACACGTAATGTCGAATAATTATTGGTTATTAACTGATTCGTAAATATGTTTGTCTGTCAACTACAACTAAAACTGTCGAGGTTTCTCTCGAAAAAGAAATACAGTTAGGCATCCGAGGGTAAATGGATTCGAGGGACGAGTCGTTCGGAATCGGTAAGGAACAGCTGGAGGGACACCTACGCGGTGCAATTTCTCTCGGAACAGGAATACACCCCGTCGGTGTCTTTTTAGTTTGAAATTCCGTCGATACATCACGCCTCTCTTGAAACTTTGCTCGCTCCGCCTTCGCCACCTCCGACGCTCCGCCTTTCCTTCGCCTACCTCTTCGTCTCTCTTCTTATCCTCTCTATACGTGTCCTTATCCGTCGAGATTTTTTTCGCACCGCGATCACTTACCAAAATGCTTATCAGCCCGGAGATCGGACCGATACGTCGAACTCTCTGCCATTAGGTAGATGGCGAACCGTTCGATATTGCGAGTTTCACGTGAACGCGCCGCGTGAGAATCAGCTTGCGTACGGTTAATCGATCATGAACGCGATTCGAGTTATCTTACGCGGGGAACATGGAAACGAACGGGCATAAAAGGATGCTGGCGAGTGAAAATAAAGCGGAACGGTAGTAAGGTTGCGAAGGGGAAACCGCGGAAATGGCGGTAGGAAGGAACATAGAGGTAAACGGTGGTATAATAATAGTCTACTCTACTGAAAGAGAGAGGAAGTAGTATAAGCGAGCCGATTGCCGTTGCGAGTGCACGGGAGAGACCCGCGCAGCAGCCCCTCCTCACGTTTTCGGGCTACGCTCTCGAAAAGGAAAAAGACGTTCTCCTTCGAGATTTCCACCGCTACAAGCACCCTTATCTCTCGTTTGCCGCTGCTATCTCGCAAATACCCGGGCGATCTTCTCTCTCTCTCTCTCCCTCTCTCTATCCACGCTGTCTCTCTTCGCGTTCGACCAAAGAACAGACTCTCCGTCTATTTTAAACGAATCTTAATCTCGTGCTTCGCTCCTTCTCGATATTCTTGATCCCCACGAATAAAACTACGACTAGATGTACCCGACTACCGGAAAATAAACGACCGATCAATTTTCTTATATCGATATCTGATAGACCGGATGCATTTGTATAAAAAAAACATGCACTTAACGATATTGAAATTAACCGTTTGACTGCTGACGAGCGCTATCGCGCTCTTCTCATGTTACGCCAAAAATGCGAGAAGCGCGATAGCGCTTCTCTTTATTTCGATGCCTAGACTGTGGAGAGCGGAATAATGCTGATCCAGAACACTAGCATTTGTGTGTCCAGTGAAGCATCGCATATAAACAATATACATCATCTACAACAACCGAAATATTTAGTCTTGAAAAGCTACCTGGACGGAATTTGCGACGGTGCGTGGAATGCAGCAGTAAACATGGTGGAGCAGTTAAACGTTTAAACCTAATTTGTTCTATTTGTAAAAAGGGAATTCACGCGCTTTGTATAGCAAACCACCCGTGTAAAAAGTATAAGTAATTATTTGTGTTAACTTGACTGAATTATAAGTGCTCATTACCAATTTTATTCACAAAATTAATTAAAACAAATTTATGTAAACAATTGATATTTTTTAATTTTTGTTGTTGCAAAGTAATACAAGTGACTTTATTGTACGAAAAGTGTTTTACGTTTTTTCCCATACACGAGCAATTAGTACCGCAGTTTTGGCATATGTCTGAAAAAAGACGTCAGCAGCCAAACGGTTAATAAAAATGCATGGCTAACATATGTATTTTGCGCCTTACGTATGACCGTTTGGACGCGGTAGCGCGAGAGGTACGAGACGCGGCTCGTTGCCTGATCTCGCGCGATAGGTCTCCTCCGCAGGGTAGTTTGTTCGAAGACACGGGTAAAAGTTTTCCCGGCGGCAGGAAAGAGAGCTCGGTTTCTTGCGCGTACTACGTTCGCCCGGGTACGGACAATGCGCGAACTTCTGTAATTAAAGTTATGTTCTCGCGTCGACGCGAAGTTACATCGAGTTCCGCTTCGTCTCCGTTTCCCGGCCTCTTTGAGAGACCGCTCGCGGACCGCTTGTCATTTAGAAACTGTCAACTTCGTTTCAAATCTTATCTGAACCCGCGAGAAAGAGTCGCGAATTATGCTCGCCACAAAGAGTGCCTACAATCTCCGTAGCCCCTTTAATTTCGTTCGTTTTATTTAGGCAATTTACCTGCGGGGTAATTCGAGTAAGATCGAGAGAGTAGAAGTTTAAAGATCCGAGATGAACCTCCGGGTAGATCGGAGGGAAAAAACGCGCGTGGACATGCCGGTCACGATGGGGGCTGTCTACCGAGCTGAATCTATTCTCACGGGGTCGACAAACCTTTACCAAGTGAATTTCGGTTAATTAAACAGTCACGCATGCGGGATTGACCTAGAAATTATCGGCTTCTCTCGGCGCGACGGGGATACGCGCTGACAAATCCATCTTCTCACAGATTCGACGTTGCTACGTGCCACGATGCGTTTGACGCGTCGAACGAAGTTAAGAAGATGCCGCGTCACCGATGCCGGCAGAGGACCGTTTGATAAGCGCAACACGGGTTCTCGAAGAGACGGCCGGCCGATAGAAGCGGGATACAAATCGTCTGGAGATGAAAGGGACAGTTTGGGTGGTCCTCAATTGGACGGGTCCGTTTGCATGTTAGCAAGCAGCCGACTTAAGCCCGTTGTCTGTTAATTTGCCGTTGAATTGAGTCAATCGTTTAATAACGCGACCGTTTACGTTCGACCGTCGTGGTTCGTTGAAAAAATAATCGCGACGCGACGTATAAGGATGGCCTGCAAAATCACTACCACCGATCTATCAGCGTCGATCACCGAATCGCACGATAAGTATTTTCTGTTCAGCTGCCAGCGTGACTCCCATCTCCAATTATCACTTATCAGTGAGCAGCACATTTTACGCGTTTAGAAGAGGATCCGTTGAAATGACAAATACTGTATGCAACTTTTCAATCCGGAATTAGTGATATTCGATTTTTAAATCGATTCTTTCAGAAAATTAATTCTTCCAAGAATCGATCATCTCTGCTCGGAATATCAGAATCGTGAATAATGAATGTTTTATTTCACATGGAAATCCGCAGTTTATTTGTTAGTTTTAGTGGGTATGCTGGACAGTCGCATCTGAAATATTAAGAATTACGTGGAGCGTGAAAGCATACAGAGAACAAGAACGGTTTGGCATTTGGTGAAGAAGCAAGCAACCGGCCGGCCGGCTAACAAGATAATTAAGAGTAGACCGTAGGAGTCGGCGGGCTCGGTTTTTTGTTGGTCGCGTGCTGGTGTCAACTCGTGTCGGCCAAGATCTCCCCTTTTCTTCGCGCGGCTTGTTGATACAGTTTGTCGGAACGGTAGAAAAACGTCTAGCGAGAATGTGAGAAAACGAGCGAACACGCGTTGGAAATAGCAATCGATTCGACGTTAACGGTTACACAGGTCGAATCCAGTAGCCATTGATTTCTTTTGCTAAAAAATAAAAAAAGAAAAGAAACGAGATGAAAATGAAAATTTGAAAACGATAGGCAATGAGATCGGAGTTATCCCTGAGGAATTTGGCGGACGCGTCGGATGGACAAAAGGATCAGATATAGATAAGTGGCAGAGGTGGCAAGGGGGCTCGCGTGTGCGCCACAGGAAATGTCAAGATCACGACGGCAATATCGCATCTGTCCGATCGCATCTAGCCAACGTGCGCATTCAAGCCCCCGTCCATACACCGCCGGCGTATACTTTTACCCACCTACCGTATATCTCCGTGTAAATTACTCTCTAGCTTACGCTCGATCTGCCTCGTCACTTTTATTATCCGATCTCTCTCTCTCTCTCTTGCTTACCCCTTCTCGAATAAGCGTTTCACGCTTGTTTTCATCCATTCATTACTGTACTTCCGAGATTACCGTACCTTTTATCAGTGTCGTTCAATGAGAGAGTTGTTTCCTCGGGGAGAAATTTTTTAAAATTTGGCACGTTTATTAAGAATTAGTAGAATTAATAGTTAATTCTGATTTTTATGAGAATCACGAAATACCCTGTTGAGCTTGAATTTGCAAATATTGTGAATTTTTTGAAAAGATTAAACGCGACTATTCGGTGTGACGAGTCTACCTCGGACTCGCGTCAAATTTCTGTGAGGAGGGATAAGACAAGGTGAGGTGTCCCCAAGCAGCGGGAAAAAGTTGCGAGCCAGGAAAGAAGCAAGTTGACGGACTATCGATTAGCTGTCAGTTTATTTGGGAAAAGTAAAAGGAGAACAGGCTCCGGGGAACTAACCGAGTCGGGACGGATCCCATCCATGGTGGCAGGCTACACGGGAATACTCCTAAACTCGTACTACCTTTCACACTTCCACAAATCGAAACCGATTTGTCACCGCGACCGTTTACATCCGTTTCAGGCTCGATGTTTAACTGATACGTATCTTAACCCGATTCCAATCGGGATATCAAATTGTGATAACATCATTTTTGAAAAGTTTCACTTCTGTACCGATAGTTTCTAGTTTGTAAAGATATGGACTGGGATACATTTTTACATACTTAAGAGTTTCTTTTTACATTGTAATTTTTATACCACATAAAATGTGTTACCCTATAAGATTAACATACTATTTTTAATCATTAATTTCACGCCTTCGAAGCAGAGCTTCAGTACAATCTAATATCTAACTGTCACCAAAATATCAAACGATTCTCATTTTTACTTCTATTACCTTGATCCTTCTTTTTAAATCTGCAAACGGGGAGTCAATGAAGCATTAGGAGGCGTTTTCAAGATCTTGTTGAGAATTGAGAAATTTTTGTCTTGAAATATAATTTGAACTTTGTGGAAATCACTGGGTGTCCGATGATGAATATGGCGAGTAACGAAAAGTTTCCACCTCCAACACCTGTAGCTTAACCATAATAATAACTGGTATATGAAGATACTAGTGTATATCATACTTCAATGAAATATCAATAATAATTTTTAATTGCTAAACATATGAAAAATATTTTAATTTCGTACTAAACGATCTGATTTATTCATCCCGTTTTGAAATGTTCGTCAAGATCGATAGAAAGCCTAAGCCATTTATCTACCTACGATGATCGTCGTATAACTTCTCTAAGATAGCAACAAGCTAGCGTGAAAGCAGACTGGAAGAAGATGTATTATTGGGCGCAAGCTGCGGTCAAGCGAATTACGCGCGGTAAAAGTGCGGTAAACGGTTTTTGTGAGAGGAAAAAGGATCGGACAGCTGGGCTGGTAGCGCCATCGGGTCTGGCGAGGCTCGTGGGCGTGTACGCGAGCCTCGTGGAAAGTGGGCGAGTATCGCGTAACGAGGCTCAAACGTCTTCCAAATATAGCGGAACAATGAGGAAGGACCGGTGTAGCTGCTACTGGCAGCAATAAAAGAAGTCTAATAAGAGATTCGGGGCTTTTCACGGAGCCCCGATACAGTTTACAGAGCTTCGAACCGTAATAAACATTCGGGAAAAGTAACGGTCAGCTGATCTTTCGGCACGCGCGCGACGTCTCACTTCGACCGTCGGTCACGCCTCGCCCGCCGCAACGAGCCGTCTAATCGCTCCTTTCGCGGTAACAATCCTAAATGCTCTTTTCTTCTTCAAAGGTGCCGCCGTTTCTTTCACGCAACTCGTCGCCGTTACCGTCTCGCAATGTCACAGGACTGATTTACTGTCTCCATTAGGGACGTTCGATTCCGTAGAAAATCGATTGATAGTTATGTCGGTTTTAAGGGAAGCAGGTATACTTGGACGTGTAACGAAAGAAAACTTGATTTAATTATAACGGTGTTCTCTCGTATGCTGCCAAATGTGAACTGTCTCCAGATCGGTCCTATGTCTCATGCTTAAGAGATGCTTCTCCGTGTAGACATTTATCGCTAGGTTTCAATGGCATGAGAATGTGTTTATATCCATTGAATTCCTTCTCGAAAGCACGATCTCATAGGTTAGAAAATCTCTATAAGTTAGAAAGTCGATCTTCCAAATCGATTTTTATCTCCCGATTAAAATACAGATGAAAATTATCTATACTTATCTTTCCGTCCGTTCCAAGTGTGTAACGCGAATCAGTAAATAAATAAATAAAGCAATTGGGAAAAGCGCGTTCGATCGGAATCGGGAGAACACGGGTAGAGGTATCGAAGTAACGATTGCGAGGAATAAGTTATGGGAGCGCGTGGTCGCGTGGCCACTTGCTTATGCGTCGTGCGTCGCCCGTACCCTGGCGTCGAAACCGGCGATACCCACCTACCCTCTGTCTCGTCATCCACCGGATAACAACTCGATTCCATATTCCCGCGGCGCGACGTCGCCCGTGAAGAATTGAATGAAATAAAATAAAGCTCCGCGTCCTCTCCGTGTTTTATGGCGTGGATTGCTTCCTCCGCCGCGCCGTACTACATATATTCCCCGTGTGCGCCCATCTGTTTCCACGTACGCCGTGGCGATATTTGTGTCTCACTGTACGCAATGCGATATTGCGCCTAATATTAAATACGAGATGGGAAATCACACCTACGTGGATCGACGTTTTCAACTAATATCTCGTAATTATCTTTTTGTCTTAATATCGAAGTGAGCTTTAAAAAATACATTGCATACTCGTGATCCAGCCTCTTGCGTCACGATTAACACTTTGACGGCCGAAGTCACGTATACGTGAGTTCACGAGTCAAATTGATACAGAAGAAAGTAAACATAGGAAGTGGATGAATATAGACGTTGAGGAGATGAAAACATTTAATAATTCTGATGGGATTAGTAAACAGGGCAAAGAAAGATGAGTACTGATTAACAAGTCCATTAATCAGCACACTGATTTTTGAAAGAGTCATGCCAAGAAATAGATTTCGTCTGACGTTTCAGCGATAGCGAAAAATATCAAGACCGATTGATCAAGGTTAAACCCATCACAGACCTTTTCCAATATAAATTTCGAGTCGTCCATAAAGCAACAGAAGAATTTTCATTAGATGAAGTCTGCCAATTTGACACAAAGCTCACAAAATGCTTCGGCGGTAAGCGCAACTCTTTTTCCGAAACGTGCGGTCGTCAAAGTGTTAAGAGCGAGCAGTTTTAATTACAGTGGTACCTCGATATACGAGTGTTTTGAAATACGAGCCGCCGAGCGAGCGATATTTTGCTTTGAGATGAGAGCAAGATTTGAGATACGAAGAATCGCATACTACACCGCTGCACACGATCTCAAAATGCGAGGTGTATGTTGGTGTCGTGAAAAACAATTGTTTTGAGATATGAGCAATTTGACATACGAGGGACAAATTAAACTCGTGTGTCGAGGTACCGCTTGTAAAGATACAGTGTCCTTAAAGATACAGTGGGCGACCTGTGCATCGGGATGTAAATTCGTGAAGTTTATCGACGTAGAAGGGAGATCGGCGACAGAGATAGTAAGGAAAGGGGGCGAGGAGCGTAACGCGTGGACAGAAAAGTCTCGGAGGTGTAGGAAATAGGGGGCGAGGCGGTCGGAAAAAGGAGCAACGAGCGGTGGAAAAAAGCGATGCCGTAAAGCACTCAGCGGGGAGCGTGATCCGCTTACGAAAGTCAGGTGGGCCTGCGTTACCAAGTTACCGCTTCACCTAGCTGTCCGCGGCATATCCATATGCTATATATGACGCGGGACCGTGACGGTGTTTCGCCCTCGGCTCTCCCTCGTCGCCATCGACGGACTCCCTTACGCACTTTTTTTCACACCCGATATCGTTGCAGGCACGACCGAGCGACAAATCAACGATACGAGACCGAGAGACGTATTCGGGATCCGGCGGTAATAAGCCTAGCTGGTCGCGACGATGGGACTTTATGTTTCCCCGAGCAAGGAGTTGTTTCGAGACGAAGTTAAAACGATAACAGATCGCATCGTATCGATAGAGAACGACGCGAAATATTGCGTTTGATAAGAGCGTGCCGGAGAGGCGAATGAAATAATTATGGGGTCGGTGGATGCGGTACGCAGCGGCTGTAACAGGCGTTACGGTCGACGGTTGATGGTTTTCCTTCGAGGAGAGCTTGTCGTTTAATAAGTTAAGCGACGACGACGCAGCTGCTTGTCTTAATGAAACATTAGCCCGGGATCCAGGTCTGGATCTCGCCGCGATATCCTCTTCCATATTTTCTCGGCCGGCCGCTTTAAGCTCGTCACCGCTCTCTTTGCACCTCGTCGATCCATCTTCCCCCCTTTCCCTAACCACGTCCGCGAAAAATTTACCTTCAACGGTCTTTAATCCTTAGCTGCTTGTCATTTAGAATTTTTCCTTGATCATTAAATACATTTTTTATATTCCACCGATTTGCAACCGATGCACGATTCCATCTAGGCAATCATAAGTCGATATGAAAGATTTATCGTATAACGTATACGTTGTCTTAGACACTATTTTTCTTATTTAATGGAAAAACCTGGATTTTTGAAGCATGCCGACGTACTTGCAGCACGATGCATTTAAGATACTCTTAACCGAATGGTTTATTAGACGAGGGACGAGGGGCTGATGACACAGTTATGTAAAGAGAGAACATGAAACGTTATTGCTATAACGCGTTCAATTGCCGTTCTAGGACGCTCCGATTCTCGTTGAATCTGATCAGCGTCACGAAGCATCGCTCCCGCTCCCCGGATTCCACGGTCTTAAATAACTGTTGGAGCCTCCGCGTCATCGTCGACTCGCGAGGTCAACGCGAGCATTTGCGCGCGTTTACACGGGCTACCAATCGCCGAGCCAAGCTCCACCCTTCGTTTAGACGTATTAGCTCGCAACCCAGCAGCCTCAATCTTTCTTCTCGCCAACTAGCTGCCTCTCCGTCGAGTAATTAATTTATATTGATTTATCTTCGTTACGACCTAAACATTTTACTCGATCCATTTCGTCCCAGTGAAGAATTTTAACCAGAGTCAAATTAGAAACGTCGTACCCGTCACATCATATCAGTTATCGCGTTAAATCTTCTATCAACGTGAAACGTCATACGTTACGTAGACCACATTTGGATTTTGGACAAGTTTCGGTAAGTACACTTTTAAGCTTTGACCATTTTATGTATGAAATAAAGTAAAGCTTAAAGGTGTACCATAACGTTCATGACAGTTAATTGGCACGTTATGAGCACGTATCACATTTTTTTATTAAAGCTGGCCTAACAACCATTCAGGTTATTACACGTACGAATTACAATCAAGCATCGCACGAGCCTATCCAGCGTCGACGAAAATTATTTTTCCATCGAGTTAATATCTTCTAATATAATTGAGAGAAAAGGCGTCGTATCGCGTCGATTGGACGCGCGTGGAAAATAATCCGGAAGCGGGGACCGTGTAGCTGGACGGACGCGTCCGGATATCGGCAGGGAGTTGTTCTTTTTCCGTTGAAACCGTTGACTCGAGTGGCAGTAAAAAAGGCGAGCAATGTCACGGGGACGTAACAATGGCCACGGCAGCGGAGTAGATGCATCGCGACCGGTTGACTCTCTTCCAGAAGTCCGTCGCGAAGGAAAAGGCTTCGGGCTGGTAACAGTCGAGCCTCGGGCGTGAATGCAGCTTTTAATTACGTTCTGAATAGAGGAGCCGGTCTCTCTCTCCTCCCGGCTTTGTACGGTGTCACGATGAACGAGAGTTTGCGATACGGCACACGTCGACAATAACGCCGACTCTGTTGCGTCCGCGGTGGTCGATGGTCGCAACGTAAAAAAGTGTGTATAGCCCCTCCCCACCCACCCGACCGACCCCATCCTCGTTTTCACGTCGAACTCGCATCGTCCGTTTTTCTAGTCAACGCGCAATCTCTTCTCTCAATGCGGTTAACCGGAAAATTGTGTTCATTAAATCACAGTGTTCTCGGGTTAGAAAAAATGATATTTCGCACGTCTCGAATTAGGAGTGTTCGAGCTGTGAGACCTCTGCCATTGTTCTTATGTAATGGCATACGAAACGATATCGAGGGACAAAATGAGATCGGAGTCAAGAGTTCGAATGAATCCCAATTTCCAATCCGAGTTCGAATTTCGAATCGGGTTCTGTCAAAAGTAATCGATCGAACGGGAATAAATGACGGAGAGGCGGAATTATATTCAGGGATGAGGTTCGGTTCGATGGACGGTGAAAAAAAGGCAAGTATCCACGCTCGAATCAACATAACAAATTCAATCGGACAGTGTGACGTGGTCGCCACTAACCGCAACCACTACCGTCGATATCCCGTCCCTGGCAAATATATGGGTGACATCAGCATATGCATGAAAGAAGGGTAGACGCTGTCAATGTGGGTGCCCGCTATCGATTGCCTTTCGACTTCTGCATGCTCCGCGTTACGATCCTACCGAACACGGTCTGTCCTTATTCCCTGTTCTAACCGAACTTCACGGGATCCCGGTAGATCGACTGCTCGTTTCTTCTTTATTCTTACAATTAGTTTCGTTTGCACGCTCGGTGTCTCATACAACTTTGTTCTTTTACGCGTCGTGGCGTGGTTAATTGAAAAAAGTCGATTTATATTTATGAGGAGATCCTCCTGGCGAGCTTTTGAATA
This sequence comes from Ceratina australensis, assembly GCA_004307685.1. NCBI lineage: Eukaryota > Metazoa > Arthropoda > Insecta > Hymenoptera > Apidae > Ceratina > Ceratina australensis. The sequence continues at coordinate 144,517 of SHCU01000119.1, forward strand.
TTCCTCGCTGAGAAACATCCGGTTGCGGGAATCGTTGCGTACTTATTAAAGCACGACGTAACGTACAGCTTGGGACAATGACTCCTTAATGTCCCCTAGAAAAACGAGACTCGAAAAAGTAGTAAGTCTTCATTTTGTTTTGGAATTTAATTTGGCTCATGCTAAATGAATACAAACTTAGAACTTATGCGAAATATAAATGGGCGAATAAGTAACGGAGGAACAAAATAGGTAGGAATTCGTTTCTAAGATAGTCTCCCTCTTCTTTACTCGTCCTGTCGAAGCAACGATGAGTACCTGTTTGTCGTGACGTAAGTTAAGAGAAGGAAAAGACAATACTCGAGTTCGGCCGCGGTTCGTTAGCGGCTCCGGGGACTTAATTAGCGAAAAAGTTCATTTCTTGTTCGCTCATAATCGGACGCCCCCGATGAAATACAAGCTTGATAAAGACGGTTGAAACTGGAGTTTTTGGAACGCGGGGAAAAAGCAGGGGACGTCAACCCGTAAATAGATTAACGTCGTTCTACGGACCAGCTCCTGCTCCGACGGTTGTTCATTTTTTAATTAAAAAATAGCTGTCGAAGTAGTCGTTGTCCCGCTGAATGAGTCAAGATAAAACTTAAAAAAAAGAGAGTGTAAAGAGATTATTGACACTCCCATCTTTATCCCAAATGTTCAAGTATAGAGATATAGTTTTATAAAAAAAAATTCATGTTATTTTGTGTCATGTCTAAATAAAGTTTAGGATGAAATTATTTTCGTTTTTATTAGTCTAATCTTATAGGCAAAGTATACATGTACAATTAGATTAAAAGCATTTTTGCGATGAAGAAGATAATGGTTGAAAATTAGCAGCTACATATGCAACATTTTTCCTTATTAATAACCCATATGGTCAATCATCATTCTTCAAAAGAAGTTTTACACGCATATTAAAATTTATCAAACAACAAATTCGCGTGAGATTTTTTGTTTGAAATTCATTAAGGTAAAAAGAGGGAATAGGAGCGGGGAGGCAGGGGACTACCGGGAAGAAAAATATTTTTGTTTCGTTCGGGACGGAACGGATCGCCCGTTGGCGATGAACTTTCTGAATAATTACCAGAGCGGTATGAGCTTGATTCATCACCGAAGTTCGCCTACCTAAGATGCTTTATCTGCGCGTCGCAGTCTCTGCGAAATTAATATGCTAATACCCGTGTGGTTCCCTCAGCCTCGACCCCCTCGGACCCCTCGCCCCCGAAGCGTTGTCTCTCTCTCTCTCTCTGTCTGTCGCGCAACCTCTTGCCGCCACCCCCTCGCTCTTCGCTACGCGACATCGAACCCCTAAACCGGAACGGATTGGCAAACACGACCGTGCCATGTCTTGTTTCTCGATCACGCTAATTTCGACTTCCCCGGGACAAATTACTAACCACCCTCCACTATTTTCGTACCACTTATAACGTCGCTAATTGGTAAACCGATTTTTATCCTAATTTCAAGGAAGGCAGATTTTTTTTTCTGTTACATCCTGGGGTTTCGATTAATTTTTGCAAAATCTGTCAAACCACGATAAAAATCAACGGTCTACTAATCAACAATTTTATCGTAATTGCTTTCTGTTTCTCTTCATCGTCTGTAGAAATAATAGAAATCTTAATTGCATGTAAGATCATGCAAGTCGTTGAGCATTTATAGGAAACTAAAGATAATGAGATAATCTCGTGAGAAATCGAGGGCGAATCGAAGCGTTTCCGGAACGTTCGACCCGTGATTAGCCGCGGCGATTGCGCGTGACGCATCGTTACAGCGATTTACGCATACCTAACGCACGCCCGTGATCCGTATAGAACGCGGCCAGTAACGCGGCAATTATCGCTCGTTCGCTTCAATTAACAGTTAACAGCTCTTCTCCGGAACGGTATTAAATCGTAGCCTACACTTGCAGAACGGATCAATCCTGTCTTACGTTCCCTTAACTACCCCTGTCATCATTTCCAGTATCATTTGTTTTCTTACGAAATCGATTGTTTTTTTCGCCTATAAAATCTGATCTTCAGGATCGATTATCCCTAATTACTGCCAGGAGGACATAATGTCTGCTCGAGAATGTAAGAATCGACAGGTGCATTTTGAAAGTTGGCTCCGATCGATAGCGAGACGTACTGGACGGAATTGAAAGAAGGAAATTCGCGTTTTTGCGAGCGCGCATCGAGGGATCGGATTAACGTTTAATGGTCCCGGATCGATCGAGAGCCACGGGACGGGCACGCATCCCCGCGATTAACCACGGGAACGTGGAAATTGAACGAGGAGCGGTAGGCCCCGGGACGAGCAGAAAAAAATTGATCCACCGACGGACCGGGGCTATTGTGTAATTTAGTAATGAAGTCTGTGGCGTCGTTCGAGCGGCCGCCACTAAATCACAGGACGTAGATTGGGGCGCGCTCGGCCAGCTGTGACCCAGTGCTTTCCGCTAATTTGCCGTAACTCTCATCCCCTCCGCGCAGCCGCCGCCGCCGCCGTCGTTACCCCTTCGTCGCCGCAAAAAATCGCGCTCGCTGTTTGTCAAAACTCGATGAGACCACTCTTATCGTTCATCCTCCCCTCTCTCCCTCTCTTCCTTCGCTCACTTATTATTTCTTCATTTCTTTCCAAGTCCAATCTCCTATCTCTGATCGGAAAAAAATTGGACGTATTTTTATATGTAAATTGACAGCTCATAGAATTGCATTTGGATTATTTGGAAAAGTGGAATTTATTTTTATATTTGAGCGTACATACGTACGTTATGAAATTTATTATGTTTAATTTGAGATTGTAACATTTATTTAATTGTAATCCGCTCTTCCGTGACGATGGCCACTGTACACGTGAGTCTGCGATGGGTTAACACTAAACGCACCGGTATGCACTTTATGTACATCTATTTTTACCATAAACGGACAAACGACCCTTCACGAAATAAACGTTACTTTTTAGAAATTCTTAATATTGAAGGAAATAATAATAATCAGGCAACGTAAGAATTTACAGTGATCCAAGTAAACGAAAGAAATAACAATGAGCGTACGATTTTATAATGAATTTTAAGAGGGGTCATTCGACACCTCTCGGTACGTTTAGTGTTAAAAATCCTGGGAGAACTGATATCGTACGTCTGAAAAGGAGAACGTTGTTCCGGGCAAGGAGATGCACAGCCGAGCCTAGATCTAACAGAGTCGAGAAGGGTTGCAGGGTTCGGATCGAGCCTAAAACGGGAGCGAGGAGTCAATAGCACAATGGGATTACGCCTTAACGTTAGCCATGGAGTTAAGGGGTCCCCAGCCGTGCATGTGTACGGTGTACGCCGTGCAGCCGGTGGTATGTTGAATATGCTCGCTATGTCGACTCGTGTTCCGGTTTTGATGCGTGCGCGAGATAAGATTGCCCTTTGTTACCACGACTCGTGTCTTCGAGACCCAGGAACCACCACCGCGGTTTTTTACCTACGATCTCTCCTTTTCTTTTTTCCGTGCGTTCCTCCTGCACTCCTCTTCGTTGTTCCACTAGTAGTAGCGAGCGGCGGCGGCCCCGTTGCCTCTTACCTCGCAGCGCGCTCTTTCCTTCCAGGCTAGATTCCGTCGAATCGTGCACCTCCCGTGGCGCGGCATAATACTTTCAGATCGCGCGCCATCGTAAACTTTCGTCGGCCAGCGTCATGTCGGTTCCGCGAACCACCGGCTTTCCTCTTGCTTCAGAGAACGTTAACAGCCGCTTTCCAACCTCGGCCCTGTGCACGTTTACCCACGCTCATTTTCCGTTCTGACGACACGTTTCGAATATCCACTAATCTTTCGTCAAATTGCACTTGTTACTTTTTCTTTTTTCTTTCGCAATTTCAAAACGTTTTGTAAAAATACGTATTGAGGAAACGACAAAGGCACCCGTGTCTTGTTCTATCGACTATCGATAGAACGACGTTGCGAAATGGCATCAGTATTACTACTTATCACGTTTGTCGTAGATCACTGCCGGATTGTAGAAAAGGAATAGTGAGAAGAAGTGAAGCCTCGGTTGTTTGTCGAATCGTGAAATCGGTAACCTTGGTACACGATTAGATAATTGAATGCCATGAGAGCAGCGTGAATCGTGTTTCGCGTTGCGAAATGTACACGGCGCGTATAAAATTCAAGCATTTTAACGTGATTACGTAACGCGCGGCTAAAGGTTATCGCTATTTTTAATTCGCCCATATCGGAGCCGAAGAAAATCCTACAATCAATGCAACGTCGAGTGATGCTCGCTTCAAATTTAATGCATGCACGAAAACTCTGATACGAATAAATGTGAAACGGTATAACGGTGAAACTCAACGACGGCTTATGCAGTACGCGTGTTATCGTTTTCATTCATTTCCATTCGCTGCAATCGGTGAAATTAAATACGGTCATTCTGAAAAATTGTATATCGTTACCCATGCGAACATGGCTTGTCTAAACGTACGTTTGTCCGGAATCGAGCCGAGTAGAGTTGAAGCGAAGGAGAGCAGAGTCGAAGCGCGGGGCAAAACGAGCAAAGGCAAGAAGGGTAGGTAGGTAGGTAGGTAGGTAGGTAGGTAGGTAACGTGCGGCGCGGCGAGACGAAAAGAGATACACAGGGCAGGTTCTAGGCGAGGCGAGCGAGCGAGCGAGCTTATGGAACGGAACCGGGTATAGTATGGATATACACGCTGGGGAGCTGGTGTGGGTACACAGGTACGAATACGACGGGTACGGGTACGCGAGAGGAGAGGCAGAGCGGAGCATCCGAGAGATATGCCCCGGCTACGGGTGCAACGACCCCGGTGACCTTTGTCCGGTCTCTGCTCCGGCCGGTACCGTCTCCTACCTCCGAACTCGAACCCGAGGGACGGCGAACACGATGTGCGCACCGAACCACCGGGGCTCACCTCGACCTACCACCGCACCGCCGCGCCGGATCTCTACCTGTGTTCACCAACGACCGCTTCTTCTTACACGGTGACGAGCCGAGACGGTCGAACCTAACTCCGTCCTTACCGATAGATTGCCGATTTCATGCATTTTTAAACGAATTTACCAATGGCCATATCGATTTATTATGATGTGGTTATAGAAAAATGTATGCTTTCATTCCGTGCGTACTGGATAATAGAATTATACAGGTGTGATGTAATGTTGTATGATCAACTGGTTTGATACAACCAAATATCCAGAAGTCTCAATACATATTATTCACGTTTGGAGTTAATCGTAAGGACTAAACTCACCCTACTAGAATTATGATGCACGTGTATGTAGGTTGCAAAGAAGTAGGATGGTCTAAGTACTAATTTTGAAGCATTTCTAATTGTCTAGTAAGATTAGAAACAGGGAGAACGAAGTTTAGTTATAGAATCTTAAAATATTATGCAAAAATATGCAGAATGAAAGGAAGCAGGTTCCTCAGAAAATGCCTAGTTAAATTAAGAGAGTTAGAACCAAAGTCAGCTGAAGAAACAACTGATCTACACTAGCAAACTCACAAAATGTATAAATATAAATTAAATGAGCTTCCATCAGAACAAACTACATAGATAGATAAGTTGTAACTATGAGCTTCAAGTACGAATAAACTATCATTGTTACAAGCATACATAGTTTTGCCAATATCAGGCAAGAGAAGACATTCAAAGTGTCAAACTGAGAGCTCGAGTACTTATCATTGACTCACCCTACATTCTTCTTGGGAGTTCAGATAGGCTTGCTGGCGCGTGACATTCATGAACCATACTCCCCGATATTAGTCTTCTCCTTCCACACGGTTCCCTAAACGATACTATATAGTATTATCAGCGGTGAGATTAAGCGCACGTTAACGATTTTCGAAGAAAACGTCGCAGGGCTTGGATGGTTGCGGTGCGAGGCTTGCAAGCGCGGGCACACCGGACACGGTCATCGTACTCGAAAAAATGTGAAGCATACACTCTCCGCGCGTCGGCCTGTTGCTCGTTTTCGTCCACCTTAACCATCCTCCAGATCTTTATAGCGTCATTAAACCTCACCTCGAAAGATGACCCTCCGCCCGAATAATGCCTTACCTCGACCGAGCTAACTACTCGCGCTACTATTTCGTTTGACGCGCCGTGAGAACTAGATCGCGGATAGCTCGCGCTTACCGTTACCACGAATTTCTTCCTCTTAATCACCACCGACCGTTTCAAGCCTGGAATAATAACAGGACAGATCGTACAGATGGCCCGACGCTATTTCGCTTCTCTCGCTCTAAGAGGTGTCAAGAGTGTATACAGCTTCATATTATAGCAACAGTTATATAAATTAATTAATTTTACTTCTATCCCATCGGACATTATTCCATAATAAATTCATAGACTTCGTCGCGGAGATCAAGAATCGATGTGTAACGACGCTTGCTTATTGATCGTAGCATGCTAGGAATTAAATCGAGTTTGCGAAGCGCAGGTGGTGCTGCGCTAATTTACCGGCTCGTTCCGAAGGGGTAGGTTAATTATCGCGCATGAGAAAACATCCTTGGAACTTTCCGACTAATTTGAGTAGAGAGACCGGAAGGGTGAAAGGAGAGAGAGAGAGTCGGAAGCTGAGAACGGGAGAGCAAACTCTCTGAAGTTCCAACCCGACACTTTTCATGCGTAAAGAGTGTGTATTATATCAGTCATTGATTATATTAATCATTATATAAAATATTGTATGAAATATGATATTCATGTATCCAGTGTACTTGTTTTACTGATGTATCTAGTATGGAATGAGTGCTTGTATGCGTAAAGCACTATTAAATATCGTATCGAATATTAGAACAAAATCGAAGAGGAGAGAGTTACAGTTTTCTCTCTCTCTCTCTCTCTCTCTCTCTCTCTCTCTCTCTCTCTCTCTCTTTGAGATGGTATCGCGATACTTTTAATATTAAAAGGCGATAACGTTGGAGAATAATCGCGAGAGGATTTACGACGGCGCGTTGACTGACAGGACAGACATTAAATTCGCCTCGCGCGACGCACGTCGTGATACACAATCACGGTTTGTCAACGGAACGTTCGCCGGTTATTTGAAGGAAAACTTAACGCGTGTTTAAACGGTCTTCGCACATTTTCTCTCTATCATCATAGGCGGTACGCGTGAAAACGTCGCCGTCCGTTTCGTATTTAGATGACAGACGAGAACGAGAGAAAATGAACACGCGGTGCGCGCGGAAATTTTGGAAAACCGTCATGCCGCTTCAGCTACGTGGAAATCGTTTTCTAACGACGTTCTTCCGCGTTTTACCGACCGAACGCGATCCACGAGATCGGTTTGTGATAGTCGTATTCCCGTGTTCACGCATCATTTCTATATGCGTACGTGTACAATTGTAAGTATTAGGTTGATCATACAGAAGGAAACTGTCGTGTGTTCCATTTCAAGCGTACCGCGCTCAAAATCAACATTTTCACAGTATGCGATTGTTTTGTCATTACGTCGTGGAAAACGTTTCCTTTCCCCTGTTTTCATTATAATCTCGGATTTTTATGCAACGCGAAACGTTCATCATTCGATATCGGTTTCAAGATGTATGATAAAAGTTTAAGGGAGTTTGAGCTTTTGGTACCATTTAAATTAAAGTGCACTGAAGTTCTGATTGAGAGATAAGAAAGAATTCTGAGAAATCATAAGAACCAGGACTTCAATGAGCCCTGTATATGCATATCGATGACATTCCGTTTTATTGCATTAATATCGGAATTTAAAAAAGCATTGATAATATCTGTTCATATTTGTATAATAAAATCACGCTACTAGCATTTAGAAAAGCAATATGCTCGTTTGTTTGACGAGAGTTGGGCAGGTAACTGTGGTCAAGGATAATAGATCGGTTAACCTCAGGATCGGTTGCTCGAAAACGAGGCCCATTTTCCATGGTTGGCTCGAAACCGCCACCGCACTACTAGTTTGTGGTCGTGCAATTACCTACCGTTTAGCTAGACCGTTCCATCGTCTTCGCATCGCTAACTTCGCAGCCTGAAACTATTACTCTCTCTCCCAATTTCCACCTCGGATAAATTAGTCATCATCTTCGTCACGTATTTTTATTCAACTGCAAAACTTGCTTCGACCCTCTCGGTATGCGTCGCATGGAACGTTTCAATCATTTTGTATAATTACATGAAAAACAGAGTAATCCAGTTATGACAGGATCGTTCCGATTCTTCGGTTGAACGCAAGGTGAAAAGTAGAATCACCGCTCACTCGCGATCCCTAAGCCTGTGGCTGGTCGGTAATAACGATAATTACGCGGTTGCGAAATTCTTTTTAATCGCGGTAGTCGGCATTGATTTATGACTTTATACATTTTGCAATCGTTGCGACAACGTTGTCTCCGCGACTCTCTCTACCAGCTTGCGTTTAAGTGCCTGCTTCGAATCGAATAATCGCGTGCTCGAAACCGTCCGTTTTATTTTACATTTCGATCACAGAAGCAGGTTGGAAATGTTTCATAGTTAAGTTACCGGTTACGCGAGTTTACCATTGAGTTAGGAGACAGGCCATCCGACACCATGTAATAATAAGCAACACAATATTTTATGTTGCATTTCTTGTAACAGCTGATACCAATTTGATAATTCAATGTTTGGTGCACTGTTTTGTACGTATAGTGATTGGTACGCTATTTAATATTTCATTTCATATAATGATTGATACGAATTGACGCTACAATGATTGTTATATTGTTTTGTAGTGATTGATACACTACTTGATTGATAACGACATCGAATAACGCTATCAGACTGAATATTCTGGCTAGGACCGTAGTAAAGGTTAACGAACTTCGCTTGACCATGGACATTTTCATAGACACTTCAGTGTCACAAATAGCGCTCATACCTTCGATCCTAGTGGAGCAAGTGCACAGCCTGTCAGTTACCTCATCGTAATGATAACTGAAATTTCTAATTATAAGTGTATATTCAGTTTCGTTTTTTTACGACGTCTATAAGAAATGACACACGTGTGTCTAGCATCGGTATTCCCTAGTTTCTTTTATGAGCTTAGAAGTGTAAAAACCAGTCAACAGCCCGTACATGAATAAATAAATAAATAAATAAATAAGCAGTTATTATATAAATAATTGTTGATCGATAGATCCGCATCGGTTCTGGTATTTCTTTATTGGACCTGTGTATCGTCGCGTTTTACACAGATCGCATCGTTAAGGCCGAGAAGAGATTGTACGAGGAAGCGGAGACTAAGACGAAGGTGAAGACGATGACAAACAGCAGAGCAGGGAGGTAGGGAAAGAAATGGTAGGGACGCGCGACGTGCTCTCTTCTGGTTCAGCCGGTCGTTCGTTTCCTCATTACGTATGCGCGTTACATAGCGAGTCGGCCCGAGAGATGCGGTGTGATATAATTTTCTAGCGGCTGTACCTCCTCTTCCTGAATACCTACGGTGACCATATTCTTCCCGAGGACGGTAAAAAATTGTTTCATAACAGGAAGCCGTAGCCGAGGGCAAAATTGGACATTTTCTCCGACTTTTACTCGATCTCTCTTTCTCTATAATTTTATATTAAATTGTAACCAGAAAAATGGTGTCCGGTCGGTTAATATACGTGAACGTTCAATCGTGACGCATTTGAGAATATCTGAACAGCGAATGCGTATTTCGTAACTGGTCGCGTGAAGCCGGCAACGAGATGCGTCGTGACGGTTTTGCACGGCGTTCTAAGAAAAACGCGTGTCGCGAGACCGATTATTAGCAAGGATTAGCAGTTTTTTACGCATCTGCTCGACCCGACGGTTGGCCATTGTGCGTTTTATCGGTCGGCCGCGCGGGAAAAGGCCGTGTGCCCGTTACATATTCCCCGTCGGCCGTGAAGTTTTTGCGAATCGATGATTAAAAAGTGTCACAACACTCGCGGCCGATATTGCATCCGAGCGACGTGTAGCCTGCGCAATTCTAACGAGTTTCTCCGAGATTTTTATGCCCCGTTCGACCATTTTCAACGCTTTTATCGAACGCGCTATCGGGTTGTTACGCGCGTTTACGCGTTCCTATCGAAGAACACTCGGTTGCATTTTATCCCGTTAAATTGTTGCGAATCAGAAGGGAATAGTTGCTTGCGGATTCGTGGATCGGAGAAAGATGGAGCGTTGCAAGTTATAAATAATATAGAATACTATCTATTTACGTTTGATTTTCCCTCTTCACTTCAATCGAAAGTAATGCAATATCTGACGTGCAGTATTTAAAGTTGGGTCACTGTAATCGAAGCGTAGCAGATATAATTGGAGACATTTCTTTTACTTAATAATATTTGAAGTAATAAAAATAGAATTATATCTTGTAATTAAATCTTATTATATAATAATATTTAATTCTCATTATTATATAATATAATATGATAGGCCTTATGAATCGGCTACAGATAAGTTACTTGCGTATCATCGTAACCAAGCTTGATGTTAGATGAAAAGCTCGTAGGTGATCGTTAGCAGGGTGGCGAGGTGAACAAAAGAGAATTATGCAAACATCGAACAAAGAATCGGAGGAATGCACGCGGCGGCCCAGATACCTGTCGGTGATCGGAGGAAAGAGTAAGAGAGGCCGGAGTCCCTCTTTTACATATCGGCGAGCTGTACGGCTCTCGCGATAGATTCGATGTCGCGATACCGCGGCGCCAACCGCTTCGTCCGCGTATCGCACCCGTATCCTTCTTCCCTAAACCGCGCCGGGGGAGCCCAGGCCGGAGGTTAGCCTCGCCGAACCGTCCTATAATACATATACACGGTGTCCCCGGTAACGTTCGCCACGTGATTTTTCAACCACTTCCGCTTAATCGTCAAACAATGTTGTTCAGCTAAAAATTGTGTAATTAGGATTCGGAGAAATGATTAGATTTCTATGAAAAATTGACAGATTTATGCTTGCCAATAGTTCGTATCGATTTTCATATAAGAATAAAATACATGTACGATTTAATTAACACTAGAAAGACTGAAACTTAGTATATACCTATGTAGCCTAAAAACAGTCAAAATCGCTTCGTTATGAAAGAATAACTAACATGTCAAGAAATTTATTTAAAATTACTTTTTAATGTTTTCATATATTATGTACAGTTATAAAACAGGTTATTAGTAAATATAAACAATAAAAAAAATGTCTACGAAATTGTATCATTGTATATATAATTTTTTTCTAATTGAATCTAAAAAGCAGTGAAAACGACTTCCTTGGGCAATTTAGTGCTAATTAAATTTGTCTTGAAATCGCAGCTATAAAGGATTCTGAATTTCTTTTTACATTCCGTGGATTTCCTTGAAAAAAGTTGGCAACCCTATCGGAGGTCGAGAATAGAAAACGGAGGAGAGCGAATGCAAAGAGAAGAGCAAGCGAAGGTGGAGGAGGGAAAGAGAGAGAGAGAGAGAGGGAAAGAGATTGGAAGGGCAGATGGTGCAAAGATCGTACCATTGTTTGCTTTCTGACAGCGATAAGTTCACAATAAAGTTACATTCGTTTCCAAGTAAATGTCTGTCCTCTGTTCGCGTCCGCTCCATCCTTCTTCGTTTCCAGCCCCTCTCGCGTATCCCGTCTACCGGTCGCATTCCCCGGCTCTCCGGTGCGCCGCGAAGCACCCTCGCGCACGACGATAACCATAACTCTCTTCGCACCCGCGCGTCTTCCGCTTCTTTTTTACCACTCCTCGCTTCTTCGCTCGTACCCGTACCCCACCCCGCGCCCTGCTGCAGTTTCTCTCCGCGCGATTCCCTTTAATCCTCTTCCCTTCTGCGATTCGAATCGAGCATTCCTTAACCCATTCGCATCGTACAAAGTAGAAACTGTATGTTAACAATCTAGTTGGCGTTCATAGATAAAATTTATGAAATATTTCATACAATGATTTTTACGGCTGGTTACTCTAACTGGAAACTGAAATTAAGAAACGGGTAGATAGAAACGAACAACTTTCGACATAGAAACTACAATAAATGAATTAAAAAATACTAGAAGTAGGGAGCAGGTTTTTACTTTTGTCAGGGACCTGAAATATTGGTTATTAAAGGAAGAATTGTTAATATCATATAACATCAAGATGACGGTACTTAGAGCGAGTTTGATCGCGAAGTTTCCGGGTGGCGACAATGCGCGTGTTTCGCGCATCGCGAACGCGTCGCAACAAAAGTAGAGGTAGAGGCGACGGGAGAAAAAGAAAGAAAGAGGAACGCGAGGGAAGATGGAAGATGGGGGAGTGAAAGAACGAGGAAGGGTGAGGAGGCTCGAGGCTCGCTCGTGCCATCGCCAACGCTTCGCTATGCGCGGCATGCGTATTTAAGCGGCCGTTTAATTGAGGCTAATCGAGAGATATTAAGTGTACGCGTGCGGGTGTCAGGCGCGGGCAGCGACGCGTTGCGATCCCATCTTCTTATATCCACCCTATCCTTCCTACCGCGACAGTTCTCTTCTCCTTCATCTTTCCAACGCCGGGGAACCGTCGAGGTGTTACCTCGTGGAATTCACATTTTATCAAGCATCGCATCGACAATCGTATCGATTATCGCAAGTGACCGTTATGGGAATTTGAATTATATTTTATTATCATCGCATGTATGGAATCTATAAAAGTTTTCGTAATTGATAATATTATAATTGTCGATGCATTAGAAGTATTTAAAGGGGAGCCTCTGTAATCTCCAGTGGAAAATGTAATGTTCAAAAAATGTTCTGTTAAAACGGAATCGTTGATGATCATGGATTTAATCTAGACTGCAATCGTTTTTTTTTAGTACATCAAATGGCTTGTACACGTTTAGATTTTACACTGATTCAATCCGAGAATAAAAATTAGCGATTAGAAAATTATTATGTAAGATGTTAAGTTTTTAATAGAGACGGGGGTAAAGAAACGATGAGGAAGACGGTACGAAGTCTTATCGATTGTGTAAGACTATATTGAAACCGCGAACAGATACGAATAGTCTCAAGGAAACCGCAGGTTCCGTAAAACAATACATTTTTTTATCAAACGCTGTTTCCTTCCTCCCCTGCGATTTCCGTGAGTCGTGTTACATCCTCGGAACAGAGAAATCAATTGGAAAGTCAATTGCTAACTAAATAGTTAGTATACGAATAAATCCGGATAATTTCTAAAAAATGAACAGTATCACTTTTTAAATCGACGTTAGTAACGTAAAAAAATTGTAGATCTAACTTGGGACGCGTGAACGGAGAGGGGAGGTGAAAGATAGAAGTTACGCGATTAAGGGTCGGGACAGTTTTGACGCATTCCGAGAAACGGGCGATCGTTCGTGGGAATAATTTAAGAGGAGGCTCGCATCTGCGCCGGTTATGACAGACCTTACGAGAGTGGCATTAAAGTGGCCGTGTTTATTTTTAGAGAGGGACCGTGGCTAGCGCAAAGTGGAACTCCTAATTGTTCTCGTTAACGCTACGCTCGCATCTGTCTGAACCCGTGAACTTAAGAGTGGCCCCGTTGGAAGAACGGCGGCGTCGCGGCGTCGCGACCGATCACGAGATCCATCGCGGTCGTCTCCTCGATCGAGCGGACAAAAAAACTCAAAAAGATCGATCCCTTCGCGTTTGAATTTCCTGTTCATCTTTACAGTCGATCTATCCAATCTACATTCTGATATTTCGAATGACTTTTTCACTACTCTGAAAAGCTCCGTTACCTCTTAAAATTGGCCACGACAATTAGCGAAAGTCTTTCACTATGGAATTAATAAAATTATATATTATTAATTAATATACTATTTAAATAGTATTTATAATATTAATATATATATAATATATAATATTAAAATATTATTTATAAAATATTATTAATTATTAATTATAATTATATATATGTTCGTACATCCTTTATGTAACTCAATTCATGTCTTATAACATTTGGTTTAAAAAGGACCTTAAAGACATAATAATAGGTGCAATGAATATAGTGAATATATTTGCAACGTCGTGAAATAGGATTGAACGTGAAATATATGACGGTATCTATAACGGAGACGTAAAGGCGTTACGGGTTTTGAAAAACGGTTATTCGATCGCGTTCTCAGGGGTGGGTCGCGCGGTGTCACCCCAAACGACGCGCGGAGAGCTTTGCCGAGAGAGAATAAACTCGGTCGCATTTCGCAGCCGAGCCGTAGGAAAAAACGGATTTTCTATTTACGATGACCATTTGGATTTCCAGCGGGCTGGTTGCCGAGGGGCGAAGCCGCCGACCGAGGGAAAAATCGCAACCGCGGCGGCCTGTGATTTTCGTCAGCTTTATACTAAAATTCCTGCATAAAAGGACCGGCCGGCTGGCTAAAGGACAGCCCGACCCTCGGCTTTACGCTATTATTACGTATGCAAGTGCCATTCTACCCCACGGTATAATATACGCTCCTGCTTACGATTTTCGTTGACCGTAGTTATTCGTGTGACCCGTATATCCGCGCCATTTGTGCGTCGCAATGTACGGGAGACAAAACGCGAATGTAAATTTACGCGATCGGACTCAGACAGAACGGTCAAATGACTCGAGATAGTTTTTCATTATGCGGACACCTGATACCTCAGGTTGATCATTCAATCCTAAGTTTTATCATTTGCCAAATGTTATCCTTATCTCTACATTAAAATATGACACCTTGCATTTTCAATACTAAACTTCTTGAGGTAAAAAATATTGCAAACTGTATTCTTACGTAGTTCTAGAAGAGTTCCATAAAAAATCTGTGGGAATGTTTGGTATAGAAGGTTGAAATGAAATTATATACATAATACATATATTGGAAATCGACTTCACCCGATTCTAAAGCTAGTTTTATTAATGAAACTGCAGATTTTTATGCAGTTACCCGGTATACTATTAGGTAACAATTAAACAAAGAAGAGACTGGCTGAAGGGTGTACTTCGAGTTGAAAGTGTCACGCCCAAAATAAAAGGGCAAGCCGTGCAGGACGCGGCACAAGGGAGTCGAGACGTACGCACACGATTCTTGCGCACAAAGTGTTCATCGTGTGGAATAGTCGCTGATTCAATGGGGGAAGAAATTAGGTCAAACGGGGTCGAAGGATCACCGATGTAGACTCGAGAATTGTGCTTCAAGATTTTACCGAGTTCAATTAAAAATTTACTAGAATACTCAAACGTTACAAATGAAATCATTCAGATTGCAGAGGTATTGAAACAATAATTATTATTTATCAGAAAACCATCCCCTTCAATTCAATCGCATTTTATCATATAACAAATAGCTCGTATTCAGCTCTGTAAATATTTCTTTCGGAACGACTTCGTTGCATGCATAAATAAAGTGAAAAGGAAGCACGCAAAGGAGATTACCAACTGTGATTAAAAGATAGAACGATTTCGAATTAGCAATAAACATTGGATTTTATGAGATCGCTGCCTGTTCGACGAATTCAATGATTTCCGGTATAAATATGCATAGCCCCGTATCGAAAGAATCCTTTTGGGCCCTACACCGGGTCACGAATTAACGATGCGTCGATGTTGACTCGAGAATACCTTAAGAATGTGAGCGCTCAAAATGAGAGAATTTCTCTTATGGTTGAAAACCTGGTAGCCTCGTAATTGGACGAAACATGCCGAACTGAAAAGTAGGGAAGTGGTCAGGGAAGTGTAAGAAGAGGGAAAGCGATTATTCGAGATTTCGTGGCTGGACGAGAGAGATATCGTGAATTATGCATGGTCAGGACTGGGGCACGCCGCAGGCACACCGGTGCGTCCTCGCCCGTTCCCATGCATACCATGCATACGTCGAATGATAGATGGACGTGTCAATTTCATCGGTATCCGCTATCGACGCGAACTATCTTCATCCGTGCAAGATTTCGATATGGTTGCGAGCCTCGGACCATGCTAGGGACTCTCGGCTCTCGGCTCTGATCTTCGCGATTCATCCGGTCGGATTACGACTCCGTTCTTAAGCCGCGCGTTTTCACGCTCGCGGCTCGCCCAATTACGTTCTCGACTCCTCGCCGCGTCGCGAATAAATGCGCGCGCCTCGTTTTACCTCGTTGGCAAATCGAGTTAAGCAAAACGTAATCCAATTAACACAATCAAAAACTATGATTAGCATCAAATTATTAATTGTAATCGTTGATAGAAGAAAGGTTAATCAATGTCCAAGCGTAGTGGAAAGGTGTAAAATACCGAAGGGCAGGTTTGAGATTGCAGAATTCTTAGAACGAGAAGAGAAGTATTTTGTTGATACAATGTCGAGTGTTTCGCGTCTATGTATGGGGGAAAGGATGCTGTAACAAACGGAATCGAGCCTGAGCATCGTGGATAGTTGACCGTTCGCAGTCGCAAGGCTGGCCGAGCCTGCGGAGCGGCCGTCACACAGCCTAAGGATCCTTCTTTGGGCGCAGACACGCAATTAACTACAGGCTATATTCCTCCGGCGCGGAGAACGAGGAGAAGGACGCGAGAGAGGAAAGGATAGTCGCGAGAGCACGGCCGGGGCAAAAGGGCAGCGATTCTCAGAGCGAAAGCCTCGAGTTCGATTCCCGGTCGGCGAAACGGTGAACCGAGCCCGCGAGAGAGAAGAGACACGGTCCCGGTCTGACGGCTCGGAGAGATACCACCCATCCCCCATAAAAGCTTCCATGCGTGTCAAGCGTTATACGACCACGTTACTATTAAATACGTCAAAGCTTCGTATGTTTATTGCATATTGGATGCTGTGCACGTCGCTCTCTCCCTCTCCATCTCTCTCTCTCTCTTCTCTCTTTCTTCCTCCTCGCTATAACCCATAACCCATAACCCGAAGTGATCGCCATTGTCCTCCTATCTGTAGATACTTTTCTTATTATTCAAATATTAATCTTCTTTCACCTGAAATCTCAATCCTTTTACACGGGCGACTTTACCGAGACTTAACTGAGTCTAAGTAATTAATGATCTGTAACGTTGTTATCTACCAATGATATGTAGTATTTAAATTAGATATAGATTCCTTATTTTCTATTCCAAAAATTCATTAGCTCCTGATTCCATTATTTCACTCATGGCTGTATACCTTGTCCTATCTTATATCCTCTATGATTAGTTGTTAATTCTAACATTGCTATATTATCTTTAAACTCTAGCCCTGATATTCCTACTTTTACAAATCTTAATAATCACCACTTAAACCTGGAACCTACATTTTAACTAATTTTCCTTGATTTCAGTACATTTTACTCTCTAACTCTTACATGACAATCGTCTCGTACTAAGATTGATGCTAAGCTGTACTTTTAAGTTTACGGAATAGAAATAAGTCGACGGAGAGAGAAAAAGACTCAAAACGATTCGAGAAAATATGAGATGAATACTGGACCAAGCATTCAATACACAACACAGGATATATGTATTACGGAACATATAAAAAATTCATTTACTTCTTATTTGATCGAAATAAATTTTGAATAATAGGAGAGGTTCACCGGAGCAAGCGTTTAACCTCCCTCGGATTTATATTTATATCAGCAGTCCATGGACCATTTATCGGTACGTCGGTCATGCACGTGTACGTACAGTATAGGTAGGTGCGTTGCCCGACGGAAGCCGTCGTCGCGACGTACGGAAAAGGCGGCGAGAAAAAGAGGGAAGTAAGAGGGAGAGGAGAAGGCTGGGGTTCGCGCATGCTCCTCGGTGGTTTCTCTTTCAGGATGAACAAACGCGAATGCAAAAGAAGTCTCTGAATGAGCGATGCCTACGGACAGTATGGAGCTTCTCGGTTATTAGCATCTACTCGGTCTCCTTGTGGCCCGCGTCCGTGTGCCCGTACACACCGACCGGCGGGGAACAGAGCGGTCATTATGGAGATTGAAACACCGTTCGGTAACACGTTCGCTCATTCTTTCCTCCGCTTCTCTCTCTTCCTCTTCGCTTCTCCTTGTTTCGCGTTGCCCGTTCATTCGCGGCATCGCGTAATCATCTCCCGAATAAAGAGAAACGACATTGGAAGCAGCGGGTGCGGGATCCGTGCGACACAATTTCCCGCGTTTTCCTCTTTTCCGCACTGACATTCAAAAAGAGAATCGCGTTTCGTTGACGTCTGTCGGAGATCGCGAGACGCGAGGTCGATTCCTCGATCTTCGTAATCTGTACTATCTAATATCACAAGTTTGATCTAAATAAATTACATATTTCCTATAGTTGGAACGTTTTAAGTATTAAATCTATTTGTTTAGTTTAGCTCATAAAAAACGATCGGTTTAGTTAAGTTTAATCGTAGTTTAAATGTAGTTTCAATTCTGTGTTATGTTCTTCATAAAAATAAAGAATAGTGGAAACAATAAGCTAATTCAGTAAGTAAGATACCTTGTAATTTGTACATTAAAGTAAACTTATGGTAGTTAATTAGAAAAATAAGGATAGAATGTATAGAAGACACAGTTGGGCAAAACGAAATTCAATTAATGATTGAAAATTAACCGAGGAGATATACTAAACTGTGGGATGGAGTGCGAAAGAGGGAGAAGATAAAGAAATGCAACAAAGATGTAAGAAAGAATAAATAATTAATTAATAACGGATGTTTCGTTTGTAACGCTTCCGATCGTGTATCGATGAACCCGTTTTTGCGGAAATCATCGAATAGTCGCATTCGCAGCGGGTGTTTCAGTTTCTTTTGGCACGCGTCTATCCGCTGATCGTAGAACGGGCAGGGATTCGGGTACATAGCGGAGGTAACGTTTCCTTTTCATTGAAACGAGCAATTCTCGAAAAGCGTGTACACGGTAGACGCGGCGGTAAACAGAGAGGACGACACGGGCCGGTGGGCGCACAATGCTAGGAGCCGGGGGGAGAGGAGCCTCGGAAAGACAACGCGAATCCATCATCTCTCTAGGAGGAGAGGCTGAAAGGGCTTTGCGGCACCGCACTCTGTGTAATTGTGGTCCCGGCCCCTGGTGGCCCAGACCGCCGCCGCCGCCGCCGACGCTACCCCGACCAGGCAACCCCCTTTCCGGCTTACCGCGATACGTATGGCTACCCGAGCAACCCCCGTCCACCCACGCTCAACCCTTGCCCCTCTCCCGTCTCCGTCCCTCGTCCGTTCGTCTGGTCAACCATCTTTTCGACTTCGCTTCAGAGACGCGACCGTTATACACGCTCGCAATTTGTTACCTCGCCGCGTTATCCATTACAAATTAAACGTGATGCATGTTCGTATAAACTGCGATATAAATTTTATTACGTAAAATTGGATTAAATGTTTGAAACATTTTTCATTCGCTCATCTTCAAAGAAATGATATTATTTACAGCAGTATTGCATTCTAACGTGTTATATATGTATATATACAATGAAACATGTACTGAATAGTTGCATCAATTAGCATAATTAATGAGTCGAGAATCTCCCAAAGGATGGCATAACCGTACCACGGACCGACTGACTAATTAGGGAACAGTAATTGATAATTAACAACAGGTACTGGTTTGATCGATTGATCCTATGAACGCTCGATTAGATAATTACTTTTGCTTCCGCGTTAACGAGAGCGATGCGCAGGGGGCTGGTCGAGGTCAGCACGAACCGAGAGCCACGGGGGTTTGACCTCGGCGGCCTGCAATGGCCCGATGTTAACCCAGTAACACGTCATGGGATATTTAAGGGGGAACAACATTATAATCGAAGAAAAATTTAATGTGCCAAATTTCATATATACAGCATCGAATTTAATCCTACCGTTTGGTTCAATATATCTCTGTAAAGTAGCGTTTTTCTCAATGTCCAAATTTACAACTAAATACAGAAATAGAAAAATAATTTGGTTTTTATAAAAGGGAATATGATTTTATTTGTAATAATAATATAAAGAATACATCCTTCAATTTTATTTTATTTCGTGGTACATCGTCATTGTTAGCTGCTCATAAATTGTATGCACATTATACATGAATAGAGATTGTGGGGTACGACTTATAATTATTTTCGTTATAAGGGTACGCGATCGTAAAGTTTGGAAACCGCTGGAATCAAATTTTCATTAAACAGGTATCAGTTGAAATATTCTTATTCTAAAACCCGTGCAGTATTCCTTTCTAAAGAATTCTTTGTATTCTTTATCCAACCTTGTTTCTGGCGCGGTGGTCGATTCGGGGCAGCGAATATACGGGCGGCGGGGGGATGGTTGGCCAGACTCTTAAGAGGAGATAGATGGGAGAGAGTTTCGCGGTGCGCGCCCACATAGCAGCAATGTAAGTCATGCTTCTTTATGGGCCGGCCCGTGACCCCGCTACTTGTAAACCGACTAAAGATTCAGAAATAGCCGGTCGCGCCGTCTTTCTTTCTTCTCTTCCCTTCCATCTGTCCCGGACAACCGAACCGGAGAGATCGTTGCCGTAAGTTATGTGCCGCAATACGATCGACCGGATGGAATTGCAATGTCGCTCCTAACTGCCACGCCGCCGCAGAATTCGCAGTGCGGTAGCACGTCTCGGATTCTTTTCATGCCTAGAAAGAACGGACTCGTTCTTGATTCGATAAACCTGATTTTCAAATATTGAGATGAAACCACATTCGTCTTGTATTTTACATAGAATCAGAGTTGGATGGTAATTAATCATTTCGTAATCAATTTCTGTAATCGATTAATTAATATAATTATAGTAACTATAATCATTAATCGGTCAATCATCGTTGAGATAAATCAGCAATCATGATTACTCTCTGTAATTTGTAATCATCAATCAGTAATTTTTAAATCGTTGATACTTTAAAGATATAAGTATTACAGTTTATAATGTTTTTCATATCATCATAATTATCTACTGTTATAGCTGTCTAGCACATGGTTATTACGTAGAAATCAGTTGGTTTCCACCTAGCAGATTAGTTCATGATAAAAAATGGAATCATTTCAGGAGTGTTGAAAGCAATGACGAACATTCATTACAACTTCATGTATTGTGGCAAAGTGAACTATACGATGGCGAAAGATTAAATAGGAAAAATCTAACTAGGAATATAACTGATAACTAGGAAAAATCAGCTTGTACCTACCGCTTAATTTAGACAAGCTACATTTAAGCGCAAATATTAGACCTTCTGACATTTGTAATTTCTTTGAAAAATGTGGTTTACATATTTGAAAAATTAATGTAAGTTATATAAATAATTATCTTGAGAACTACTATGTAAACTTTTGTACAGCTGCATAAGCTTCACCTACGTGAAAATTGAAAAAGCTCAAATAAAAAAAAATTCATTACAACTTTTAATTCCTTTCTTATTCATAAATCAATGATGA
This sequence comes from Ceratina australensis, assembly GCA_004307685.1. Classification (NCBI taxonomy): domain Eukaryota; kingdom Metazoa; phylum Arthropoda; class Insecta; order Hymenoptera; family Apidae; genus Ceratina; species Ceratina australensis. The sequence continues at coordinate 165,773 of SHCU01000119.1, forward strand.
ATATTTAACCTAACCGGAATTAGTAATTATTAATCGGGTTCTACCAATTCTGTATAAAACGGCGAGAAATTCGTGAGAACAGTGGTTTCTTCTGAGGCTAGATAAAATCAGGCTGCACCGATAAAATGGGTAAACGATTGGCTCGCATCGTTTCACCCAGAAACGGAGCTCCTTACGTAACGACAGGAACGAGGCCGCTGTCCGCGGCTCGGATGCATTCGCGTCGAACGTCCGGTTCCGTGAATCGACGGGACGACAGGAGCGGAAAGAGAAAGGAATGGAATTGAACGTGGTCCGACGCGAGCCAAATCGAATCGTTCCCGATGATAGTGGACCGGGAGTGGACGGGCTCGCCTCCACGCCGCCGATATTACTCCGCTATCTGCGTCACGCGTCAAACCGATACACGATCAATGATATCTCGGGCGCGTGGAAACGTCTAACGGATCTTGACTATTCATCGCTCTTACGGTTACCTATGGTTGCCGGGAATCGGAGTAGTACCGTCTCGGTTGTCGGAAACGAGTCGAGGAATTCCTCTCTCCTCGCGGATGGAACCTCGAGAGCCGGTGGTAACGGCGGCGAGGCGCGAAGAGACGATTCCATTAACACCGCACGCCACGAAGGTGTACACCGACACTTAAACGCGCACGGACACTTCCCTCGTTCTAATAAAATAACCAAATAATCGATCGGATCGTTTACCGTAAACGTTCCGATATCGGTCCGCGTCGCAATTTTTGCTGGCTATTTTCTATAATCTTCTGTAGAAATCGAATAGGAGAAAAATCAGGGCGTGACGCATTTTATTTTTTACAAATATTTTCTCACATTCTTTAATGGCAACCGTAGGGGCAGTTTTGGACGACAGTGTACGTTGCGCGTGCATAGAGCTGTTTTATCGAATCGATTCTTCCGGAATAAGAGATGCATCGGTTGCCTCGGAAAAAAAAGGAGAAGCAAGAAAATGATATTTCAGATAGGGTAACATGATAGGTTGTAATCCTTTAGAAGGCTGGAGTATCCGAACTTTTTGACACGATGGTCTTTCCTTTTAGGCTCGGTTTCAAGTGGCGAGTGTCGAAGAGAGCCAGGTGAGCATCGCAGGTTTATTGTCGTAATCCGCGTCATCAGCAGGTTCGAGTGGCGCTCTTGAATCTTCACTCGGAACTACGTGCTAACGCACCGTAACCGATCTTCTACGATATCGAGCATGCGGGTGACGCTCTCGTCAACTTCTCGCCTGGACGTGCTCTCGTCGAAAAATCAGAGGAAGCTATGCTCTTTTACGAAACCTCGGACCAGTGCAACTGATGTTTCAATACGATCCGTTTCATACGTACATTATAATGCAATGAAACTTCGAAGTAAAATCGAATAAAAATGTGCACCTGGAAAGAATCGGAAGAAATCGGGTGCATCGAATGAGCCGAATAACTCGAACGGAATCAAATATTTTGAAAGATGAATAACTAATGTAATAGGGCGTTGCATCGAATGCGTTGATTATTCATTAGATGCAAAACAATAGTTTATTTCTATTAATCATAGAATAAATACCACATGTTCGTCGTCTCTATTTCGTGAAAGGATTGAAATTCATTTAATTAGTGTTCATTTTCCCGATCACTGGGTAACGAAAGCGTAACTCCGTATCACGGAGTGAAGTTCACCGTCCGACTAGAGATGTATCGACGCGATTGGATTAGACACGGGTAGAATAGAAATTCGCGGACGGAGGGTGGAAAGGAACGAAATAGAACACGAGGGAGACTCGTCGCGGAGTCAAGGCGGGGGGGGGGGAATAAGGAACGGTAGATATCTCTGCGATTCGGCAATATCGCGCGGTCGACAAATTAGCGTTAATCCCGGGTCGTTAGCAAGATTGATGCCAGGATTTCACTTAAGGGCGCGGCGCTCGCAGGGAAAGTTTCGACGGATACCGGTGGTAGCATCCTCGCTGTCATTGTCGTTCCTCCTCCGGGTGCTTGTAATGAAGTGGGTGGACCGGTGACTGGCTGGTATAACACGGAACCTCGGCTGGTTTCAGCCCGGCACACGTAACTATATACAGTCCCTGGCGAAAGTATCGTTGTCGCTAGACCATGATAGATTTCTGTGCTTCGATAATGCAAATCGACTTAAGCGGCAAACGTCGATGAAATTTTGGCGGTTTTTGCTGGTTTATCGGTATTAAACAAAAATAGTGAAAATGTATGTATGGGTTTGTGCTCATTATACTTTTCGTTCTCATACGATACGATTTAAATCCAGCGTGCTCTAGTCTTTATTTCATTTACAAAAATTGGTTATTAATGGAGGTATTGTAATTCCAATTTTACTAACTAATGTCACTAAGGTTTGGTCAAGCAATGACTCGAACACTCTTGATTTAACTTTCGTCGTTCCAATGGACCTAATTGATGATCAAAAACGATTTTATACATGGTCCTATAAATCCATATTTTCCACTATTTTTGTGAGTAACATTGGGCCTGCTATATCGAGCTGCTACTCTCTTAATTTCTTGAACCGGTACACCGTACGATGTATCATTATACTAACAGTATCGTATAACTTCATTTACGTTTCAATTATTTAAAAGACATTAGACTCCACACGTGTACGTTCGTACGTGCATGTAAATGATTCTCGAAGAAAGCTTGTACTTTTGCGAGCCACTGTATGCATGAACGTTCGGATGAAGAGGGTCGCGAGCAAACAAGAGAGAGGAAGAGAGAGTAAGAATCTTTGAGAGTTGCCCGATGACCACGGATCAATCCACCCTCGGCGGGTCCACCCTCGGTCCACCGAGCGTTCACCCTCTCTCCAGAGAGGGAGGAGATACCCGGTTCGAAAAAGTCCGACTGGATTATCCGTGTCCATCGACTCCGCGACGGAATATCGAGCACGCGGTTAGGAACTTCGTTGGAATAGTTTGAGGTGAGTTTTCGAAACTTGGTTAGAACCCACAATTTGTCACTCCTTTCAACATATGCAAATTCCATATCCCGACCAGACAAATGAAAGTCGAAACAAAATACAAGAATAATTATACACGGTTCTAAAAATATAATCGGTGTGACATTCGGGCAGCTAATACCCACGAACAATTAGAATGGTTGCTCCAGTTAGAATCGATCGAGTAAACGAATAAATAACCGCAATAAGTCTAAGGTAACGAGAGAAGGATAGGAAGGATAGGAATAAAGGAACGCGCTCGAGATAATCGGGACGTTGAAAGGGACTCCAGGCGGCGTCGTAAAATTTGGGAACCGATCTCGATTCGTCGCTTCTTCGAGGGAGGCGCGACGCGTAGGACTCGCGTCCACGAATTCGGCACGGTTCGATCGTGACGAAGAGGAGAAGAGAGCGAACCGATGACACGCCGCCTCGGGCGAGAATCTCCCGAGGAGGCTCGACGATCGGGTCGGCCTCGACTTTTACTCTCCTGCCACCCTTCTTCCTCTTCGCTTTTTCCTCTCCGCTCTCCGGCTCCTCTATTCTATTCTCGTCGCGCTCCTTTACTCCTCTCAAAGAGGAGTTCTCCACCTCCCCGGCCCGCTCAGCCACACCGTCCCGTTCCCGTTCGCGTTCCGTTCATTCGCTCTAACTTTTACGAGCATCTTCCACCGAGGAGTCCCGTAATTGCCTCTTTAGCGGTAACCCCCCAGCCGGCTCTTCCTCCCGGTACCCTAGAGTGCTTCTTTCCTTCCCTTCCTTTTTTCTTCTTCATCTTCTTTGACCACCCACCTCTCCCCCGGTCACCCTTTTCTTCTCTCCGCTCCTCGGCCGCTTCCATTTGGATTCATCACCGGGGCTATCGATCTTTTCGAATCGCCCGGAGCCACGGCCTGGCGTGAAGAGATCCGCGCTAATGAGACCGGGTGTATACGAGCTTAAACGCGCAACGATAAGATTTACAATTAGTCATAGTCCGGGATCTCCTCTGCGGAAACGCTTCTTTACAATCCCGATGAACAAAACATTTTTCTGACCGATTAAACGAACGATAATACTCACTGTCACGTGAACATCGTTTATTAGATGTATAGCTAGGGACAAGAAATCGTAGCCAACTGGTTTGTATGTGTGCGTCCTCTAGGGGGACGAAATTTAAAAACAGTAATAAGTCTAGGCTTTGATTTTTCAATGCTCGAACCAGCATCGCAATAATTGAGTTGACGAATATCAATTTATTGTTGCAGAATTTCTATCCCGAAACGATGTGAGGAAATTAAATCCAAAGCAGAAGCATGAGTTCTTCTTCTTTCAATAATTATCATACATTTATGTATTTATTATATATACATTTATTTTCTTATAAATTACAAACTGCAATGTTCGCAGAATAATAACATTAATACTAATCAATTTATCAATGAATAACAACTGATACGTTGCATGAAAAATTATTTATCTGTTCATATCAATAATAATCTCGAACACAGGTTATAGTAACTGATATTAAATAATAAATAAGGAAAAGTTTAAACAAATTGAAATCGGTTTCTTCGTTAAGGCGCACCGCGTTTTTATTTCGGGATGTTCGCCGGATTTACTTAAATATACCGCAGTAATATTAATAAAATGTTCTTAATATTCCTGTAATATCAATATTCTACAATGGAATCGTATGGAATATTGGTATTCGTGTAATATTAAGATCCTATAATAGAATTATATGGAACATATTAATATTCCTGTAACATTAATATCCTATAATAGAATTGTATGGAATATTAATATTCCTGTAACATTAATATTCTACAATGGAATTATATGAAATATTAATATACCCGTAATATTAACACTCTACAATGGAATTATATGGAATATTAATATTCGTGTAATATTAAGATTCTATAATAGAATTCTATAGAACATATTAATATTCCTTTAATATTAAGATTCTATAATAGAATTGTATTCACTTTTAGACGTGAAAATGATATGTTTACGTGAAACAGTATTGATGCTGGTTCGAGCATTAAAAAATCAAGGCCTAGACTTCATACTCTTTTTAAATTTCATACCTCTAGAGGACGCACACATAGAAACGAGCTGGTTACGATTCCTTGTCCGTAGCTGTACAATTTAACCCTTTACAGTCAGATGGTGAGAGTCACCTCTCGAGTGCAAAGGGTTAAATCATTTCAGTGTGGGTCAGGAATGAGCCAGGATTCATTCACAGATTCCACTGTTCCCTTTTTTATTTGTACAGTATCCATGAAACAAATGCTATTATTATATATCTCGTAGAAAGTGCAAAGGTGATCGTCGCGTTGTTCTTTATTATATCGTGAATTTAAAATCGGGGTGAAGGGGCGGTCGTGTTCGAGGCTCGTGGCGCTCTCGGCTAATTTGCGAGTCGGAGTAGGTATCATCGTTATTCTCGGAGAAAGAGAGAGTCCGGAGGTTGGCGCAAAACGAATCAATTACTCGACGAGCACGTACAACCGTTACGACTGGCCGTAAACGTGACTCGCGAAGCGCTCGTGACAGATATGGAGCAACCGGCACGTTCGGACGCGGATCCTACACTCGTGCTAAGCTCACTGGCTACCGTCCACTCAATTAATTAGCCGTAATCAACCGCGTAAACCGTGCCATCGACCGTTCCCGGCAACGACCCTTACGATCGCGTTTCAAATCCGCTATCATGGTCATCAACATTATCGCTTCTCCACATTTTTTTATAGTTAATCGCGTTGCAAGGACCTTGGATGATATTTCGTTGAATCGTTGTCCCTGACTCGTGCAACTTTCAGAACTTTGTCCACCCGTTTCACTTCATAAAACTCGCCATTAAAGATGGGAGGAAATCCGAAGAAGGAATGCGACGGTTGCGATATTTTCGCGACGCGTACCCCCTTTTTCGCGGAAGCAGTAAAAAATCTGACGTTAATATCCAGACGAGGAAAGTTGGCCGGCTCGGAAACTGAAAGCCGTGTCCCTTCGGCGAAAAGCCGTTTACGGAATAAAAGATGCGCGGAAAGCTTTGAGCCGGTAGCGAGACGGGAGGTAGGAGCCCGTCACTGAATCCGTGAACGCGTCAGAAACCAAAATTTTTTCGCCGATCCATAACATTGTACTTGAAAAAATCTATTTTATTCTTCTCGTATTTTCTATGCAAATGTTAATCAAAAATTCATTTTAGTAAATATATTATATATTACTTCTGCTCCTCTTCGCTGCATTTTTTAGCGTTCTGTAAAAGACGAATTAATATCTAAAAATGGGTTAAAATTCGTGGCGGTAACCGTTGATCGTTGGGAGGATATTAGATGAGTCGAGCGGTGGTAGGCGAATATGCAAAGTACGTTTTTCCTCGAACAGCTTTCTCGGCGAGTTCGAGGGTGTCGTCGAACAGGAGAGAGAGCCGGAGTCTTGGAATCGGTTTACGAGGCTCGTTAAAATATTAGTCGGGCGTAAGTTCTTGGTGACACGCGGTGCGATTCGCGCTTCCAGCCCGCGGAGCCAGCTCGTCTATGCAAAATAATCGTTTCTTAATTGCGGAGTAATTGGAAATTCGGCAGGCCGGGCTCCGTCTTAAACTCCGCCGCCGTCTGTCGCCTCCATTATTCTCGCGAACTTCGACTTCGACCCCCCCTTCTACCCTCCTGCCTGAATCCGGAAAAATTATCTTCAATGCCAATCAACTTTCACCATTTGAAGTAATCGAACGAATATTCCCGATGATGAGAGAATTTAATACAAACCGAATACACGGGTCGTATCAGTCCAACAATTAGCGACGCATTCATATTTTAATAGTTATTAGATATTATATTTTTCCTAAAAGTTTAACCCTAAATATTCGAGTTTCTTCTTGTCAATTTTTTGTAACTTTTCACGGAGATCTTACGACAATTAATACACACGTACGTGACATCATATTCACGTAATTTATTAAATATTAAATTGTATCATGTTTGTTATCTATTTTCACGAATCGGGAAGGTGTAACAGAAACGCGAGAACGGTCTCTCCTTTTCTCGTTTGCACCGATCGTGGACGAGTCCTCGTAGCTCTGTTCCCTCTCTCTTTTCTCGGCGCGGATAACACGTTGCAGTCCTTCATGCCGGTCGCCAGGAACCCCGTGAACAAACGGGCCGCCAACCGGCCTTATCTCAAGACGCTTTAATGTGTTTAACCCAGCGAAGATAGTGGACAATTTATTGCTCCCTATTTTAGGCGTACTCTCCCTTCTACCTTCCCTCGGCCTCTCACCGTTCCACCATCTTTCCTCTTCGAATTCTCCTAACCCTGACTTAACCGCAACTCTTCGCCGTTTACTTATTCCGTTCTTTCCCCATTTTTTTTTACCTAACTTCTTCAGGGAAGCGTGTAAACCCATTTGTCTTAAGATTGTAAATACGTGTGTACGTACATAACTCTTACGTATGTTATGAGCGAAGAACGAAATGAAATCATAAATCTAACCTAACTCATCAATAAAAACATTCGCTTGTATTTATGTCTCGTTTTTATATCTTGTTTTACTTGATAATCGTTGTTTTCTAAATAGATTTTTCGAAGTTCATCCCGGAACAGGTTAACATTTATCTTGGCATTTGGTCACGTTAGAAGAGGAACGTTGACCGAAATTGTACCAGGTCACTTTTTACAAGCGACAGATGGTTATTCAAGAGCAGTTCAGGTCAAGGGGATTCGAAACTGTCTTGTTACGATTTACTAGCCGATGATAACGTTCGAAACACGTGCGAGTGACTTTTTGGTTACCCTATTCTTTGAGCCAGCTATTTAAGATTATTTCTTTTCTACGACGAATAATATTCCAGAGTCCATCTTTCGCCTTTCATCAACGAAAGAATTCGAGCTCGATTTTTCGTACCCTACGAGATAATGAATACTAACAGTTTTCGTAACACAGTAAATAAAGTTTGTGACGAGTACGACACAGCTTGTAACATCATTTGTAACAATTTTGTTACATTCCGTAACATCGTTTGTAACAATTATCAGTGTCGTCGCAAACGTGTTTAATTACCGCGTCATTAATATTTCAAATCGTTTGACAATTTCGAACAAAAACTTGATTCCAATGAAAACGGATTTTTCCATCGGGTTTAAAGCCGCGGTGTTCTCTGCCCCGATTGGATATTCGGTTGCATTATTGTCGACGCCGATCATTACGTTTAGAGATACAAAACGCGCGGCACGTGACTCGGCTTGATGAAAATGTTAATCAGCGGTTCCCCCGTCTCACCGCAGCGCCCGTCGCTAGCTCACTCTTTCTCTCTCTCTCTGTTCCACGTTCCGTCCTCGTTCCCCCTTCACCGGGTTCCCCTCTCGCTGATCCGATACCCTTTCAATGACTCGGTCCAGAGTTTTGTCGGTGAATGAGGTCTCGGTGCGCCCATACGCGTCTCCGGTTACCTCGCGGATTAATTATATGGGGTAGATCAAAAGAGCATGGCGACCACAAAGCGGGTGATGCAACGGGTGCCTCGTTTTACATCTACGTACTCTACTACACGTTGCTCGGTCGGTGTTTAAATGTTCGAACATACGTTGAAACTGAATCTAAATAGAGTGAATTTAATCCTTCATTTCAGCTTTGCAGCCAACAAACGTGGACTCGAGGCGCATTTACTATCTTACCTCGCTCATCCTTTTGCTCTATTCCTCCCTGATATTTCCTCTCATTCCTACTTTATTAATTTTCTTCTCTCCCTGTCGACTCTTACTCATTTTTGTCTTTTTTATCTCTGTCATTTTTAAATTCTCTACTACATACACCTGGCCAACTGACATTACGTACCTGTGAAATTGAAATTGTACAATTTTATTTTTATCCATTATCTATATTAAAAGTTTTCTACCCGTGAAATAAATAAATAAAACTGAGAGCAAAAATGCATCGGCGCGCACGTATATCAAACGTTTATACTAAAAACGATTCAATTTCAATCGGCGCAGAGTTCTATCGACTAATTTTAAGCAGAACGAAACTCGATTAGGGATTCAGTTCTCGGCGATGAGACTCGAAGTTAAATTTTGCATTCGACGAGCATCGTTAACGCGCAGCTGCTCATTTTCGAGCGCCGGGGAAACAAAATTTTCTTACAACCGCTCGATAACATCTGCCTCGATTACGGCGATTTTTAAGAATCCCCGCGGCGTTGTCTCATCGTTCGTTGTATCGCGTTTCTCGATATTCGCAGCTGTGACCGGTCGGTAACTTTTTAGTTTTACGAGGGAGGTCGAAGTTCGACGAGCCTTACCTGCTTCCAACCGGGCCCTCTTCACCTGGACCTGTCGTTGCACGTGCCACGCGCTTCTCGGCTCAATGCTATATCGCGCACTTCGATCGGAGGCTTGATACTCGGCTAAATACGCGGAATTCGTGAATCGGACCTGGGTAAATTTCGAAACAAAAAGTCATGTCAGGAAGCATCGAGGACGCTGTAAAACCCGATTCCGCTCTATTATTGGTAACAACCGCCATTTGGCAGCGCAGCAGTTCCGCGAATCGAAAGAATATCGGTCGATCGATCCGCCGGTATAGAGCTTATCGTCGAGCGCGCGTAAATCCTGGCAAAAGCTGCGAAGCTTCAACGACGTCCAATGGTAGAAAAAAAGAATGGGGCGACGTTTGAAAATGCCGGTCGTGGAACTTTTCTCGCGGCGAAAATAATACGCACCGTCCGTCTAATCCTAAAAGTGGAAATCCTATTCGAGAGTTTCAGACGCCTTTACAGTATTTTTTCTGAAAGGAACTTTGTAAAAAAAAGAAGGATAATTTTTTTAGCCAGATACGGATCAGAAGGCAGGACGAATAAAAATAGTACCGGCGTCGCGTGTTGGAAATTCCAGACGTTCTGTTCCCGTTCGGCTTCCACGCGTTCCTCTCTTTTTTCTCTACTCGCGTTCTAGTTCCATCTAATCGTTTTAGATAAATTTCAACCTTTACGAATGCCTGTTTCAACATGGAAAGGCAAATTTCGTATTTATAGATTTTCTTGAATAGGTAAAAGGATGGAGAAGTTTGAGATGCGTAGTCGATGGGATAGTCAGTTAAATATCTTCTCATATTACTTCGATTACTTTTTAAAAATGGTGTACATACAGTGAGCTTGTTCTCTTTTAAATGTTACAATTATTATTATTATTTAATAATTATTATTATCATAAAATGTAGGAATTCATGAAGCTTTATAAAATAGCAAAAATGTTAAACAGGATACAGAAGATTTCTACTTCTTTGTAGTAATTTTCTCAGGGATACAATTAGCATTTATAAAAATACCCTCGTTCGTTTTTGAGACTAACTTTAAAAGTAGATAGAAAATGTTCGATGTTTAGGTGAAGATGCTGAGCCAATGTAAGTAGACACGGTGTACAGAGTAAAAGTGTTGCCACCGATTTTTCGTTCTACTCTTCGAACGTATCAGAGGACCTTTAGACCTCTGGATGGCGATAACCTAAAAGTCAAGGGTACTCGTTCACGCCGAAGTCCCGAGGCTTCGATAATCTCGTGGAAACGGACTGACAGGGGTGAGACGCGGAGCGGAAAGAAATAGAGAAAAAGGAACGATCGTAAAAACGAAAGGAACGGTCAACTCTCATTCTCAACTATGGTTGAGAACAAGATACAGCTGAGTTAAACCAAGTTCTGCTTGATCAATCGGAACGAGGCACCAATAGAACGATATTTATCACACGAACAATAATGTAACAGCGTTCTAATTGAATGTAACGTATGAAATCGATAATCAGTCGATAACAAGATTTAATTGATTGTAAAGCGTACCGAGATCTGTAGATGTGATAATTACAATTTTATATATTTTACGAAAAATTAGTTTTATGTAAGAATTCTATTAAGAACTCGCTGTCCACTGTCCGGATTCAATTTTCATCATAATTAAACGAAGAAGTATTGTATATAAAAATGATAAATATTCTTACAGAATTCCTAAATTGATGCAACGAACGTCCTATTTCGTACAGCTTTCCACAGTAGATCGAAAATAATCGACGTAATGCGAATCCGATTTCGAAAAAACGTACGACGCGTTTATATTGCGATTCGCGTATATTCCAAGTATCGACGTGACGTAAGCAAATGTATTTTTGCAAAACGGTGGGTAGTGTTACGTAAGACAACGGCATTTGCGTAACCGTTCGGGAAATCATCCGGAGTCTGTTGCTGAGAAGAAACAATTCCAGGAGATACGTATTATGTACTATTCTTGTATATACATATAGCAGATATTCGAAGCGAAACTTAAAGGCACCTTTGGTATACCTAATGATGAAAAGAACATTTAGGGTAGAACGTGGGAGGAAATTGTAAGCTCTCGATAATATCTCCAACTATTCAACTAGAGGTAAATCAGTATTAGTGTATGTCTGTTTTTCATTAGCTATACGCAATTTATATTTTATAGAAGACACATTAATTGCAAGATATGAACGTATTGCAGCAAAATTTAGTATAATCCAATAAAGAACTGAATATCAGGGTCTAATTTATTTGACAATAAACAAAAAAACAAAGACAATACACAATACAATTTGACAATAAACAATAAACAAAAAAACAAAGTGTGTGGCATCGGTACACGGTACCAAGCATTCTACCGAAGTTGCGAAGAAATTTTTCAACTAATATGAATTTGCTGTCAGTATTATGACAATTCTTCTGTCATATCGATTAGCTATCGAATCCGTGTGCGATAGACGTGCGCATAGGTGTGCGGCATCGGTACACGGTTGCGAGCATATGAAAATCGGTGGCCGGATATTATTCATCGGGGAGCAAAGGCGAGCGCCTCGAGGCGTATTTACGAATTCATGCCGCAGATGCGCATAATGGCGCTGATTCGTGACATTTGATTAGAGCATTGTCGCGGTTCACCCCACGCGGTTACACTCCCTCTTTCGCTCGTTTTCTACCTCCTCTACGTAACCGGCACGGCGCGGTGCGGTGCGCCGATCTACCGCAAATCGCAACCCTTACTACCCACTACCGAGCTTCCTCTCTTTCCCGGTCAATGAATAGACCTTCGCCGGTCATTATTTTCCGATTCAACGACTCGCCTGACAAACTATCCGACCCGAAATCACGCGCATCGTCTGTACAAGTATCAAGTTTTACACATTCACGTATTCATATTCCTTTTTTAATGTACCCATTCATACATTACTTTCATCGGTATCTACCTTTCCCGGGGTCCAATTAACCTTCAATCTAATTTCATGCCCTTAAGCGAATTTTGTACCACGTCAATTTCGTTCCTATAAATTAGTTTACTCCATAGAATAGTAGAATTTTCCATCGGATTTTCAAATTATTTTACGCACTATTGCTATATTAATAGAATATTAATTTTTTATTTTATTCCTTCATAATGTAACAAAGTAATTTAAAAATATTTCTATGAATATGATTTTTATTTTAAGTGTTATGCTTAAATAATTAACAATACCTCCTTGGTTACTACCTAATTTAAATGTGAAATCTAATAGTAAAAGGTTTCCTCACTCTGCTTTAGTACTCCTGTTTGGTTAAATAATAATATTCCTTTTCATTTTTTGTCGAATTTTGAACCAGTCGTTTGACATGGTAAGTTTAGCTTTGAATTTCTCCGAGAGAGAAAGAATGTTTGGCTCGCGTCGATCTTCAGCGCAGCGTTTCAATCGTGAATTGGGAATCCGAATGACGCTTACGCGGCCGGGGCAATTCTCGCGCTGATTAGTAATATTGTGGCCTGATGAACCGAGGGCCTCGGGAGTCGTCGGTCGAGTAGGAGATGAGCCTGTAACCTCGTTACCAACCCGCGGGCTATATGACTACCCCAACTATAACGCTTCCTTCCGCCCTTGCCTCCGTGTCTCATGCGTCGAATAGTGCGTCGAAGAAACAGGGAGAACCGAGACCGAACGAACGGACGGTCGAAGTTGACGCATGGATACGGTCGAAAGAACAGTTATAGCAAAATTCGTCGGTTAGTCCGAGTTTATATTTCCATGAAATTGTATTTAGCGTATAATTATACGGCATATCGAATGGGACGTTTGATACGCGGGTGCGTGTACATGGCGACAGGAAACGAGGTAAGATAGAGGAGCGATTCCGTGACGTCTTAATGCATCGTCACCAAGGGGATCGTTAGGCGTAGCCAGACGTATATCAATTCCATTCGCTGATCTGATTACGCACGCCGGCTAATTATACCGCATCACAGCCCCTGATTAATAGTCAAGCGATTTTGGCGGGACGACTCGCGCTACGAGCTGTAACACGAGGGCACGGCTAACAATGAACGCGCAACGATCGGGTACGAAAAGTTGTTTCGGATGATCACGTGCCGAGATATTCATGTAAATTAATAAATTTTTAAACTGTATAAAGTTCTTTTTATTATATAAATTATTTTCTAAGATTTTGTTGATTCGTGCGTCTATTATCCGGTGCCTCGAAATTATAGAATTCTTAATATTAAAGATTATTCGAGATTCTAAATGCAACCGCGAGTTTCAATGGTGAGCATAATAAGGAGACAGGATAAATGAGTACAAGCGTGTTACGCAAAGAGAAAAGTTCACGAGACTTGATGTTTTTCAGTGCGAATATAATGATTTACAACGTCTACAACGCCCTAACAAAAGCCAAGGATTCTCAACTGGAGTCGAATTAAATTACTGACAAACGAAAAACTCTAGCATTTTCATTAAGCAATTATTACTTTATCACTATTTCTAAATTAAAATATGATATCTTTCTATTTCTAAATTATTCTATAATATTTTATTTCTTTCTAATTTAATTTCTAAATTAAAATATGATGCCTTGCGATTATCAATATTAAATGTACATTATTTGAATTAAATTTTTTGAAAAGGAACGGCATTCCTATAAAATATCAGAAGACTGGAAGAGGAAGGTTGAGAACCTCTATCCTGTTATGCTATTGTCCATATTTTTGAATCCGACCCGTTCTTCTATAACACGCATTTATTAATAGCTACATAGATTAATACCGTAGCCACCCATTCGTAACCTTTTATTGTCCACGCCTTTGTTACTCGTTCTCAATCATCTGACACTCGTTTCATTTCTTTCTGCGTTCTTCAGATTCTGAATACCTAACTGTTGTCGTCAAAAACCAGTGTATGATCCTTATATAATATAATTGAGTAACATCGATAGAGAAGTGAAAATAGAAACAATAAGTTAGACATCCTCCCGACTAAGTAATATGTTCTTAAGCGAGGGATGATAATCTCCAGCCTTCGTTCGACCGTCTTGTCTCCATTTACATACGAGCTTCGTATCTCTGAAATTTTATGGTAGCTCCCTATTTAGCGGGACGCCTGCGACCAGATAAGAAGCTGAATTACGACATCGATAAAATCGATATCCTGCGCTCGTAAAATTTAGTCCAGATTTACTTTTTCCTTTTCGAAAAATATATCCTGACTCGATACGTACAAGCGATCTCTATAAAAAGCCACTCATCTAGCTTTCGATAGGACTAGAATGGCTTCTTTATATTAATGGCACTTGAGTCAGTATGAGTCCTTACATAAAAGTAATAACGAAGCTTTGAAATTTGAGATATTGCATTAATTGTTGTACAAAATTTTGGAAAATTGAAAAGCTATTACACGAATTTTCTTCATATTTCAATTACGTGTTTTGGCATCAATATTGATCACATCGTTTGATGATACAGCTATAAAACTGATTATTTAAATGAAATCTACGATGTTCTGTAGGAACTACATCTGCTTCTACGAAGAATGATATGCATCGATCTAACGATCGGCGGGACGTTTGATTCGAAATTTTATAGGAGTTCGGGTTTTAGCCTGGTCTCGCATCGGTGAACGACCATACATAAAAGATATACTCGAAAGAATAGGGTGGACGGTGGCCCGGAATTAGAATCGCTACCCTCGGTCGGTTCCGGTGGCGGACAAACCGCAGGTTGCCCCCGACCGCGATTCCCCCCCTCCGTTAGGTTTCCCGTGGACTTTCGTCGGATTTGAATTTTCCCGAATTTCGTTTAAAACGTTTATGATCCGTGTCCGTCGAAGGGGCCGCGTCCGATCCCACGAGAAGAAGGTGTCTCCTCGGACCCCAGAGTTTGCGCAGCCGGACAAGTTCCGTCGCGAGGAGCCGAAGGGCCAGTCGACGAAGACCTTCCCATATCCGATCGTCTACCTAATAAATTTCACTCTCTCGATCGACATAAAATTCCACTTTCAAAACGAACAGGGACGAGGAATCTCGTTATTCGCACGATACATTCTTTGAGAAATGTACGTATGCTTTGATACGTAAGAAATCTAATGATCAAATGCAATATCACTCTAATATAACCTTTTAACACTTTGACTGCCGCGTCACCCATATTCGAGTGACGCTTATGCAAAAGATATTTGTATGCGTTTGAAAAAATATTTCGCAAAGGAAGTAACAAAACTATTGAATAGTATTCAATATAAACTATATTTATTAATATAAACTTAAATTTGTAATAGAATATTCATTAATATAAACCATTGTTATAGAAGTAATACGAAAATGGTTTAGCGCGCGGCAGGCAAAGTGTTAAACGCGGTTAATATAAACAAAACTATTTCTATGTACAGAGCTTTCTAAAATGTACCTTAACAAATATGGTAAATGAGACACTTGGCGGTGAAGTGAAGTACCAGTGGAAGAAGGCGATTTGGTTTTCGAATCTGTAAGTTGTATCGGGTGACCGAGACGGCCGGGGGTCCACAGGTAATGGCATAATACATATAATGGCAGTTAGCACCCCACTGCGGTCTGTAGTGGGTGTGTTGTGACACGGAGACCGGAACAAACAAACATTCGTGTCCATTTCGGGAGGGTCCGGAACAAAGTGGCGAGCCGAGGCCAGCGGGCAAGTTTGCGGCGAGGAGCGCGGACCTCTCGCACCCCCGAGCTCTCGAGGATTCCTCCCTCTAACCGAGAGAACTCGACCGCGATACTAAATACGAGAACGATACACTCCCACGATCGACTCGATCCCATTTCTCCCCCTCGTTCTCAGCGCCGCGTCTTTCAACTTTTATTCCGCGACATTACCTCCTCTACATCGGCTCTTAAAGGGCCCGGCGCGAGTCTTCGCCGGCGTTTTGCCCCGTGCGAACCGTTTCACCGATTCTCATTCGACTCGAAGAACGTCGAATGCGTTCGAATTTTATTAACCAACGTATTCATAGAAGATCGCTTGTTCTCAATAATATGTACCGTTTAAAAGATTTGTTATGGTGAAGTAGTACAGTTTAGAGGAATACGTGTTATACCTATGTATTTTAAGTGGAAGCGTTCCAGAAAATTTTTTATGTCTGAAATACTGAAGAAAAATTTTGAGTAAAAAAAAGAATCAGTATAAGTAGGAGTCGAACGTATTAAAATCCTATAGATAAGAAGATCATGAAAGAATTCTTATATAATTTGGGAAACGTAGCGGACGAGAATTTCTAAAGACTTCGACGGAGCAATTCGTGGACCGAGATCGCTTTCTCGTAATCGGAGCTCGAGCGTATCGGTGCAGCGTCATTTTACGAGGTAGAGGAGTTAAGGGTGGTCCCTGCCAGAGGAGAGTGAAAACAGTTTCCAGGAACCAGAGTGTCATTCGTCGCTTAAAAAATATTTGACACTTCTTGGTTCTAATTGAAAAAAATATCTAAAAGAAGTGATTTACTTTCATATATGAGCCATTATTTTTGAAAGTGGAACAAATCTATTTCTGGAAAAAGATTAGTTAATAGTAATTTTAGTTTTATTTATTTTCTTTTACAATTTTTATAATCATTATTGTATTTTAAAGTTTGATCAAACTATAATGTTAAAAACATTGTTGCAAACGCTAAATCTTAACTATTCCCATTGTATAATAAAATGGACTTGTTCCACTTTCAAAAATAACGGCGCATGTTTTATTTCCTCCTAGGGATAGAAATTGTGTCCGTTTATATGAAGCTTGTTCCTTCAACGAAGTTTTACCTCTGTTAATTCAACCTGACGTTAGCGACCACCAGGTCGTCTCTAACTTATATCTCTGATCCGTGTCAAAGCAACGTAGACGAGCGTTAAGGGACTTGCGTTACATGTGTAAATTGTATCCAGTTATGGGAACCGTGAACATGTTCCTCGGTTCTTCTAGTTGAACCAGCCGCGATCACGATTCCCAGCCGGAAATCGAATCTGGATGGGAAGACGGGTTCCTCCTTGAGGAAAACACGAAATCAAGCTCGGTCGATTTGCCGGAGGATCCCACGATGCGCGACGAAACGAGTTGCCGCGTACGGGACGTCCCGATTTCAGAACTCGTTCCGCTTCTAGTTTTTCGGCGAGCGTTAATCAAATGATGCGATATTCCTGTTTGTGATTCTCGTTTTACCAGCCTGATACGGGCTGCGCGTGAAGC